>CM042167.1:68998785-69016285 GCA_023376005.1 Doryteuthis pealeii
TCACTTGTGCTGCTCTACCTAAATATATAGCAACAGCTAATGTATGTGTGTGTGTGGTGTGAGAGAGAGGAGAGAGAGAGAGAGAAGAGAGTGTGTGTGTGTGTGTGTGTGTGTGTGTGTGTGTGTGTAGGTGTGTGTTCTTCGAGTCTAGTAATTACTTGGTTCATCTTAAAGATATCTCGTCTTGGTCATTGCTTTGGTTTTTCATAACAACACAAGACGTTCTTGTTTTTTTTCCGAGCTCATATTTAAATATTACCCCCAAGTAAAAAATGCCTTGGAAAACAGTTCTCTTACAACAATCGGCTGGATTTTAGAATGCAATGACTGCACATTTGCAGAGGCTTTAAGACACTCATAATTGAGGCAACTGTTATCCGTTAGTGGTGACCCGTGATGCTTAAGGATGGAAACCTGGTGGCTGAGCAGTCCATTACATACAAACTACTTGGCTAGACGGGCGGTTGGAGAGGCCTCCACCGATCGATCGGCGTGTCACGTCAAACACTAGCACTTATATGATTGTCCAAACGCTATTGCCCTTATGGCAAGCCCCCCAATCCTTTTTCAGATATATGTGCTAGAAGGCTCTGGCTGAGGGTCTATGTGTCCAATGTATGACGTTAAAATTCTATCTGATAGTGAGGTTCCTATTCTGGAAATCTGGGGAGTGTGGAGTACACCTTCATTAGCATTACTCTCAGCTTCACTATGACTCGGAGTTTAATACCTGGTAGTGTCCCATATATGGGTTAAATAGAAAATATTCGTCAATCGTATTTATTGAGAATAGAACAGTCCATTCTAATTCTTCTCTACAATAGGTTGACATGCCATAAAACCCAACCAACCGCAATTTTCGTATCTTTTAGTATTATTCGGACTATTGTCCTCATCCTCATTGCTATCTGTACAACGTTTCGGTCAATGTGCCCTCCAGCCTTCTGTTCTCATTCCGTTAACCATAGTTGGGGTACAGGTGTTAATCTGTGTTAATTATCATTTTATGTTACTGCTGCCCCTGACCAGGATAGAGCCAGCAGTCTAGAGATAACTGTCACTTGGAACTGTCTTAACCTAATTCCTTTATCCACTAGTTTAGGTATCCAATTTGATATCCACGTGGACTGAATAACGGGTTAGGTTCAAAGTTCCATGATGACTCCCGATTACGATAAGAAGGTTCCCGAGTCCGAGATGGTTTCCGAGTCCGTGATGGCTCCCGATTACAAGAAAGTTCCCGATTATGAGTAGAAGGTTCTCAAGTTCGAGAAGGTTCCCGAGTCCGACAAGAAATACCTGAAGAAGACCGGAGGGCACATCGGCCAAAACGTTGTACAGATAGCAATAAAGATGAGTACAATAGTCCGAATAATACAAATAATACTAATTATCAAGCCTAGTCTCAAAAATTCAGAGAAATTCGTATCTTTTGTCTGCCATTTTCCTGTTTTTCTGTCATTTTTCTTTCTTTCTTGTGTCATTTTTATTTTTCTTGTCTCCACCATTTTCATTTCTTTTTCTCCCCGCCATTTTTTTTAACACAACATCAATAAAACATCCCCCATCCATATTCCCACTCACTAACCTTCTATTGCTTGTTCCCGATATGAAACCTAATGTATTGTGTTAAAAAATGGCGGGAGAAAAAGAAATGAAAATGGTGGAGACAAAGAAAATTAAAATGACACAAGAAAGAAAGAAAAATGACAGAAAAACAGGAAAATGGCAGACAAAAGATACGAATTTCTCTGAATTTTTGAGACTAGGCTTGATAATTAGTATTATTTGTATTATTCGGACTATTGTACTCATCTTTATTGCTATCTGTACAACGTTTTGGCCGATGTGCCCTCCGGTCTTCTTCAGGTATTTCTTGTGGACTCGGGAACCTTCTCGAACTTGAGAACCTTCTACTCATAATCGGGAACTTTCTTGTAATCGGGAGCCATCACGGACTCGGAAACCTTCTCGGACTCGGGAACCTTCTTGTCGTAATCGGGAGTCATCATGGAACTTTGAACCTAACCCGTTATTCAGTCTACGTGGATATCCAATTGGATACATAACCTAGTGGATAAAGGAATTAGGTTAAGACAGTTCTAAGTGACAGTTATCTCTAGACTGCTGGCTCAATCCTGGCCAGGGGCAGCAGTAACATAAAATGATAATTAACACAGATTAACACCTGTACCCCAGCTATGGTTACCGGAATGAGAACAGAAGGCTGGAGGGCACATTGACCGAAACGTTGTACAGATAGCAATGAGGATGAGGACAATAGTCCGAATAATACTAAAAAGATACGAAAATTGCGGTTGGTTGGGTTTTATGGCATGTCAACCTATTGTAGAAAAGAATTAGAATGGACTGTTCTATTCTCAATAAATACGATTGACGAATATTTTCTATTTAACCCATATATGGGACACTACCAGGTATTAAACTCCGAGTCATAGTGAAGCTGAGAGTAATGCTAATGAAGGTGTACTCCACACTCCCCAGATTTCCAGAATAGGAACCTCACTATCAGATAGAATTTAACGTCATACATTGGACACATAGACCCTCAGCCAGAGCCTTCTAGCACATATATGCTGAAAAGGATTGGGGGGCTTGCCATAAGGGCAATAGCGTTTGGACAATCATATAAGTGCTAGTGTTTGACGTGACACGCCGATCGATCGGTGGAGGCCTCTCCAACCGCCCGTCTAGCCCAAGTAGTGTTGTATGTAATGGACTGCTCAGCCACCAGGTTTCCATCCTTAAGCATCACGGGTCACCACTAACGGATAACAGTTGCCTCAATTATGAGTGTCTTAAGCCTCTGCAAATGTGCAGTCATTGCATTCTAAAATCCCAGCCGATTGTTGTAAGAGAACTGTTTTCCAAGGCATTTTTTACTTGGGGGTAATATTAAATATGAGCTCGGAAAAAAAACAAGAACGTCTTGTGTTGTTATGAAAAACCAAGCAATGACCCAAGACGAGATATCTTTAAGATGAACCAAGTAATTACTAGACTCGAAGAACACACACCTACACACACACACACACACACACACTCTCTCTCTCTCTCTCTCTCTCTCTCTCACACACACACACACATACATTAGCTGTTGCTATAATTAGGTAACTCATTTCTTGTAACTCATCCTCTATTAATTAATCTGATACCTAACGTTAATAACCGACTACAAAATAGAAATAATACTGAATTTTAATACCTTAATATAATATAATATATATATATATATATATATATAGTACACATATATATAATCAGTCATCCACAGACAAGTGTTTCAAAGTTTATTTCTCATCAGTGCAGCTCGACTTTTTAACAGCTACCTCTAGCCGGGATCGAAACCCGATAGAATTTTCGTCTGCCAAGCTCCTTACCCTTGCGGCCAACAGCAGCTGTCAGTCTGGGGTGAACAATTAATTGATACTTCCCTACGGGGAATGATTTTACAGTCACCAGAGGACTCAAGTCTGTAAACAGGCGAGTAAAGGCTTACGCTAAACGGTGAAATTTCAATTACTGTCCACACTATAGAGCTTACACATGGAAGTTGGGAGCATATATATCAGTCAACCCCAATACAATATACAATATAGTATATATGTATAATATAATATTTAATATCAACAAAGAAATAGAAATAGTGGAAAGGAGAAATAACAACGGCGGGAAAAAATAAAGGAAAATGGTGGAAAAAGGAAAATAATGGAAAAAACGAAAGGAAAATTATGAAAGAAAGTAAGAAAAAAAAAAAGAAAGAAAAAAATGTGATCAAGAAAGAAAGAAAGAAGGAAAGAAATGTCACCAAAGAAAAAAAGAAGAAACAGAAAGAAAAATGAGATCAAAGAAAGAAAGAAAGAAAGAAAGAAAGAAATGTCACCAAAGAAAAAAAAGAAAGAAAGAAAAAGAAAGAAAAAAGAAAGAAAAAAATGTGATCAAAGAAAGAAAGAAAGAAGAAAGAAAGAAATGTCACCAAAGAAAAAAAGAAAGAAAAAGAAAGAAAAGAGTGATCAAAGAAAGAAAGAAAGAAAGAAAGAAAGAAAAAAGAATGTGACAAAGAAAGAAAGAAAGAGAAAGAAAAGGAAAGAAAATGTGATCAAAGAAAGAAAGAAAGAATGAAAGAATGAAAGGAATGTCACCAAAGAAAAAAGGAAAGAAAGAAAACAGAAAGAAAAAATGTGATCAAAGAAAGAAAGAAAGAAAGAAAGAAAGAAAGAAAGAAAGAAATGTCACCAATGAAAAAGAAGAAAGAAATGTGACCAAAGAAAAAGGAAAGAACGAAAGGAAAATGATGGGAAAAAAGAAAATGATGGAAAAAAAAAAACGAACGAAAAATAACGGGAAATTTTTGGAGAAATAAATAAAAATGGCGGAAAAGATAAATAAAAACGGCGGGAAAAATAACGAAATAAAAAAAAGCGAAATCTCAGAAAGAAAGATCCCTAAATGTACAGCCTCGGTGCAGACTAAAAATTATCGGTAAATACTTTCGCGGAGATGCAAACACGAACTAAATATTGATTTCACTGGATATTCCAACTTGGCTCATTAAATTTCATTTGCTAAAATTTCTCCCCATTTCCCATGGGTACAATTCTTGCAAATCGCATTCTGCACCATCAAATTTCCTGTTTATTACGATCGACAAGAACTTTGCTATAAACAACCGTCTATGTTATAAACTTCTCTTTTTTTTGTTAAACCTTTTATTTTTAAATCATTATTAATAGAATTTAAAGAATTGCTTTAGATATTTTCAAAATAAAATGAGAGGCGCTCAAAAAGTAAATGGCTTCTGTTTAGTTCCACTGAAAATAACAACAGTTATAAAGAAAGCAATTACTGGTAATGCCGAGAACTTTTCGTTATCAATTAATGTTAAGAAGGATACATTATCTATCTATCTATTTATCTATCTATCTCAGTTTGTTTCCATCTATCTCATTCTCTTTCTATCTATCTATCTATCTATCTATCTATCTATCTATCTCATTCTGTTTACATCTATCTCATTCTGTTTCTTTCTATCTATCTATCTATCTATCTATCTATCTATCTATCTATCTCATTCTGTTTACTTATCTATCTCATTCTGTTTCTTTCTATCTATCTATCTATCTATCTATCTCATTCTGTTTCTATCTATCTATCTATCTCATTCTGTTTCCATCTATCTATCTATCTATCTATCTATCTCTCTCTCTCTCTCTCTCTCTCTATATATATAATATATATATTATATATATATATATATATATATATATATATGAAGTGGTCAAACGATGTGTTTGAAATGGCGAAGGCCGACAATTTTTAGGGAGATTATGTGCTTAATTAAAGTCATACCTAATTTGTTAATTAATTAATTATAATTAAAGGAATTAGGCGTTACATTTAAACCGATATGCACGCCTAATTCATTAAATCATAATTGATTAATTAACAAATTAGGTTTGACTTTAATCAAGCACACAATCTCCCTAATATATATATATATATATATATATATATATATATATATATTTCCATCGATCTATCTCAGTCTGTTTTATCTATCTAAGTTTATATATATATATATATATATATATATATATATATATATATATATATATATAATGTTTATATCTATCTATCTATCTCACTGTGTTTCTTTCTTTCTTAGTATTTTTCTTTCTTTCTTTCTATCTATCTATCTATCCCAGTCTGTTTCTATCTATCTATCTATCTATCTATCAACACGTACGTATTTTATAATATCGTTACCGTGTTTGACCAAATATCATTTTATGCAGATGTAATAATGAATAACGAATATCGTAAATTATTCATGCATAATAATCACTCGTGTATAATACGCACCACTAAATTTAGGGAACAAAATTTCGTTGTTATATACTGTTATGGGTTGAAAATTATAACCAGTTCGGCCACTTGCCTCCTATCGTGCAAACTATCCAAGTAAGACGAACAAGACATGCGTTCAGCTGGAGAAATAAAGACATACTCACAAGTGATGTTCCTCCCCTTCTCTCTCTCTCTCTTTCTCTCTCTCTCTCTCTCTCTCTCTCTATATATATATATATATATATATATATATATATATATCTTTCTCTCACTCGCGCAATCTCTCTCTCTCTCTTTCTCTCTCTCTCTCTCTCTCTCTCTCTCTCTCACACACACAGACACACACACTAGGAACAGGATTGCAACATCATAATTAAGTATTTTCACGCCTCCTCTTTAGGGGAGTCTGTAACGGTTGGTTTTAATGTGAGGATTTTCTCGCACGTCTCTGTGTATGATTAAACCCAGGTTCTCCGTTGATAGGAATACTTGAAACCATAAAACTGTGTGCAAATTATTTGAATTAGATAGGAATACTTGAAACCATATAACTGTTTGAAAATTATGTGTATTATATAGGAATACTTGAAACCATACAACTGTGTATAGATTATTTGAATTAGATAGGAATACTTGAAACCATAAAACTGTGTGCAAATTATTTGAATTAGATAGGAATACTTGAAACCATATAACTGTGTGCAAATTATTTGTATTAGATAAAAAACTTGAAACTATATAATTGTATGCAAAAAAAGAGGAAATAGCACAAAAATGTGAATACAAATGTAAAATGAATGCAATTCCTAACCTCTATGCATAAATAACCCTTGATCAGTTGACATACCGTTAAAATCAATCAATCAATCAAGGCAGAAATTATCAATGAATGAATGTTAATTATCTTCAAAGGATTTCCCTTAGTATTCGACACTGTCATACCAGTGAGCTTTTTACTGGTTGAAGCACCTCCCAAACTAAACTTTGATATGTTGTGAAATGAATGCATCATATTTATTTTAATGTAATCTTACTCTTGAAATGAATTTTCAGTTAAGGAAAAATTAAAATTTAACACCAACATCTTTACATTTATTTGATGTTTCATCTTTTTGCAAAGGTAAATCCCACGCCCACTTGGCAGCTAAACTCGCATTCTCCAGAGAGGCGCGATTCGCCTGATATTGTCACAGACGTTCCTTATCAGCATACCTCCGCACATGTGCACAATAGGAATTATAATAAGGAATTTATGATATACTTACAGAGTACCCGTCAAAAATAACTCGTGCCGTCCGTATAGATGGTTATATCGAGAAATTGGAGAATTCCAAACAGATGATCAGCGCGGTAGCAGACCCCACGAACTTTCTATACAACTGCAAATTAGGCTGGAAGTTGAATTATTTCCAAAGTTAGAGCATCCATTGCTTTAATAATAATAAAAAATAAAAGTATTTGATTTCGTTATAAATATCTGTATTGAAAACGGGCAATACAGCGGGTTTATTACACACCCACTGTATTGAAAATGGGCACTACCCCGCTATAAAATACACAACGATGGTAGGAAAAATACCCTGAAGATTCGCGTTACTGCGAGAAACTTAAGTAGGTAATTTTTAAACCATTCGATTTTAATCATATATATATATATATATATATATATATATATATATATATATATATGTTGTATACGACTCTGAAGATTCACGCTACTGTGAGAAACTTAAGTCGGTAGTTTTTTTAACCATTTGATTTTAATCGTCAATTTAGCTCTTTATATTGAGCACTTTTTAATCGGTTTTAGTGAAAAAAATCCGAAGTAAATAAGATTGTATACTTATTTGCTTCGTGGATTTAATGGTAACTGCGATATATATATATATATATATATATATATATATATATATATATATATGATTAAAAATTGATGACAAATGGATGGAATACAGACAAATTCATTCAATTGAAATTTCGCCTCGGTATGTTAACAAGGCTTCGTCAGACAATTTCCGTTTTTCCTCAATATTTAATCACATTTTGTTGGATTTTACCGAATCTATTACTCCTCATATATATATATATATATATATAATATATATATATATATAAGTTTCAACTTTTCAATGAATATATTAAATAAAATACTAATGAAAATTTATGAGCAGAAAAAAAAAGAAGATTTTTATAAAATTTCTAAAACATTTTTATTTGTATTATCAACAAGTTTGTTTTATGTATAAGAAAGAATCCTACATTTTTTAGAAAAACAATAAAAATTTTGTGAAATGCCTGCATTTTTACAGTTTTTATTAAAAAATCCACATTTACTTTCTTGAGTTTAAAGCTTATACTATTAAGTGGGCATGAGGTGTGATGATTAAAGCTGTAGGAAATGGACACGACGAGACGAGTTCAATCCTGGACAAGACTGTTTGCATTTCACATAGCGCTAATACACTTGGGAAAGGTATGCATCCAATTATTCTCCCTCCAGCTATAAATAAATAGTAAGGCAGACTGGGCTCTTGATCCTTGGTTAGGCAACCAGTCTAGGAGAAGGAAAACTGAATATATATATATATATATATATATATATATATATATATATATATAAGTGTATTTTGGCAGCATTTTTTCTTTTAAACATGTTTCGTTAAGCTGTACTGTCGATTCTTGTTGGACGAGTTTTTGTTCGATCCTTTCTAATTTTCTGGCCATCTTTTTAATGTCAGGGTGGAACTGGTGTGTAATCCACCAAAGGTTTCATTACGAGCACTTTCGGCATGTCCATCTGCCATCTTCAGGTATGAAACTGATGGGATGTTTCAGGTGTCTCGTTTTTAAAACCACGAGCAGTAACGTAGGAATTGGTAGTGGGAGGTAGTAAGAATTGGTAGTGGGAGGTAATAGGAATTGGTAGTAGGTTCAAACCATGATAGCAGTAGAGACTTTGTAGGAGGGGGGACACAAGTTTGTGAGAATTAAAGGGGAATAGTGGAAGGAGAATAGGCGGGAAATAATCGAAGCACTATATATAACAAAAAAAACCCACCTTAAACAAAATAAACTTCGAAACAAGTCAACATGTTCTCAAATGCCTATTTGGTTTGGTTTGGTTTGGTTTGGTTTGTTTTACGGCATATCAACCTCAGTGGGTCATTTAATGCCGATAAAGTTTTGAAATAAATCAATTCTTAATGGATAATACATTTTTTTTATAATACATTTTTCTATTTAACCCATAGATGGGACCCTAACAGATACTACCACTTTGGTCAGAGTGGACCAGAGAGCAATGTTGATGAAGGGGTGCTCCACATTCCCCAAACCTCCAAAACTGGAACCTCACCATGAGATAGAGTTTAACGTTATTCACAGGACATGTAGACCCGCAGCCACCGCCTTCTAGCACCCATATGATAACAAGATGGGTTGCAATGGGTTGGGAAATAGGCCAAAGTGAGTATTGCATGTCATGAACTGCTCATTTACCTGGACTCCTTAAGCATCAGTGGCCCATTGGGGAGTCTTACTCTTGCAGAGGTGAGTCGGGCATTCTAACGCCCCAGGCGACAGGGCGGTCTCTTCATTCTCTTTTTGGTATTGAACATTGCAACTTCATCGTTAGATGCAGTTTTAATGTCATACCAAGCACTCATACACTGTATGGCTCAATATCTGTAAATAGAGCGTTAATGAATAAACAACTAATATATATGTTTTATAATATTTGTTTGCATGGAAACAAGTCTGCTACCATTTGGTTTAATGCTATCCAAACTTAATTGTTTAAGCAGAGCAATCATCGGCAGCGAAAAACTTTTCAAAAATGATAAAAATATGGTCAAATTTTTGTTGCGTTTGTTTAAATGTATCCGTGTGTAACCTGTTTGTTTACCTTATATCTATCT
Organism: Doryteuthis pealeii; assembly: GCA_023376005.1. NCBI lineage: Eukaryota > Metazoa > Mollusca > Cephalopoda > Myopsida > Loliginidae > Doryteuthis > Doryteuthis pealeii. Next base: position 69,008,571 of record CM042167.1, read on the forward strand.
ATCTATCTCTCTCTCTCTCCCCCTCTCTCTCTCTTTCTATATATATATATATATATATTATATTATAATATATATATATATATGGAGTGAAGATTGAATACATCCGACAAAATGTGGTTGTTAGTTGAGGAAAATGTGGATATAAACAACACACTAATATCAATTGAATATAGCGTTTGTGTTTTATATCCACATTCTTTCTACTCTCAACCATATATATATTATATATATATCATCATGTCGCGCAAGCAGCACGGGTATCCGTGACTATCTTTCGTCAACCTTCCCTATTATTCATTGCCCTGGGAAGTCTTCCGTGCAGCATCCGAATCCTCGCATAGTTTGGTCAATGTAGGTCCTTTGTGGGCGTCCTACGTTAGCATTCCATGTGTGGCCTCCACAGGAGAACATCGCTTATGAGCTCGTTCCCCGCTTCTCCAGTGTTGTCCTGCATGCCTAGTCCGTCTTCCGTATGGTTTGTGAGATGGGGGGCAGGTGACCATTAAAGTTGCTTCTTTGTGTGTGCTGCTTCCACGACTTGTTCAGGACTGCTCACAAACATTCTTGTGCAGGTCCCATCTAAGCTTATTCTCAAGTCGCTTTGTTGGTCCAGGTGGTGCAGCCTACACAGTAGCTATTTAACCACAGTGGAAGATTGTCGCTTTAGCTTGTAGATCTCAATGAATTCGATAATTGGTGTGCCACCCAGGCCTTTTCTATACGTGTATTAACATCACTGTCTGTGCATGAGTATTACTACCAGGTATGTGAATGTTCTACTGGCTTAAAAGTTTGCCGTCAAGTTGAGATGTCTCCTTTCTCTTTGAAGCACATGAACTCGTTTTTATCGAGTCACATAGAGGCATATTCTTTGCTGCCTTCTCCAGGCAATAGTGACTCAGCCTGTGCCGGTGTATCTGCAAGAAGCGCAAGGTCATCAGCGAGTCTGCATCTGTGACTGTTTGTGTCAGATATCGCCTGCTTCTTGCCTTTCTTAGTGTAAGCCTTTTTTTCTTTTATGGTATCTTGATGTTCGAAGTGCATAGTTGGCATTATATATATATTATATATATAATATATTATATATATGTTTATAGTAAATTTTATTTTTAGTTTAGTAAAAAAGGGGCAAAATTTGTTTTGTATTATATTTTTATAAAAAAGGGCAAGTTGTATTTATGTGGAAGTAAAACAAGAAGGTGGAGATAAAGTAATATTAATAAATTAATGGTTGATAGTTATGTAAGGTAAAATTTTTTTTTTTATAAAATAAATTGATGATGATTAATAGATTATAATTTATTAAATATATTTATTATTAGATGATAGAAATATTATAATTATATATAATTTATCATGTTTATTATTAATGAATTATTTATTTTATTATAATTATTAGGATAATTATTAAATAGATTATTATTATAATGTAACATTTTTTATTAATATATTGATGAAGATATATTGATTTTAGTATAAAATGGTAGTTGTTCAAAGTAAAGAAAATCAAAAGGTATAGTACAGGGTAAAAATAAGAAAAAGTATAGAAATGTGTAGGAGAAAACATAAGTTAATAAGTTAAAGTAGGAAATTATTATGGTGAAGTTCTAAAAATGATATTTAGTTAAATCAATATAAATTAGAAAGGTATATTATTCAGTTTGAAGATAGTAATTGGTAGTTTTAAATAATATTGGATTAGTTGTCACATAAATAAATAAATATAATATTAAAACAAAATTATTTGCCCCTTTTCTACTTAAAACTAAATATATAATATATATAATATATATTATATATATATATATATATATATCATATATATCCATACTTATATATTTATATATAACTATATTATACATATTATATATTAATATATTATCCCATACGTTTATATATATATATCCCATTAGTTATATATATATATATATATATCTATCCCCATCAGTATTATATATAATTTTATATATATATAGTATATATCATCCAATATATATATATTATTTATATATATATATATAATGTATACTATAATATATTATATATATAATATATCTATAACTATATATACCTACAGTATATCATAGCTATATATCCATTTATTAGTATAATATATATATATATATATATATATATATATATATATATCATTACAGTTTTTATAATATATATATATATATATATATATATATATCCCATACAGTTTTTACTTATACTATATAATATATATATATATATATCCCCTACAGTTTTTATATATATATATATATCATATATATTATATATAATATAATATATATATATAATATAATATATATATATTATAATATATTATGTTTATATAATTATATATATCTGTTATGTATGTACGCCTATTTTAGTCAAGCACCACAAACTCGACAGTCAACTTTTGAGCTGAAAAAAAGTCAATTTTGTAAATCCCTTCAAAAATAGTTTTAAAACTTTTGATAAGTTTCTAATTCCGGCTTTAAAAGTTAAACGTTTCTTGAAAGAGAAGAAAAAAGGAAAAAAGAAGAAAAAGAAAACAGTTTGATATTTGAATTCAGCTAAATATTTACCTGTTGCCTTTCTTATATTGTTGAGTTTAATACAAAGTTACGCATGCGCTAGTACTGTCAAGGAAATTACTCTGAGATATTGATATCCGCAACCGTTCTATTTGTCTGTGCAAGAACTGCTCGTAATATCTGTCGTTGTTTTGGAATTGACGCAATGTCACTGTCGGAATTGGTCATTTGAAGAATTCTATTTTCCCACGTGAGAAATCAAATATAAACTCTTTGAGAAACAGTGATTCTTGACGTGTTTAATTTTGTTTTTTTTGTTTTTTTTGTGTGTTGTTATTAAATTAATCGTGTGTGGTGTGAAAATAATTGGATCCCAAGACTCAAGAATAATCTTGACGTCTCTTTTGAAGGTTTGCATATCAGTCTTTATGGATATTTAATGCCAAAGGCGTAACACAGATTCTCAAAGATATGTGGTTCAAAATTAACTGACCTGAAAAAATGTAAACGTTTATAAATAGAATAACTGGTGCATATAATTTTATTCATTAAATATCAACACTGAAACTTTCATTAAATTCGGTTAATTCCCTGATTCTGGTATTTTTTTTTCTTATGACATACGTTGATGGAATTTAGGTCCGTTAAGTTCGATTTAACCGCCGTATTAATATACAGATATTTATTATTATTATTATTATTTTATTTATTATTAATTTTCCTTTGAGTTTTCAATAGCATTAGTGATGGTATTTCACTGGAGTCTGAGTGACAGCAAGTCTCCTCAGTCTCCAGGACTCTTCTGAGTATTCTAGATTGCAGCAGTGCAGTTCTGAATGGTTTCATATTATATTATTATTATTATTATTATTATTATTATTATTATTATTATTATCATCGCTTTGTTCTAAATCTTCGGACCGTTATCATCTCTGGTTACAAATGAGACTGTCCAAATCGTCCAAGATGAAATGTAAACCTCTGGATTATCTGGTGTCACTTCTGTCCGAATTCATATTTCTCATGAGTGTCTCACCTAGCTAAATAATGGACTATTCCGTTTTATCATAAAGAAAGTAAGGGGAGAAAAGGATATGATACACAGAAAATATAAAAAGAAAGAAGAAATTATGGGAATGATAGAGAGAGTGGGGTGAGGCGCCAGAAGCGATACGCTAATCTGTTTCAATTGAAATAAAAAAGATGAAAACAAGAAAAAAAGTTTTGCTACATTCACTTATTATTATTGTATTTGCTCCTTTTGAGTTTTCCACATCAACATTAGCTGATGGTCTTTCACTGGAGTCTGAGTGACAGCAAGTCTCCTCAGGTCTCCAGGATTCTTCTGAGTATTCTGGCAGATTCAGCAGTGCAGTTTCTGAATGGTTTCAAACTTCCTCTGATTTCAAACTTTCCAACCCTTTTCCAATCCTCTTGGGACTTTCCAAGTGCACACAACTACAATTGGTATCACTTTCACTTTCATATTCCATAACATTTTCATTTCTCTGCAAGGTCTAGATATTTGTCCATTTTTTCATTTTCCTTTAGCTTCACCCTGTGATCTGTCAGGCAATTATTATTATTATTATTATTATATTATTATTGTTGTTGTCGTTGTCTTGTTTTGGGCTGTAGAGTTATTTGGGATAAGCTAAAAGTGAAACGAGATTAATCACGAATAAAACATATTTACACCACCCTAATGCGGCATTACTGGCAAATCCGTGAAAGCTCGTCAAACTTGCCCCCCCCCCCAACCCACCAAAAAAAAATTACCCTCAATAGATCTGCCATTTCGCAAATTGACAGAAATTGACCAAGTCATGACATGTCACCTCGAGATCAAGGAATTAAATACAGATTCTCATTTTCTTATTTTTCTTGAAATTTATGGAATAAGGTGAAATAATTTCTAACATGTTGACAGGATATTTTCTGGTAAAATAAAAATAAAAATTGCCATTATTCAAAACTGTTTCTGTCAAATGTCACCCATGCCCGTCAAAAAATAAAAAAATGAATAAATAAAGAAATAAAGAATAAAATAATAAATAACTAAAAAATGAAACGTTTACTTCGCTAACTAATATCTCCCCTGGCAAGTGTTTTCCCCAGAGAATTAGTTTGCTAAATGCACGAAATTATGAAGTGCGAAGACTTCAGTTGGCACGAAAATTTCAATTATTTGACCGTGAATTTCTCTCTTCATCTTTATCGGAGAAAGAAGAAAAAAAAGAAAAAGAGAAGGTTACTCTTTCAGGCTACACGCTTTTTCCAAAAGCGTGTTATCTGAAACATCAACATTTAACATAATAGAGAGAGAGAGAGAGAGAGAGAGAAGAGAGAGAGAGAGAGAGACGAGAGAGAGGACAGGACAGAGACAGAGACAGACAGACAGAGACAGAGAGAGGGGGTGAGAAAAGTCAGAAACATAGAAAGAACAGAGAGAGGAGAGAGACGAGAGAGAAGACAGACAGAAGACATACAGAGACAGAGCAGAGAGAGAGAGAGACAGACAGACAGAACAGACAGACAGACAGACGAACACAGAGAGAGAGAGAAAGAGAGAGAGAGAGAGGGGGAATTTAATAGTTACGTGTAAATTAACACAGAAAAGTTTTAGGAAGAATATAAGAATTACGTGTAGATTAGCATGGGATTTTTTAGGATGAGTCAGCACAACCCATAGGGTAATTGAAAAACACTGTATAATAAGAGAGAGAGAGAGAGAGATGAGACGAGAGAGAAGAGAGAGAGAAAGGGGGAGGGGTAAGAATGTAATAGTTACGTGTGAATTAGCATGAAAATGTTTTTAGGAAGAATATAAAACTTACTTGTAGATCGGCATAGGATTTTTTATGATGAGTCAGTACAACGCCTCATGGTATTTTCTATTGGTTGAGAAGTGTCACGTGGCAAAGTTTAGAAGAGAAGGAGTGAGAGGTGAAGGTGTGAAGTGAGTTTGGAACGGACCGGTGGCTGAGTGAGAAATGTCTCTCACTCAGGGCTGTTTTGATTTGGAGTAAAAACAAAAAAATCTCATGAGACAAAAGATAAGCCGCTTTGTGTTATTACTAAACAAAAAAAAAGTATAAATGGTACAAGGCAAGATGTCCGTAAGCAACCCAAGCTGGTTCCCGGATTCAAATACTTCAAAAAGAATTGCCTGCCAACTCAACATCAGATCCAACAACCAGATTCGAGCTTCTCCACGATTCTCCAAGTACACGACTATGATATCAACACTCCATTCCAAAATGAGAGCTATGACGTTACACAATTTCACCCTCTGAGTAATTCCATTTCAAATCATCCAGAAAAAAGTAAAATTATCACCCACACCCTTCAATTTTTCTGAATTTTTTTCAGGTGTGAACTATGTTAACATTAGACAATCCCCAAAATTTGAGCTTCCAATTTCAAAAATTGGCGAAGTTATGTTGATTTTTAGCTCCCCAAATTTGGTGGGATTGGCGAAAAATTTTGTTTGTAAAATGAGTTCTAGAGCTCCCTACTACTAAAAATTGGTTTATAAAAGCATTTTTGCCCATGAAATCCAAAGAGGCAAAAAAAAAATAGTTTTAAAGTCAACCAATTTCAAGTTATTGCTGATTTGGGATTTTTTCCTAGGAAGATCAATATCCCGATGTGGCACTGCATCTATGACAAAATTTATTTTCTATTATTATTTTACATATATTGAACCTTATTTGTACCAAAAAGATAGTTTGATATTTGCTAAGAACCGAATCGATATAATTCCAACAATTTTTGGAATTGGAAGCTCACATTTTGGGAATTGGCTAACTTTATCATAGTCCACACTAGTAGGAGTGCGTTGTGTAATGGTTAAAGTCATGGGAAATGGGCTCGTCGCCACAAGTTCAAATCCTGGACGTGATAATTGCATTTCACTTAGCGCTAATACCCTTGGGAAAGGTATGAATTCTACTCTTCCTCCAGCTATCGGTAAATAGTAGGGCAGACCGGGCTCTTTAACCTTGGTTAGGCAACCGGTTTAGGAGAAGGAAAACTCTGAATTCAAACCTGTTAAACTCCGCTTAAGAAATTGACCTTGTGTCACATCCTGCTCGTGCGGAGGGGTTGGTATAAATATATCATAGTCCACACTTGGACAAAATTTGAAGAAAAATTAAAGGGGAGGGTGACATGGCCTGGATGATTTGAATTGGAATTACCCATCTTCATTCTTGTTTTAAGTTGTTTCTTTTTTTTACATTTTTCTTGTTTGTATTTTTGTTACAATTCTAGTCGCCATTTTAGACGCTTTAGTATTGGGTGCAATTTCAGTATATATTACTAGTGGCATGGAGTTTGATGTATTCCTTAAAGTAGAAAGATGTAGTATCTTTTTAATCCATGTCTGTTGATCCTTGATGTATTTCTTGAAGTAGAGAGATGTAGTATCAGTTTATTCCTTGTTTGTTGATCCTTCTAGTATCTATCGAAGTATATATATATATATATATATATATATATATATATATATATATATATATATATATATATATATAGAGAGAGAGAGAGAGAGAGAGAGAGAGAGAGAAAAATTATATGAGAAAACACAGATCTTGTTTAATTGAATTTATTTTTACAACTTTGCATTGCTTGCTAATATTGCCAATATAATTCGATTTCATCAAAAAATCTTCATCAGAGCATATTGATAGGAAGACAATTGTGACCGTTTTAAGATGAGATTCTTTGCTACCGGATTCTTTAAGAGAGAAACAGAGAATATTTTAGATTTAAACTGGAAATATTGTTTTTTTTCCAAAAAGCGTGTGTCACGTTCGTTCGGTATATCACGTTCTTTCATCTGTGTTTTCTCATATCATTTTATCTATATATATTCCATTTGAAAAGTATATAAAAATGGAATAAATCCGACAGTATAAGGTATAGATATAGAGAAACAAAAGTAAATATTGTGCTAACAAGCGCCTGTTTCAACTGTATGGGGTTTATAAAATGTAATTAAATTGAAATCATTTTGAAATTTAATTACATTTTATAAACCCCCTAGAGTTGAAACAGGCGCTTGTTAGCACAATATTTACTTTTGTTTTTCTATATCTATACATTATATATATATATATATATATATATATATATATATATATATATATATATATATATATATATTAGCGTTCAGAAATACAT
>CM042167.1:69021285-69026285 GCA_023376005.1 Doryteuthis pealeii
GGTCTCGTTAAGACGATTAGTTTTTGGTGATGAGTTGTTGCATGTGACAAGGGTGGTGGTTTTAACCTTTGTGTAATAGATGATTAGTTTAACTTTGTCGATGGTGTCAGTGGAAAGAACATTATTACTATGGTAGGAATTACAACGCAGGGTTCGGGTGCCTAGAACCTGGTAAGTAAAGTCGTCGGGGCGGCCTAAAGTCGGTATCAGCCAGACAGTGAGAGAGTCTATCCCCTTTTTCACAAGCGCTAGACCAAGGAGAATATTTTAGCATTTGAGGTGGTGTACCATACCTACCATCAGCTCCTCACTTTACTGCACAGATACCTGTGCAACTCATACATTGAGTTGGCGAGGGCCGGTATTGAACCAAGAACCTTGTGGTTTGTAGCTAGTTGAAATAGTCACCGTCACAGTGATGTCAGGTGGTAAACTCATCAGCGAGAAGGAAAAAAAAGAAGGAAGGAAAGGGGAGGAGTGAGAAGAAGAAGAAGAAGAAGAAGAAGAAGAAGAAGAAAGAAGAAGAAGAAGAGAGTGAAAGGTCGAACATGTGTTGAAAAAGAAAAGAGAAAATAAGATATACACACTTATGGACTTCTTCAGAGATCTGAAAGAAGCATATATATATATATATATATATATATATATATATATATATATGAGGAGAGAAGGATTTGAATAAATCCGACCAAATGTGGTTGAGAATAGAGGATTATTGTTGTATAAAGTTTTGAGAAAGCTTCAGCCAATAATGAGGCGAAATATCAATTGAATTTAACTGTTTGTGTTGTTATATCCACATTTTTCTCAATTCTCAATCAAATATATATGTATCTAATTGTTGTAGGTGACTCACCTATGACACGAACATTGGACTTACCCAAAGGGTGTATTAAACAGAGCAAAGCTACCCAAGTGAGAAGTAGCAGATACATGTTCTTCGTGTACGCTGTAACAAGGAAACACTCCTTACTTGTACATTGATGTATTGCTGAATACATCTGTTCCCTACATTTTATCTCCGTGTTGAATGATTATTTATTGACCCTTAAACGGGTCATAACACTGTAAGATTCAAAGTGATAATACTTGAAGATAAAACTCCGACAAAGGTTGATAGACAAAACATTTTATATACAGCACAGAATAAACAGGGTACATAATACATAGAGGTGTACATGAACATACATACATAAGTAATACCAAGTTACATGTAAACGATAAACATAAAAGCAACAGACATGAGGCCCCTAGCGGGAACCAGCGAAACTAAACGGGCAGACAACTCCCCAGGCAAATACGAAAATAACGCCTACAACACATTTAATATGGTACCGCACATGGATATGACGAGATACATAAAATATAAGGTGCACATGAACATACATACATAATTAATACAAAGTTATATGTGAAAGGATAAACATAAAAGCAACAGACATGAGACTAGGAATAGTCCATGCTGTACGAATAACTTACAGTAATGTAAAGGGGAGCTAAAGCCCCAACAAGAGGGGGGTAGACCAGAGTCTAACCCATAGTGGTGCCTCGTGGTTCGAGCAACCGGGAAAAAAAAAGAGACGTTCAAATCAGCCGCTTAAATATCCAAGGCCCCTAGCGGGAACCAGCGAAACTAAACGGGCAGACAACTCCCCAGGCAAATACGAAAATAACGCCTACAACACTAATAACATTGAATAAAACTCACGGAAATGTATTTGCATTTATACCAGTCACTGGCTAATGTTCAAGTGTTGTAGCTCGATCTTCAAAGTTCAGCAGCACCATATTTAGATGGCTGTCCACTTTCGTATTGTAAATAATCGGAGTTCTCTGTCTCTGAATAAGCTTAGAAGATTCCAAATATAAAAGTAATTTATAAGTAAGTTTTATTTTGGCTTCCTAAATAATCTAAACACAGACGATCGAAGACATTTTCTTCTTCTTCTGGTTTTTGCCAAAGTCTTCGAGTGTTGGTGCCATACAGTGACAACATTGGGCCGTGTTTTCTGATCAAGCGAAAATTGAAAATCTGTAAAAAAAAAAAAAAAAAAAAAAAAAAAAAAAAAATGATTGAATGAAAACTCAACTCCGTAAAGTAAGCGTGAATTGGGTAGAACGATAGAATGAATGAAAAACATTTTTTTTTTTTTTCATTTTTCGCAATTTTTGGAAAAATCTTTTTCTTTTCGTTCTTTTTGCGGGTTATCGAACATAATCTTCGTGTGGTTTATCACTCCACTGGCTCGAAAGAATCTCAACAAGAAAATAACCAAACGAAGCGAAAAGTAGAGAAAATACCATTCCTTATTTTAATAATTCTTTTATTTTTTTATTTTTTTTAATATTTTATCTTTATTTATTTCTGTTTTGTTTTTTGTTTTTTTTGTTTTTTTTGTATTTTTTGTTTTCTTTAAATTCTGGCACTGAAGTCGAAAAACAAAATTCCCAACGAGTTACAAAACTTTCTTCAACTTTGTCAAAACTGTTTTTATTTTAAATTTCTATGTTTACTTTCGAATATTTTTTCTTTTCTTCAATACTTTAAATTCTTCAAATATATAAAGGATATGATGCGTTGACTTGACAGAGTAAAGCAGCTATGAGTTTTTTCAGTAAGGTAGGTTGATTTTCAACTTTTTTTGAATATCAAAAAGACTCACCCAAGGAAAGCTGGGTATTGGTATGATAAGTAAGTAAAGTCGTCGAGGCGGCCTAAAGTCGGTATCAGCCAGTCAGCGATGGAGTCTATCCCCTTTTCAATAGCGCTAGACCAAGGAGATTTTTTTTAGCATCTGAGGTGGAGCGCCACACCTACCATCAGCTCCTTACTTTACCCTGTGCTACTCATACGCTGAGTTGGCGAGGACCGGTATCGAACTAGGAACCTTGTGGTTTCTAGCCGAACGCTCTACCGACTGAGCTAACCCGGCCCATTAAGTACTGACATCTAAAAAGTATATTTCTAACTTGCCAACTGATTTTTGAGCTTTTGGTTTTAAACATCGTCTAATATGAAGAAGCCTCCCAAAATACTTGTTTATAATACATTTAGATATGAAACGGCTCAAAAATTTTATTTCAATTCAGAAAAGATTATTAATTTATTCTATTCAAATAAAATTAATAAGATATATCAAAAGTAGCATTTAAATTGAAATTATAACCCCCAACCCAAAACTAATTTTTAAAACTAAATGCTCAAAATTTGGTGCAAGTAAGAAATCTACTTTTGGGTGTCAATACGTATCATAACAATGTCCAATCTTTTTTATATTTTGGCTTTAAACATCGTCTAATATGAAGAAGCCTCCCAAAATTAAAAAAATGGGTAGAATATAATTTCCAGTCCGCTAATTCTGGATATTTTATCAATGTTTTAAAATTTATTAGAAAAATAAAACCAATATTATTTTAAATTCGTGTTTTCTTACATATTTTTCTTTATTATTTATATCAGTTATTTTATACTTTTCTTGTTAGGGCCGGTTTCGGTCAGTCCATAGTGCACCCGACTCTGTATCGCAAGAATTCTGGTTCTATACCGGTCCCCGTCAACTCAGCGTATAAATTTCAGATTGGCTAATCTGATCCGTGCGGTAAAGTAGGTGTAGCATTTCACCTTAGCAAAAAAAAATCTCTCTGGTGTAGTGCTAATGGAAAGGGAATAGACTCCCTCGCTATTCGTTTGATACCGATAATAGACCCCTACGCAACTTACTTATCAATCTTAATTTTGTTAAACTCGCTCTTGAAACAAAGGTTCAACACTAGAATATTCAAGTTCAGCATATGGGTGGCCACTAAGGAAAAGCAGTCACGAGAAATGATCTCAAATCTCTGTGCGAGACTAAGCTTAGTAAAAACTCTATCCGGCTAAATATTTTAACGTTCCATTTTCTTTAAATCGAGTTTAATATGTTTAAAAAATAAATTGAGTTCCAAAAATTGAATACCCGACAAGAATGAATAAAATAAAACGTCTACTGCATAAAATAACCCAATAAGGGTTGACATGCCATAAACTTCAACCAATCAGTCATGTAACATTACTGGGGTCCACACAAAATACATTTAGATATGAAATGGCTCAAAAATTTTATTTCAATTAATAAAAAATTATCAATTTATTCTATTCAAATAAAATTAATAATAAAGAAGCATCTAAATTGAAATTATGACCCCCAGACCAAAAATAATTGTTAAAACTTAATGCTCAGCTTTACTTTAAGCACGCCCCCATCAATCAAAGAGGGCAGCTGAAGATCAAAGGCAGACCGAAAAATTAACATCCGTGGCCCATAAAAACGCCAGCGACCACAGTAGTCAACCAGTCTAAAAAAATAATTGTAAAATAGGGGTCATTTTCTCGAAATATTGAAGGAAATAAAATGGAACTTAGTACATAACATCCAACTAGTTTCTCATTTATTTCACAATTTACTAATGCTTTGTACTTAATCTAAAACATATATATTACTGACAAACGCGCGCGTGCACACACACACACACACACACACACATATATATATATATATATATATATATGAATATAAATACAGATATAATATATACACAGAAAAGGGACTCATATATATATATATATATATATATATATATATATATATATATATGTAGTTTCGTTGTGGAGTCCACTTATGTTTCTAAAAAGGATGGAGCACTCTCTGGTGGCCTTTACATATATACCGCCGTATGAATTTATCAGTTAAAATCCTCCTCTCCGTCTGTATGGCCGAGTGGTTAAGAAGCCTGACGGATTTTAAATCGATCGGGTTTTCATCACAATATATATCCACACTGAAGATTTGATACCTCTAAACACAGTGTCTGTGGATGACTATATATATATATATATATATATATATATATATATATATATGGTGTGTCCAAAAAGTATCGAGATTTTTTATACTTTTTGACACACCTTGAATTCTGAAAAAAACCTAATGAATGGAACATTATTTCTTTCAGAATACAAG
>CM042167.1:69028785-69036889 GCA_023376005.1 Doryteuthis pealeii
GTGTGTTGTTATATATATTATATATATATATATATATATAAGATGTTTTTCTTGAGAAAAAAAAAAACTTTCTTCTTATTTTCTTCAACAAACACAAAATCGAAAAAATCGAAAATGGAAAAAAAACTTACTCTTCAAGAAGTTTAAAAATAAAAGGCTCAGACAAATCTTAGTTTGTCTGGAATATTTATAAGACCTGTGGTTTCATTCCGTTCAAGAGATGGGAAGAATCCGTGAAAAAATTTGGCGAATCCAATCGAAAATCGTTCTTTTATGAATAAATACCAAAATCATTCGTGTATAATACGCATTTGTGTATAAAATACTGGGTAGCGAAATTTTAAAAATCCGTGACAAAAGCCAGTGAATTAAATTGGAAATCGTTCTTTTATGATGTAATACCGTGATTATTTGTGTATAATACGAATTCGTGTATAATACGCCCTCCTAACACGAAATTTTGAAAAATATGGAAAATAATCATAATAATAAATGAACACACACGGTGTGACTTGATAAAGCTTTATTCTACTTAAAATACAGTTGCTGTTTTCTTGGGAGTTTATATACTTTCAGAAAGCTAAAGATTTACACACAGGGGAAGTAATAATAAAACAGGGGAGTAACCCTCAATTACTTATTACAATACTCTTTTTCTACCTGGTTGAAATATATTTTCCTTTTCTTACCTGTTTTGTTTTTTCTTTACCTTAAATGTATATATTTTCCAACAACACATAACTTTTACGTTAACGTTACGGTGTCCAGTTTCGTCTTTTTTTCTTCAATAAAACAACACCCCCGGGCGGTGTAAAAATTAATTTTTAAAAGATATACCTGAGGGGGTGGGAGTAAAAAATTCAATGTCAGAGATTTTGTACCATAAGTAAGTAAATCATCAAATTTATTAATGGGTTAAAAAAAAAAACAATTTGAAATGGAAGCTTAATTCTGATAACCAAATATATATTAAAATAAAACAAACTGTATATAAATATAAAATACTGGGCACGTATTTATCAAAACTTGTTCAAAAAATAATGAGGACCGTCTAAGGTTGCATGCTCAAATTTTGAGTGTATCTGTTCTATGTTATGACGATTTTGGGTAATGTGACCTAAGCAGTGACGTAGTTTCGGTTGCATAAGAATAGAGATCTAATCTCCATTGTTAATAGATTTCATTGTTTTATGTTCTTTTGCGCCTGTAAGATTCAAAGTTAATAATTGAGCAACAGCTCCGACACGTTGTGAGACAAAACATTTAATAGGTATACAGCACATGGTAACGATAAGATACATAAAGTACATAGATACATAAGATACAAATAAGATATAAGAGTAGAGATAAAAGGACACATTCATGAATGATAAATACAAGATACAATATTTAGGTATAAACGAGATACCCAAATGTACATATAATATAAATGTTACAGACATGGAACTAAAGGATAGTCCATGCTGTATAAAAGACTTACAATAATGTAAGGGGGACCAAAGCCCCACAGAGAAGTGGGCAGACATAAGTCTAACACATGTGCTCGTTCGGAGGCAGTAAGGAAAGTGAGAGGGAAGCATTTGAATCAGCCGCTTATATACCAGAGGTCCCCTAGTGGGAACAAACGGCAACACAGCGGGAAGATAACTCTTCCATGCAAAGGGGAGATAATTCCCTACACGCCGTTTGGTTAAACTGCTGCCCGATTACTTCGCACATGATTGAATGTAGAATAATACGCTCTGATATTTTAGCATTTGTAGTAAGTAAAAGTCGATGGGGTGGCCCAATGTCGGTATCAGTCGGACAGCGAGGGAGTCTATCCCCTTTTCACTAGCGCTAGATCAAGGAGATTGTTTTTGCATCTAAAGTGAAGCGCCACACCTACCATCAGCTCCTCACTTTACCGCACATTTTCCTATGCTACTCATACGCTGAGTTGGCGAGGGCCGGTATCGAACCAATAACCTTGTGATTCCTTGGCAAGTGCTCTACCGACGGAGCTACTTAACCTAAAAAAATAGACATAAACCTGATCAATCTATGCATATATAAAGGGCAGTTGTATGTCCGGAGGAAACTTCGAAAATAAAACAATTAACGACAAAGTAAATGCACATACACATTAACTATCATCAGGGCTTGGTTTCTGAGCAAAAATAATAGAGATTTGATTTATATTCGTGAAGATAATTAAAAAATAAAATTTAAATGATAACACCATCGATTTTTTTTCCATTTAATATTTTAGATAGTAGACATTAACATTTCTTTTCAGAGTAGCTGGATCAATCTAAGGTCTATTTTTTACATAGGGATTTAAATGGGGAATCCTATGAGAATTCAACTCATGATTCAGTAATAATGGATCCGCAGGAGGTTGTACAAAATGGATGCTTATTGTAGGTAGTGATGTCGACATTATAAAATTAAAAAAAAAAACTCTACCCAGGTGAGGCCGGGTAGCCGCCGCTAGTACCATATGAAAGTCACCCCTTCAAATGATTGGAGCGGTAGTATATGTTAGGGTCCATTCTATGGATTAAATAGTTCAAAAAGTCTTAAACCGAAGTCAACCAGGGTCGGATTAAAAAAATTACATGTTCAGGTATATATATATATATATATATATATATATATGTGTGTGTGTGTGTGTGTGTGTGTAACAACGATCTAAATCAGAAAGTAGTTCGTATCCCCGAGGCCGATGGTCAAAGAAAGTGAGGAGTGCGCACAGCTATGTGTACGAGTATGTCTTCCTGGGTCTGATTTTGTGTGTGTGTGTATGTATGTGTGTATGTATGTATGTGTGTGTGTGTGTGTGTGTGTGTGTGTGTGAGAGAGAGAGAGAGAGAGAGAGAGAGAGAGAGAGAGAGAGAATAAATGAGGGAAAGGGTAAAAAGCCGAAGACATACAGGTAAAGGGATGTTTTTATAAAAGGGCTTGAGAATGTGTATGAGAGGAACAGAGAGAGATACAAACAGACAGACAGACAGACAGACAGACAGACAGACACACACAGCGGGGAGAGAGGAGAGAGAGAGAGAGAGAGAGAGAGAGAGAGAGAGAGAGAGAGAGAGAGATAGGACTACCCATCTACCTACCCATCAATCTATCTCTTTCTCTCTCTTATACAAACTCCCTTAATCTCCTAATCTTCCTCTTTTCCCCTTTCCTATAATCTCTCTCTCTCTCTCTCTCTCTCTTCTCTCTCTCTCTCTCTCTCCTCTATCTCTCGTACACAATCTCAGACCCTGTTCCCTTTATCTGTATATCTTTCTTTTTTCTTTTTCTATCCCCCTCTCACCCCCCTCTCTCTCTCTCTCTGTCGTACACAATGTCAGACTCTGTCAAATCTCCCTTTACCCTTCTGACTTTCTGTCTTTCTCTTCCCTCCCCCTCGTTTAATCTCTCTTTCCTTTTCTATTTATGGAAGGAAGGGAAAAAGGAAGACAAAGAAGAAAAGAGAGGTTAAATAACAGAGTCTGTGTACGACAGAGAGAGAGAGAGAGAGAGAGAGAGAGAGAGAGAGAGAGGAGAGAGATTAGATAATGGAAAGAAGAAAAATGCGGAAGACAGAAAAGGTAAAGCGATGTTTTTATAATAAAGTCCGAAATTTTGTACGAGAGAGAGAGAGAGAGAGAGAGAGAGAGAGAGAGAGAGAGAGAGAGAGAGAGAGAGAGAGACTTAAAGGAAGAACTTAAAGAAGAAGAAGAAGAAGAAGAAGAAGAAGAGAAGAAGAAGAAGAAGAAGAAGAAGAAGAAGAAGAAGAAGAAGAAGAAGAAGAAGAAGAAGAAGAAGAAGAGAAGAAGAAGAAGAAGAAGAAGAAGAAGAAGAGACCAAAAACCCACAAAAAAGACAAACGTAAGATTCTATCATCGGACTTAATTTAACTTCAGAAAACTCTTCAAACACGAAACCGCAAAAGTTTTATAATTAAGCCCAAATATACTTAAGGCTGGCAACAAACCCTTCCTATTGATTTCGGGGAGCGGGAGGGGGGGGGGTTAGAAAGCGGACGCCGACATTTTTCATGCTGAAGATCGTACGCCAAACAATAAATCACACCTTTTATTCTCAAACATAATCAAAGAGGAAACGCCATCCTAAGGTTTGAGATTAAGCCTTCCCGTTGTTGTGTAGCTAGCACCCCTTCAGCACACTACCAGATGGACTGGCTCATAGTGTTAAAATAGCCTACGATTAAAGTGGATTAACACGCTGAATTATATTCAGATTGACTGTGTTAAGTTGGTTATTTCAAATTGTCCCTCCTCTATTTAGAGTAAGTTTTGTCTTGTACTTATTTGTTCTGTGTTTGTATGTATCCGTTTGGCACCTGATACTGGTGCTTAATAAATGTATTAAGTACACCATACTTCTGTGTATCTTTTCCACCTCGACATAGTATACGATGTGTATACGCAGTCTTTGTGATTAAGATCTACTAAAGCCTGATGAAGAAAATGGCAAAGACAGTCGGTTGGTTTTTTGAGAAATCAAAATGATCATGTTCTGGAACTTTAATACTCAGTCTAGTCGTTCCATGATCAATTTTCCATTCCCACATTGACTCATCTGGCTTTTTGTAAATATATATTTATATATATATATTAAGACTCATTATATATATATATATATATATATTTATTTGTTGAATTTTTAAAAATATAATTGTTTTCCATAGGCAGCTACCCAGGTTTCAGGCTATTTTTCCATCATCAGGTTGCTAATAATTCTTCTGGTGTTTATGCGAAGACATTTCTTGCTGTTATGTTTTTGGACCGCAAATTACGTCGGTTGATTATTGTGGACGTTCTTTATGATTTAGATTTTGTTTTCAAATTTTTGAATTTTTGCATTTTTAAAAAAAAAATGCTCGTAAAGTTATCTCCCTTTAACCTTATGAAATTTCGTTCTTAATTTGAATTTATGTAATCAACTTCATATGTTAAAAGACGTATGTATTTTCAAATTTTCTGATGGTAAAGTCCACCTTCCCACCCCAACTAATCTAACCTCCCCTGTTGACCCTCACTTGGAGACCTACTCGGCCATAACCCACAAACTAACAAATAAGTTTGATTTTGATTTTATGGTCATCTAACCACCCCCCTTTCATTACTCCCGTTTGCTACTTCCTCTACTCCAAGAAAGGTTACTCCCCTCCCCTATCAGGTATCTCCCACTATTCAATTTTCTACCTACCTCCCTCAACTCTCTTCCCATCTGATTTCATTCCCATCTTCCCCAAAGATGTCTCCTATAACCAATCAAATCTTTCCCTCACCAGAAAGCTTACCCACCTACCTACTTCCCCCTCTATAAAAGACTTGTATGATCCTGATAATTCAATAAAAGCTGAAGAAGCCGAGTTCAAACTACAGCGAAATATACTACACATTTTTGACTGAGTTTTGTTCTTTCATTCCTCATATTTTACCTCATTCTGTCGGATTCATTCCAACCCCTTTTCCTCACACACACACACACACACACACACACATATAATATATATATATATATATATATATATATATATATATATATATATATATCTGTTTTCAACTGCCTTAAAAGTAATAAAGAATTGATCATTCGCATCCGATGATTGGAGGTGTTAGACACTTTGTCTAAGCCTCCTGAAATAGGCTATAAAGCATAGAATCTAAGTCTTCTGTTATATTTTTTTACTTATATATTTGCCCCGTAACTCTGACAATATGAGCACACATTGAGCTCTGCAAACTGTGACAAGTTTTAAAAATACTCCTATGTGGTATATATATATATATTATATATATATATTATATATATATATATATAATAGTCATTAACAGGCACCGTGTTTCGATGTATCACGTTTTTTCAGTGTGACCTGACATTTGCAGGCTACCCCCAGCCGGGATGGAAAAACGACTGATGTATCATCAGTCAGATTCCTTAGCGCTCGGTTATCACCAGCACCTACGACAGCGAAAAGAATTTTAACTGATAAATACATACATATGTATATATGTAACAGCCGTCAGCAAGTGCTCCATCAATATTATAGGGGGCGTTGCCTTTTTTAAAGCTTAGTCGGCGGTCGTCAGCAAAAATGCCCCCCCCAAAAGTGCTTTACCCACAAGAGGTGGGGAGCATGTGTGTGTGTGTATTTATAAAAGGCCAGATGAGTCGATGGTGGGAATAGTTCCCACCATCGAAAGGTGTGTGTGTTGTGTTGTATGTGTGTGTATGTGATTATATAGGTATATGTATCCGTATGTGGGAGGTACATATATCAAGTTTGGGAATTAGTGTCAAGCATTAAATAAATTAAAAATATAAGAAACTCGGTTGTTTTAGAGAAAGGTTTCGTTTATTTAGTAAATTTTCAGGATTGTAATACTCCCTTCCTCAGACTGGGGAAAGAAAATGACGCTAGTCTCTGGCTGCTCCTTATAGTGGGGATATGGTGTGGGGGTGCTTGCGATAGCGCTGTTTTCCTCCTCGTTGATGTACTATGGCGACGGGTGGTTAATAGGTTTCTTTGCAGTTTGTTGATTTTAGTCGTTCGTACTAGATGTTCTTGTAGTCTGCTAGGGGTGGTGGTATTTTGAAAATATTTATATGCTCTGAGGGATCCTTTATCAGTGTTGAGGCCCCGGATGTGAGTGGATAGTTGAATTATCCATTTTATTTCTGTTTGTTTTCTTGATTGGGTGGATGGAAATCCATGATCAATCAAGATGCATTTGAGGTTTTCCAGGTTGTGTGATGGGGTGCTGAAGTGCTGTGCGATTTTGCTTTGTGATGATTTGGGTTTAATGGTTGACTTGTGGTTATTTAACCGTAATCTAAAAGTGTTAATATTTCTCCTACGTACCCACTATTTTTGCATTTTGTGTGTTGTATTTAGTATATATATATATATATATATATATTATATATATATATATAAGTAATTGGTAATTTGCTTGAAGCATTGTTAAGTATGTTATAATATATTAATGATTTGAAGGCAATTACAATGTGTATAAAAAAATAAAAACAAAAAGATGTTATTTTTGTCTTATCGATTTAAAAGTAGAAACTTCATCTTCAGAGGTGTATATTCTGATATACACAGCTTTATCTTCAGAGGTGTATATTCTGATATACACAGCTTTATCTTCAGAGGTGTATATTCTGATATACACCTCTGAAGATGAAGTTTCTACTTTGAAATCGATAAGACAAAAATAACATCTTTTTGTTTTTATTTTTTATACGCATTGTAATTGCCTTCAAATCATTAATATTATATATATATATATATATATATATATATATATATAATAGACTCCCCTAAATTGAAAATGCAATATATAAAAGAACGACAAAAAAAAAACTAACACACTATAACCCCCGATGACGACCGACGAAACGGTTGAAAGCGATAGGGTAAAGAATATGGGACACTTTCACTACCAGCTGGATCCCGAACTAAGAAAAATAACTAGACGAGTCAAAACTTCTGATAAAAATCATGAAAAAGAAATATTCCGTGGTTTTTAAAAATACTTGCCTAAACTGTACAAGTTTTGAAGGGTCAGAAAATCTGATGTCAAAATCAACATTTGGAAGTTGTTATAAAGGTGAAAGAAAAATATGGGTGTTAGAAAGAATTGTCTAAAAATGGTCCAGAGTGGAACTAGTTTTTTCTCTTGGAAGGAATTGGTAATTGTTTATTCTGTGAGTGTCATTCTTTTATACATTTTTATCATCATGGGAAAAACAGTGAGTAAATTTTGCCAAGTTATTTTCATCGCTAGAAAAAAAAAAAAATCAAACAATGACTTTTTTAGTTTTAACTTATCTGACTATAACAACTAAAAGAAAGTGAATCTAGTTTGCAGGCCAAAGAGTGAATGATTATTATACAGAGATATTGAGGATTTTATAAATATCAAATAAAATGTATCGCGTGCTAGTATTGAATAATAATTAACAAAGGGTAACTAATGTATTATATTATACTGGTTAATGCCAAAGACACATAATAGCTAAGTACCCGGTCCACGGGACGCTAAAAGATGAAATTTGATCATTTCTTGCAGAATCTTTAATTCCACCAGGGATT
>CM042167.1:69036989-69061989 GCA_023376005.1 Doryteuthis pealeii
GGATTGTTTTTGTGTGTGGTGTGGGCGGTTCACGGTTGATGTTCTGCTAAGGATACCAATTTAATATATTTCGTAGCCTCGGAAAATATCTTACACGGAAATCAGCAGAGAGGAATTGTGTCGTCTTCTTGCAAATGTACTTGGTCTTCGCTATTATTATTGTTATTATTGTTATTATTATTATTATTATCATTATTATTATTATTATTGTTATTATTATTATTTATTATTTTATTATTATTATTATTATTATTTTATTATTATTATTATTATTATTTACTCTTTTTGAGTTTTCACATCAGCATTAGCTGATGATCTTTCACTGGAGTCTGAGTGACAGCAAGTCTTCTCAGGTCTCCAGGACTCTTCTGAGTATTCTGGCAGATTGCAGCAGTGCAGTGTTCGGAATGGTTTCAATCCTTCCTCTGATATCCAAACTTTCCAAGCCCTTTTCCAATCCTTTAGGGACTGTTCCAAGTGCACCAACCACAATTGGTATCACTTTCACTTTCATGTTCCATAACTTTTTCAGTTCTCTGGCAAGGTCCATATATTTGTCCATTTTTTCATTTTCCTTCAGCTTCACCCTGTGATCTGCTGGCACTGCAAAATCCACCAGTTGACAAGTTCTTTCTTTTTTGTTTATCAATACTAGGTCTGGTCTTCTTGCTGGTATAAGGTGATCCGTTTTTATTTCAAAGTCCCAGAGAATTCTGTGCGTTTCGTTCTCAAGAACAGATTCTGGTTTATGCATATACCATTTTGTTGTGTGGTCAAAATTTAATTTTTTGCATAATTCCCAGTGGATCACCTTCCCAACCCAGTCGTGTCTAGTTTTGTATTCTCGTTGTGCTAGTTTGCTACATTCGCAGAGTATATGGTTATCAGTCTCATCTCTATTACCGCAAAGTCTACATTTACTATTTTGTTGGGTCTTATCAATTTTCGCTTTGATGTAGTTTGTCCTTATGGCATTATTTTGTCCAGCAATTATAAGTGACTCTGTTTCTCTTTTGAGGTTTCCCTTTCTTAACCATGTCCAAGTCTTTTCATGTGCAACCTCTTCTATTTGTCGTTTGAAGCGTCCGTATGTTTTTCTTCCCATTTTTGTTTTCTAGTCTTTGTCGTTTTTCTGTTTGTCCATCTGCCGTTTCTACTATTGTTGGCCGCCATAAGTAGTTTGTCTTTGCTCTTCCTTGTCTAATCTTCAAGTTGTTGGATTGTGGTTTCTACGCATTCCTCTATGTTGGCAAGACCTCTTCCCCCTTCCTTTCTTGACACATACAATCTCTGTCTATCATCTATAGGGTGGAGAGCCTTGTGCATTGTCATTAATTTTCATTCATTTAATAGGCATTCTAAAATCCAGGTATGTGTGACCATGTCATAGGCTTTTCTGTAATCAATCCAGGCCATTGCAATATTTTCCGTTTATTTTTTACTTATTTTTGACTTCTTTTAATAAATAATAATTTTAATTAATAATATTATTATATATTATTATCATTATTATTATTATTATTATTATTATTATTATTATTATATTATTATTATATTTATTATTATTATTATTATTATTAATATTATTATTACTAGCAAATATATGCACCCTCCGGGTGCAAGTATTTAAGTTTTAATGTAATAAAATATTGTATTAAATTAGAAAGGCTAATGAAACTAAATAAGAATACAGATAAAAAGATTTGAAACAGAGGGAGTATAATAAAAGATTTGAAACAGAGGGAGTATAATAAAAAATGGAACAACTGAAACTTACTCTTCCATCACTCTCGTCTTTCATTGTTATTTTTTCTAATTTAAGTATTTAGTTATAAGAGGAAGTAAAGAATGAAATGACAGTTATTTTTTTCTTGTTAATGGATTTCATTTAAGATTCATTGAAGAGATTTTTGCTTATATTCATTAAAATAAAACCAAACAGTTAGAAATCAATAATACTAAGCATATATTTATTAAATTCGATTTTCCCGTTTACACTGTAATCCGCTATTTTGTTGTATATATAAATATAATTGCATGTTGTCAGTATGTAGACATAGTTAACAGTATTAATAATGTAAGACAATTTTATTAATAATTGAGGTTTAGATAAAAATAAAATCATGGAGAATGTGATGTCAATAACTAAGAGAATTGTCACTTGAGTAGGAATATAGTTTCGGTTACAGACAGAAAAACACACAATCTCCATTATAATAAGATTATTATTAGTTCATGGCTTTTGTGTCGGTCTTTACAAAGTAACCGAATATCGACAAAAGACTAAAGTGTTACTTTATATGATACATTTCCTCGGGATACGCACGGTTCTTAACGGTGCGACCATTTGTAGTTTTTCTAGATGCTTTACCTACAGTACACTTCTGTTCGTCGAATATCTATTATTATACTTAAGCCGCGTAAATCAATGAATCAGAATGAAAAAAAAAAAAGAAAGCGAAAAAGTGAACTAATACTTGGATCTTGCTTTGGAACAAAAACCTGTGGAACATGAGGATTAAGGGATATCAATTGTAGTTAGTGCTCTTGGGAAAATTTCTGAAAGTTTTGGAAAAAAAAAAGACTGGTTGAATTAGACATGAGAGGAAAAATCGAAAGCATCCAGACAACGGCACTGTTAAGATCGGCTAGAGTACTCAGATGAGTCCTGGAGACCTGAGTAGACTTGCTATCACTCCAGTGAATAACCACTAGCTACTTAGGGTCGGGTTAGCTCAGTCGATAGAGCGTTCGGCTAGAAACCACAAGGTTCCTAGTTCGATACCGGCCCTCGCTAACTCAGCTTATGAGTAGCACAGGGATCTGTACGGTAAAGTGGGGAGCTGATGGTAGGTGTGACGCTCCACCTCAAACTCAAAAACGATCTCCTTGGTCTATTGCTAGTGAAAAGGGGATAGACTCCCTCTTTGATTGGCTGATACCGACTCTAGGCCACCCTGAAGACGACGAACCACTGATGGGAAAAACCATCAAGGAGAAAGAAATCTGAAAAACCAAAATGGGGAAATGAAGGTAATTGTAACTGAGGCCTTTAGAACGGTCCCCAAATGTTTGGAAATGAGTCGGGAGGAATTGGAAAACCGAGGAAGAATCAAGACTACCCAAAAAACAGCGCTGTGATGATCGGCTAGAATACTCAGGAGAGTCCTGGAGACCTGAGAAAATAAGCTGTCTATTAGACTCCAGTGAATAACCACCAACTACTGAGAAAGAAAAGTTAAATGTCTTTAATAGATGTTAAATGTCTTAATTTATTTTTACACTGCCCGGAGTGTTTTTTTTTTGCTAGTATAAAAATGAGTAAAGTTGTCGGGGTGGCCTAAAGTTGGTATCAGCCAAGCGAGGGAGTCTCTCCCCCTTTTCAATAGCGCTAGACCAAGGATATTATTTTAGCGTCT
Source organism: Doryteuthis pealeii (assembly GCA_023376005.1). NCBI lineage: Eukaryota > Metazoa > Mollusca > Cephalopoda > Myopsida > Loliginidae > Doryteuthis > Doryteuthis pealeii. The sequence goes on from CM042167.1 coordinate 69,040,409, forward strand.
GAGACGGAGCGCCACACCAACAATCAACTTCTCACTTTACTGCACAGATCTCTATGCTACTCATACGCCGAGTTGACGAGGGCCGGTATCGAACCAAGAACCTTGCGATTCCTTGGCAAGTGCTCTACCGACTGAGCTACTCAATCTAAAAAAATAAACATAAACCTGATCAATACCCTAGAAAAGTAACCCCTTCAAATGATTGGAGTGGTAGTATATGTTAGGGTCCATTCTATAGATTAAATAGTTAAAAATAGTTTTGAAACCGAAGTCATCCAGAGTCGGATTAAAAAATTGACAGTTGGTGAGGGCCGGTATCGAAGATTAAGAACAATCGCGTAAGACAAAAAATATAGAAAACAAAAATGGGAAGAAAAATTTACTGTTTGGATACTTTAAGCGATAAACCAAGGAAATTGCACTCGCGATGACCTGGATATGGTTTAGAAGGAGAGACCTAACGAGAAAAAAAAACTAATTTCTTTTAATCGCAGCACAAAGTGAAAACATAAGTACCAATTACGACAAAGCACAAAATTGATGATACGCAGATAACATCAAGTATAGATTATGTGGTCACAGTGTTGCATATCGTGCAACAGAAGAGAAATCTTCCGGTCAAGAGACAAAAGAGAAAGATAAAGAAATATATATATAAAAAAGCGGGAGAACGGAAGAGAGGTCTTCCGGCCAGGAAGCAGGGAGAAGATGAAGAAATATATATATAAAAAAAGGAAAACGGAAGACTCTTCTTCTGGTGAGGAGGCGGAGAGAAAGATAAAGAAATATATATAAAAAAAAAGGAAGTCTGTCCGTTATCAGATCAAAAGATTTAAAAAATGCGTGGGCATATTTATTGTATATAAAGGTTAATGGATCTTAAAGAGAAAGATAAAGAAATATATATATAAAAAAGGGGAGAACCGAAGAGAGTTCTTCCGGTGTATGGTAGCACACCTTATATATCAGACTATTCCAACACCTGACTTGTGGAAAATTTGCAACAATGCCTTGTTGGGACCTTGATGTAAAATAACCCCTCAGATTCTGTAAGGTTAATGACAGTAAACCAAACGGTTAATAAAGGAATACTTTTTCTGTTGTTGGCCGGCTAGACGTTCTACGAAGAGTCCACTTCAAAACTAAACAGGTAACAAGGTATTTATAAACCATTCAGCCAATCAAAATGAGAGTTAAATGTTAATATCAACAACAACAACACATATAAAGTAAAGTAGTCGGGGTGACTAATGTCGATATCAGCCAATCAGCGAGTGAGTATATCCCCTTTTCACGAGCGCTAACCAAGGAGATTGTTTGTGTGTCTGAGGTGGAGCGCCACACCTACCACCAGCTACTCACTTTACCTCACAGATCCCTGTGCTACTCATACGCTTAGTTGACGAGGGCCGGTATTGAACTAGGAACCTTGTGGTTTCTAGCCGAACGCTCTAACGACTGAACTAACCCGGCCCATTAACAACAAATATAAAACACTGTTAATGCATTCTTCGAGCTTTTCTTCCCCGACAATACAAAAAGTTCTCCCAATCATGTCCACAGTCGGCAGGGTCTGTAGAACACGCCGACTGCACCTCTGCAGAAGGGTAAAATCCTCCCAATGGAGCAACCTATTGGCTGTGGGCGGCGACCCGTGATGCTTAAGGACGGATTTTTCATGGCAGAGCCGTCCACGACATGCAACACATCATATGGGTGCTAAAAGGCTCTGGCTGAGGGTCTTCATGTCCTGGGTATTACGTTTAAGTTTGTAAATTTCCAACTCATAAAATAACCCAAAAAGTTCTTCATGTCCTGGGAATTACGTTTAAGTTTGTAAATTTCCAACCCTTAAAATAACCCAAAAAGTGTTGAGATGCCGTAAAATCCAGCCAACCAACTCACCAGCAGACCAGACTTAGTTTTAATTAACAATAAGAAAAGATCTTATCACTTTTTCTAAAAATCAGATTCGTAAAATTTTCCAGGATTTTCAGATAAAAACGAATTACCCAATCCTAGTCCAAAGAGAAATCCAAAAATGTATCTAATGCCATTGAGATTTCTTCTTCGAAATAATTCTTTTTAAAACGACAAAATAAAATAAATAATCGTATCATTTATTTAACTCCTTTTTGAAGAGCTCCGAGATATCTCAAATATATCAGATGTCTAAAGTTATATAATATACGGAGGAAGAAAAAAAAAAAGAAATTAAAATAAAAAAAAATTGGAGAGGGGGGGGCGGGGAAGAAAGAGAAATTATGGCTCAAAGAACGAGAATAAATTGGAATGCGGGAATGGTAAAACCAGGAAACATTCTCTGGGGAAATGTCTCGCTAACCCAAGAGTTTTATTTGTTTATCTATTTTTTTTGTTACTGCCGATCTGCAACCTCCCCCATCTCTTCACTGTTCACCGTATCTGTTTTATGAAGCATCTATACCCTTAATTAAATCAAATGCAGATTTTATTTCTGATATCATCTTCAGAAATTGGATATTGGATTCCGTATTTATCTCTATTCTAAGAGTTAAAATGAAAAAAGAAAAGAAAAAAAAACCTTTAAAACAGAAATGTACAGACTAATAAAATGAACGAATAAACTAAATAATAATAATAATAATAATAATCTTATTATAATGGAGATTGTGTGTTTGTCTGTCTGTAACCGAAACTAAATCACTACTCAAGTCACAATTCCCTTAGTTATTGACATCAAATTCACCATGAATTTATTTTTTATTTAAACCTCAATTATTGATAAAATTGTTATACCTTATTAATACTGTTGTTCTACATACTAACATGCAGGTATATTTAATATACTCAACAAAATAGCGGTTTACAGTGTCAACGAGAAGGCTAATTTGCATATTGATATTAGAATTTGATTTTAATAAATATGTGCTTAATATTATTGATTTCTAATTGTTGGTTTTCTCTTAACGAATCTGAGCAAATCTCGGGTATAAATCTTAAAAGAAATCCATAAACCAGAACGAAAGAACTGTAATTTTATTAAATAATTCATAATCTAACTAAATAAATAAATTAGGAAAATGAAAAAAACGGGAGTGATGGCAAATGATGGAAGAGTTAGATTTAAACTGTTCTATTTTTCGATTATACCCCCGCAGTTTTATCATTTTCTAAATAGTTCTAATTTGATACAATATTTTATTACATCAAACCTAGATTCTTGCACCCGAAGGGTGCATATATTTGCTAGTAATAATAATAATAATAATAATAATAATAATAATAATAATAAAATTCTCCGGGACTTTGAGATAAAAACGGATCACCCTATCACAGCCAGGAGACCAGACCTAGTATTGTTAACAAAAAAAGAAAAAAGAAAAGAGAACTTGTCATCTGGAAGATTTTGTAGTTCCAGCAGATCACAGGGTGAAGATGAAGGAAAGCGAAAAGATGGACAAATACCTGGACCTTGCCAAAAAATTGAAAAGGCTGTGGAATATGACGGTGATACCAATTGTAGTTGGTGCACATGGAACGGCCAAAAAAAACTTGGGAAAAAGACTGGAGGATCTGGAAATCAGAGGAAGAATTGAGACCATCCAGACTACTGCAGTGATGCAATTGGCTAGAATACTCAGAAGAGTCCTAGAGACCTGATGTTGCATAGCGCTCTTTCGCTACTCAGGCAACAAAATCGTACATGGTATATACTGTTGCTGGTATACAGCGGAGATCGTTTCTGACCCCTAGACGATGTATCTAGTGGTCGCTTAAATGAATCACAAGGCATGCTCTATGTAGTAGGAGATTCGATTTATTTCTCTCATCTCGGTTGTACGTGGTGGATGTGACTGGCGGGCATTGATAATGGGGCACTACTACTGCTGGTGTGGTGCAAGGTGGTGGGCACGCCTCACTGATCGCTGGCAGCGACCGACCGTGTCAGCGGTCACTCAGTCCGCTCTGTCCGCTGTCTCTCTGGGGTCTGCCTCTGGGTGGACTGGCAACCGCTTAAGTATTGACGACCGCCCACGCATTTTAATCTTTCTCTTTGTCCCTCAGCCGGAAGTCCTTACTTCCCTTTCCAGTTTCTTTGTTCAATTTTCCGCTTGTATAGAGGAAGTCCTTTGTCACCAGACCCTCTGTCTACATTAGCCATTGTCTTCTCAGTTCAATTTTCCTTTGTCTTTTCGAACTTCCCGCGCAAAACAAACAATAGTCAATCTGTAACACTGAGGAGCCTTGTTGTCACACTGACTCCAGTGAAATACACCATTCCATTTACACCATTCCATGCAATGAGTGTATCAAAAGCGACATCAGCGAAATCTCTCCGATGTCGCTTTTGTCACAGTCATTGCATGGAATGGTGTAAATGCCTACGTTTGAGATGTTAGGGGTGTTTGTGAGTTTGTAGAAGTTGGTGAGGTTTGGGATGGAGTTTACATGATTTTATTCCTAATTAGTTTAATTTATCAGTATTCCTTCTACCAACACACAACTTTCACTATTGGAGTGAATTAGATATTTAAAGAAAAGTTAAAAATCGACCTACCCTATTGCCCACTTCCAAGTAGATCACCATTCCTGCTCAGTCATATCTACTTTCTTATACTTTTGAGCCAATTTGTTGTATACACTTATATAAGTTTATTAGTGTAATTAGCTGTAACGAGATCGAACGGCAAAACCCACAAACCTGTGATGAGCCAACAACGGTCCGTCGGTCGAAGAGACAGCGAGTGGCATGTTGTGTGTGTGTGGGTGGGAGCAGAGAAGGTGAAATGTGACGAGTTCGAGGCGGACACGAGACGAGTTGTGAAGGAGGTGAAAGCGTGAGTGTCCTTGAGACCGCGATTTGTAGTTTGCAAGTCTCATGGCTGGCGAGACGAGAGTTGTGACGTGTCTCGGTCAGACCTAGTATAAAAGGAGACGGTTGGACAGAGCGAAGGACGGTGTCGAAGAGCGAACACGACGGAATTAGTTTGTCAGAATTCTTCTCAAGATTGCGAAAAGTAAATTGGACGTGTTTCTTGTAGAATACAGAGGTGAAGCTTGGGCGTTGGCAGCAGAGCTTATTTAAGACAGGTGTTACGTTGTCTTTGGCAGAATCATTAGCTGTTTGAGAGAGTTTGATATTTTTAAAAGTTAAAAATTGACCTACCCGATTATTCAACCCCTCCACCCGAGCAGGATGTAACACAAGTTCATTTTTAAGTAGGTTTAAATTCAGAGGTTTTTTTTGTTTTTTTTTTGTTTTTTTGTAAATCGGAGAAACTGAATTTGCAGCAAAGAAAAGGCATTACCTTATGCAATGCTAATACAATTACACACATAAAAATTGAAAAATAAAATGATAATTAATAATGACTATAACATTGTTTGTAAATTTTAAAAAATCAGAAGCATTATAATCCACAAGAAAACTCAAAAGACCGCTTTAATAAAAGGTCGAAATAGATTTCTGTCAGCGAACTATAACATCATTTGTTTTTTTTGTTTTTTTAAATGTTTAATTCATACTGTCGGATTCACTTCCATTTACTTTTCATATATATTATATATATATATATATATATATATATATATATATAGAGAGAGAGAGAGAGAGAGAGAGAGAGTTTCATAAGAAACAAAAATAAACGCATTCGCGCTCACACGAGAATACTGCTTATTTAAAAAATAACATCATTTTCAAAAAAAAAAAATTAATTTGGGAAGAAATGCCATAGCTGGACTTCTTTCAGTTCAATTTTTTTGATAAAGAGGTATTACCTCGAAAATTCAAGAAATAATAAAAATACAGGTCAACACACAACACCATTGTTACCGTATTATTATTTTTTTATTTATTCCAAACTGCATTGTGATAGCCTTCTAAATCAACCTCCTAACCAATATATATATATATATAATATAATATATATATATATATATATGCTCCCAATTTTCCTGGCAGAGCACTGTGGGGGAGACATTAGTTGAACTTTCACCGTTTAGCGTAACGCATTTACTCGCCTGTTGTTTACAGACTTGAGTTCTCTGGTGATTGTAAAAACATACATCCTGTAAATATGTATCAATTAAATGTTCGCCCCTGACTGACAGTCCGTAAGGATAAGGAGGTTGGCAGATGAAAATTCTGCCGTGCTTTGCTCCCGGCTAGAGGTAGCTGTTAACAATCTTTTTTTTTTAAAGTCGTCCCACTGATGAGATGTAAATGTCGAAACACATGTCTGTGGATGACTGATATATCTTATTATAATGGAGATTGTGTGTTTGTTTGTCTGTAACCGAAACTAAATCACTACTCAAGTCACAATTCCCTTAGTTATTGACGTCACATTCACCATGAATTTATTTTTATCTAAACCTCAATTATTGATAAAATTGTTATACCTTATTAACACTGTTGGATTAATCTACATACTAATAACATGCAAGTATATTAATATATTCAACAAAATAGCGGTTTACAGTGTGAACGAGAAGGCTAATTTGCATATTGATATTAAGAATTTATTTTAATAAATGTATGCTTAGTATTATTGATTTCTAATTGTTTGGTTTTCTCTTAACGAATCTAAGCAAAAATCTCTGGGATAAATCTTAAAAGAAATCCATAAACCAGACGAAAGAATTGTAATTTTATTAAACACTTCATAATTTAACTAAATAGATAAATTAGGAAAAATGAAAGACGGGAGTGATGGCAAATGATGGAAGAGTTAGATTTAAAGCTGTTCTATTTTTCGATTATACCCCCTCAGTTTATCATTTTCTAAATAGTTTCTAATTTGATACAATATTTTATATCAAAACCTAAATACTTGCACCCGAAGGGTGTATATATTTGCTAGTATATATATATATATATATATATATATATATATATATATATATATAATATATATATAATATATATATGATAGAAATAGAGGAAATACATTCTGTTATTTCAAATAATTTAAAAGTTTCTTTTTTTTTTACCTTTCAAAAACAAATCGTTTAATCTAAAGTGACAAGTTTATTGTTTACTAATTAAAAAAGAAAGAATATTTAGATAAAAATTGTATTACTTATTTAAAGAGGTGATCTAAATTGCTCAAGGGGAAATAACTCCAGAACACTGAGTTAGCCTCGTTGAGAGGAAGCGACAAAAACAAAAGACACCGTAAACGGACGACATCAACGAGGGACACAGTATTGTTTTTTTTTTTTTTGGTATGTATTGGTTAGTAGGGTTAAAGTTCAGAGAGCGGCGGTATTATTAAGTTTTAAAGTTTTTGAGAGAGAGAGTTCTCAATTTGTTTGTATTCCTCTTCTAATTGTTACATAATTTGTGGTGTCATGGGTTGTTGACAAGACCCTGGAGTTAGTTTGAAATAGGTTTCAACCTCAGATTGAATCAAAGAGCACGTGTATCTTTCTGCTGGGGTTGTTAACTCCCGGCGCGGCGAATCAAAATGGGTTAAATAAATCTTGATCAAGAAAATAAAAGTCTTGTGAGTTGATTAATTGCATGACTAAAAACTAGCCCTTAAAAGAAGCCCTTAGTAAGGAGACAGCTAGACTACAAGATGTCAGCCAGAGATGAAGAAGAGGAAACATGGCGACTAGACGTAGCAAGAAGAAATGAAGAACAAGTAAGTCTCAAGGCTATATTATATATATATATCACCCGAGTCTCCTCTCTCGTTTATATACCCGCAATGGGGTATACAACACTAAGTACTGTGGACTGTATATTCGCAGTGCTTGTGGGTAGAAACCAATCATAAGTCCCGTTTTAATTTTGTGTTGGGATTAAAAGTGTATGTAATCCTTTTTGGTAGTGGGTGCGCAGTAGACTTTGTAAGTTAATTTTTTTGTATTTTTAATTAGTAGGGTGTCTAGGAACGGTAAGGTACCATTAGATTCTTCTTAGAAAGTGAATTTTATGGAGGGTTCTGTGACAAGGTGGGGACCTTGGAATTGAGAATTCCCTGCCCCAAGGACTAAGTGCGTTCGTGTGTGTCTGGCCTGTTCGAGCGAGTGACTCGAGATTAAACTCGCAACCTCCTGATCATGAGTGGAAAAGCTGTCCCCCCTGTTAGCTGAAGTGGTTCGGGCACTGAGAGAAATAAATGCCGAAGCAAGTTCTCTCGGACAGAACGTCTTTTCCAGTGGTCAGAACGGTGTGTCGTGTTTCGATCTTAAAGTGAAGTGAACATTTGACAAATTGTGTAAGAACTACTAGGAGTGTTGCCGGCAGAATACTTTTTTCAGTTGAAGAAACTGATTATTGCGGTCGTCTCTTGAAACTAACAATTAGATTTAAGTTAGTTAATACAGTTTTAAGTGACAATCATTTGGAGGTTGTTGGTTCAATCCTGACTACAGGCGAAAATAACATAGAATAATACTTAATATAGCTTAATACTTGTACCTGATCAGTGATAATTAATTAAATTATCAGTGTTGATTTATCAATGAATGAATTTTATAATGCATCAGTTATTTATATCAAAACTTGCTGATTTTTTTCGGGTCACTTAACTTTCACCCACCCACCCTCAAAATATCGGTGTGGTATATATGTGATTGATACAATTGGTTCAATGTTGTATCCACGATTTATTTGTTTGTTTTTACTATTGATTCGTGTGTTTTTCAGAGAATAGAAGTTAAAATTATAGAAGCGGGGAAAATATATGGGGCGAAATAGACCTTCGAATCAACAAGCTCCCGCCAAGGCGGAACCAAAAACAAACGAGTTCTCAGTCTTCTCACAAGTCAGACCCTCTGTTGGTCAACACATTCTTCGTCTAGCAGCTGGAAAATCCGTCGTCGTAGTCGAAATAATCTTTAGCAGTTCAAAATCACATTTCAGATTTTGTTTCGTTTCTGTTCGACTAAAATCCATTTCTTTACTGAAAAGCGCTTCGTCGTCGACTGCTGCTGCTGACTGCCCAGCGCTTGACTCACTTGTTATTTTATGGGCATATTAGCCAAACATCCGGGCACGCCAGTCAAACCTTGCGTCCTTCCAGTTCCTACATCGCATCTGTTTTCGCATGCGGGAGGACGCGGGTTCGATCCCGGCAGGCAAGACAATGTCTTGCTCCCTTTCCTTTCTCGTTCTCCGTCAAAAAAATTATCTGATTAAACTTTTAGTTTTAGTGTTTGATATACGTAGAGAGAATATTACTAATACGTATCTTGTTTGCCTGACCGAAAGATAAAGTTAAATCAGTTTTCTTAACATTATATAGGGTGCAACAATCATACCTTCCAGAATTTAAACTGTCATCTGTGTCTTCCAAGTGAACCTAGACAAGTGGATATAGTACTTCCATCTAACTAATCTATTGTCGTGTCTTGAGTTACGATCATGGCTTAGTGTTGTACCGGCCGTTCCTACAGTGGAGAATATACACCGGTTCTCACTATAAATAGTGAGACACCGAGTGAAAAGGTTGTACTGTTACCATTTAACGGCAAGCTAGCCGTTCCTGTACCATTATTGTAAATACACTTGTCTTATTTTACCCTACCTCGACTTGACTTCTTTTTTACTGTTGGATTAACATCACAACACTTAGTGCGTTTGCAGTTGAAACATTTTTTAAGACTGTGCACCAGAGCCGGTTTAGCTCAGTCGGTAAAGTGTCCGACTAGGAACCACAAGGTACCTGTTTCGATACCAGCCTGTTGCCGGCAGAATACTTTTTTCAATTGAAGAAACTGATTATTACGGCCATCCTTGAAACTAATAACTAGAGGTTCTACCGAATTTAGATTGTAGATGACATGTTATATTTTTGTTTCTCAGGGGAGGACGATGAGTATGTCGTCGATTTGTATGAGTATGTCGTCGATTTTATCTGAAATATGTGCAGTTGTTAGGTAATCTCTATTTGAAAGGGCCTGGTTCCATAAATTCAAGGAACAGACATACCAGAACGCCATTTAGTGGGGTGCCCATCAAGAGGCCATAATTTTTATCGGTAGTATTTGTTGATGCATACCTTTCCCAAGGGTATTAGTGAAATATGTAAAATGTAAACAGCATAGTATAGAATTTGAACTCGGGTAGACGACTCCATTTCCTACGACCCTAATCATTATACCGGGCGCCTCCATATTTTCTCTTCTGTAGAGCTGCAGTCGGCGTATTCTACATTTTGTTTTTGTAGCTGAAAACCTTCTCTATCCAATAGCGATAATAGAACTCCTTCCAATTATATGCAGTCGTTTCCATGGAAAATATATTAGAAGAATTACTTTCGGTACTTCTTTCGGAATTAATATTAGAATCCCCTCGGGAATATTGCATCCAGATTGCATTTTTACATATTTTTGCTACCCCCCCCCCAAAAAAAAAACAGGAGAAAAAAAAAGAAAAAGGAAAAGATCAAGAATTGCATTTTTTAACCTCAAAATTATCTTCTCCGTATTTCGACTCAAGCGCGGAAGCTGACACGTGCTTGCGCACAAGCAGGTGCGTTTCGCGTATGCCCGGTTGTTCTGTACTCGTCTCCACGGGTCTCTTCATCTTCAATTGCGCTTAAGACCCCCAAGAAAGATCGCAGAGGTGTGAAAACGCATTTCACATATGTCAGCGTCGGTTTTGTCCTAATTCGGGACTTACATTTTTCCAGTAGATTCTCCAGGGTTTTTTTTTATTGGTGGGGGTGGGGGGTGGATATGTTTTTTTCTCCTCTTTCTTTTGTTGCCGATATATATATACACACACACACACACACACACACACACACACACACACACACTATATATATATATATATATATATATATATATAATTTGAAAGCAATTACAATGCAAGTAAAAAATAAAAACAAAAAGATGTTATTTTTTGTCTTATCGATTTCAAAGTAAAACTTTATCTTTTTATATGAAGTTTTACTTTGAAATCGATAAGACAAAAAATAACATCTTTTTGTTTTTATTTTTTACTTGCATTGTAATCGCTTTCAAATTAATATATTATAACATACTTAACAATGCTTCAAGCAAATTACCAATTACTTTTATATATATATATATATATATATATATATATATATATATATATATATATATATATACACCAACCCCCTGCACGAGAATGATGCGACACTAGCTCAATTTCTTATGCGGAGTTTAACAGCTTTAAATTCAGAGCTTTCCTTCTCCTAGATAGGTTGCCTTACCAATGTTGAAGAGTCCAGTCTGCCCTAATATTTACCCATAGCTGGAAGGAGTATAGTTGGATTCATAGCTTTCCCAAGGGTATTAGCGCTATGTAAAATACAAACAGTTTCGTCTAGGATTTGAACTCGAGTATATATATATATATATATATATATTGGTTTGTTGGTTGGTTTTGAAGGCTATCACAATGCAAATGTAAAGAAAAAAGAAGGTGTTGTTAATCTTATTTATTTTTTATTAATATAATAAAAAATCAAAAAATCAAAAAAGGAGATCAGATGGTCCTGTTAGTAAACAAAAAAAAAAACATGCTTAGAGAGCGAGCCAAATCTGGAATAATAATTACACAAACATAAACGCGCACACACACACACTTACAAACACACTTACGCACACACAAACACAATCGCACATAAACAAGCCCCACACCCACACACACACACAGAATTTGGAAGACATGAGACAGAACAAATGAACAGCCACTAGAAACAACTTCAGTTCTAGTAATCTTCTGTAGAAGGGATTTTTTTATCCCGAAATATTAAAAATTGAAAATAGATCACAGGTTAACAAACCACACCACAGTTACCTTCTTTTTTCTTTACACTTGTATTGTGATAGCCTTCAAAACCAACCAATATAAACACAATGCTTCAAGCAAATTACAAAACCATTATATATATATATATATAGGGTCATCCACAGACACATTTTTCGACTTATCAAGTCTCTTCAGTGTGGCTATACATTTTGTAAGCTACTTACAGCCGGAATTGAAATCCCATCGGTTAGGTGTCTGTTCGACACCTTAACCATTAGGCTGTCATCACTTGCGGAAAGGGAAGGGGATTTTTAACTGTTTTAATACACACATCACTTTGTATGTAAAGGCCGTCATAGAGTGCTCCATCCCTTATACATAGGAGAGCGTCGCGTTTACGCTTGAGTTGGCGGCCGTCAGCGAAATACCCCCAGATTGCTCGACCCTATTGTCGTTGTGGGGTTCACGTATGCTTCTTTGTTGGTATATCTGGTGAAACTAGTTCTCAGTGTGAACATATTATATTTGTATGTTACTGCTGGCATCCTTCTGTCTGTTAAAGACGATGGCGTAGTGTCCATTTGTGAAAAAAGGTCCCTGGCATTGGAATTCGGGCTTTGTCACATGAATTGAATGTTTCAGCCTCTACCTTGAAGCTTGCACTCAATGAAGACCTTCGCAACTACTCATACAAGCGTTGCAGAGGTCAACTGCTCCCAGAAAAGGCCTGTGAAAATCGCCTGACAAAGACGAAGAAACTTCTGAGCAAAGTGAAACATCCTGCTGAACCACAAACAATCTGCTTTTTTTCCGATGAGAAAAACTTTTGCCAAGATCAAAAGCACAACACGCAGAATAACAGATGGCTTGTATACAGTCCAAAGGACACTCCTCGTGTCATGCAGACTAAATTTCTCCAAACTGTGATGGTTTTTGGATGCGTGTCCTCTTGAGGGTGATGTGAAAAAAAGAAAAAGCCCAAGGTGGAATATTGCAAGTCATGAACTGTTCATCCACCTGGGCTCTATCCTTAAGCATCACGGGTCGCCACGCACGGCCAATAGGTGGCCCCATTGGGGGAGTCGTACCCCTCTGCAGAGGTGCAGTCGGTGCATTCTAACGCCGCAGCCGACAGGGTGGCATGCATTGTGGATGTACAGGAGATATTGATGATCCCAAGTAGAATTATCCGCTACATACCAATCAATTGGATACTTTTACACACACACACACACACACACACACAACACACACATATATATATATATATATATATGTGTTTTGTGTGTGTGTGTGTGTGTGTGTGTGTGTGTATTTTTCTCTCCCCTCATCCTTTCTTATTTTCACTTTCTTTCTACTTTTTCTTTAAGTCAGTCATTCTTTCTTTTTTTTTTCTTACGGTAGAACGGATTCAGAGTCAGTACTCTGATAAAGACGCTCAAACAGTAAATTCAAAATAACGGACTAACAAATAAAAATTACAACCCTCCCCCCCAAAAAAAAAAGAAACCACACCAAAAAACAAAAACAAAAAATCAAAAAATCTCTAAAAGATAAAATGAAAAAAAAAAAAAACACTCGTAACCACTCCTACACCTGACTAGTTTGTAACCGTTCCGCTCAAAAGCACCCAAATAATTTACAAGCGATAACCATTATAGCTTAAAATATAAGCAGGTGTCCGACGAGGCGTAACGAGTTTCCAGTTCAAACGATCGCATGTCAAGAAAAAGATCCACGCTTCCTCACTGGAGAAAAAAAAACACCTACTCCACCTGCCACCCAGCCTCCGTGGTTCCTGGCAACTGTTCCCAGCCAATCGTTCGCAGCCAGTCGCTTGACTGCATTTGCAAGTACACTTCTTTTGTTTATCACCTAACACATCGAATAAGTCAAGCGTGGACAATTCCAGTTCTACTGCAGAAAAGCTCGTGACCGTATCCGAGGCTGCAAAAGAGTGTTTGTCTCCTTGGTTAATTCCCCCTTTCCCAGAGTCGACCAAACATGAAACACGGCGCCGGTATCAGGAATGGTAAATTCCTGTAGACTTTTTTTTTGGGGGGGGGTGATATCTAAAAATGTCCAGCCGTTAGATAATCAGAGACTCGAGAAATTCTGGTGTAAAAGTCGGTAGTTATCTAACTCAATTCTAGAACTTTAGTCAAATAAGTCAGATACAAGACCACACTAGTGAGAACGCGTTCACATACCTAGGTAGTAATATCTCATCTACCTAGGTAGATATCTAAAAATGGCCAGCCGTTAGATAATCAGAGACTCGAGAAATTCTGGTGTAAAAGTCGGTAGTTATCAAACTCAATTCTAGAACTTAAGTCAAATAAGTCAGATACAAGACCACACTAGTGAGAACGCGTTCACGTACCTAGGTAGTAATATCTCATCTACCAAGGTGGATATCTAAAAATGTCCAGCCGTTAGATAATCAGAGACACGAGAAATTCTGGTCCAAAAGTCGGTAGTTATCTAACTCAATTCTAGAACTTTAGTCAAATAAGTCAGATACAAGACCACACTAGTGAGAACGCGTTCACGTACCTAGGTAGTAATATCTCATCTACCTAGGTAGATCTCTAAAAATGGCCAGCCGTTAGATAATCAGAGACTTGAGAAATTCTGGTGTAAAAGTCGGTAGTTATCTAACTCAATTCTAGAACTTTAGTCAAATAAGTCAGATACAAGACCACACTAGTGAGAACGCGTTCACGTACCTAGGTAGTAATATCTCATCTACCTAGGTAGATATCTAAAAATGGCCAGCCGTTAGATAATCAGAGACTCGAGAAATTCTGGTGTAAAAGTCGGTAGTTATCTAACTCAATTCTAGATCTTTAGTCAACTAAGTAACATACAACCCCATTCTTATGCAAACGCGTTCACATACCGAGGTAGTAATATCTCATCTACCTAGGTAGATATCTAAAAATGGCCAGCCATTAAATAATCAGAGACTTGAGAAAATCTGGAGTTATCTAACTCAATTCTAGAATTTTAGTCAAATAAGTCAGATACCAGAGTAAACTAGTGAAAACGCGTTCACATACCTTGGTAGTAATATCTCATCTACCTTGGTGGATATCTAAAAATTGCCAGACAATCTGTCATTTAATACAATTTTCCACTGAAAATTTCATATGCTGACCAATATATTCTCATGCTGCTGCTGCTGCTGCTGCCGATGATGATGATGATGATGATGATGATGATGATGATGATGATGACAGTCTGTGAGATTAATCTGTCAAATATTACGAAAAAAAAAAGACCGCCCACCGACTGCGGCTGTAGAATACATCGACTGCACCTCTGCAGAGGGATAAAATCTTCCGAAAGAGGTCATCTGCTGGTCGTGTGTGACGACCAATGAGGCTTAAGAATGGAATCCTGGTTGCTGAGCAATTTATGACCTGCAACACACCAATTTGGCCCTTACTTAAGCTAGATAAGCCGTTGGAGAGACCCCCCTTCGATTAATCGGCTGATCAAATCAAGCCCTAGAACCAATATAGTTTTCCCAACCCTATTGCCCTTATGGCAACCCTAACCTTTTTTATCATATCATATATATGCACCACCCTGTCGCTGGGGCGTTAGAATGCATCGACTGCACCTCTGCAGAGTGGTAAGACTCCCCCAATGGGGCCACCTGTTGGCCGTGGGTGGCGACCCGTGATGCTTAAGGATAGAACCCAGATGGATGAGCAGATGGATGAGCAGTATATATACATATATAAATATATATATATATATATATATATATATATATATATATATATATATATCCCAACAAATGAATTGTTTATGAGAACAAAAAGTAGTTAAGAAAAACAATTCATGACAACTATATGTTTAATATTCCTGTTACATATTTCCCAGTTCCGCTTATAGGCAGATTTTGACCCTAAGGTCATTGTTGTTAAAACGATTGGCAGGTGGGGGCTCCACCCTACTGAACACGGAATGGCTATTGCCAGAATCAGGCAAAACCGGACACGCCCCCCTCCCCAGTGTTTACTACCGAAGGGACTGTCCAAAGAAATCAATAAACGCTTCGGATAATCAAAACACCGATTAATTCGATAATCTTTCGAGATGCTCGATATTATCAGATATTATGCCTACGATATAAATCTTTGAAATGGTAAATGGTAAATTCTCTGGACAGAATTCCCAAAGAACATTGTACCTTTTATCCAGGCCGGCTCACCAAGAACTGAGGGAATTCGCATCCTGAAAACAAGGCCCAGTGGTGCCGTTATTCGAGGGTTCTATTGGATAGGAAATTTGTTCAAAGAACCAAGTAATACAATTTGGATCCTGCACACCAATATCGAAGGATTAATTACTATAATAGTTATTGGCCTCCACGGGGAATTTACGATGTGGAACCGAGAAAAAGGGTCATGTTCGTATAATAGCAATACCTTGAATAGTGCGGTTAATATGCTGTAAAAATGTTAGCAATAGAAAAATATCTTGCATAGTACGGTGAATATGTTTCAAAAATGTTGTTTGTAATAGAAAAATAGCTTGCATAGTACGGTGAAATAACAATACCTTGAATAGTGCGGTTAATATACTGTAAAAATGTTGTTAGAAATAGAAAAATAGCTAGAATAGTGTGGTGAATATGTTTCAAAAATGTTGTTTGCAATAGAAAAATATCTTGCATAGTACGGTGAATATGTTTCAAAAATGTTGTTTGCAATAGAAAAATATCTTGCATAGTACGGTGAATATGTTTAAAAAATGTTGTTTGCAATAGAAAAATATCTTGTATAGTACGGTGAATATGTTTCAAAAATGTTGTTTGCAATAGAAAAATATCTTGCATAGTACGGTGAATATGTTTAAAAAATGTTGTTTGCAATAGAAAAATATCTTGCATAGTACGGTGAATATGTTTAAAAAATGTTGTTTGCAATAGAAAAATATCTTGCATAGTACGGTGAATATGTTTAAAAAATGTTGTTTGCAATAGAAAAATATCTTGCATAGTACGGTGAATATGTTTAAAAAATTTGTTTGCAATAGAAAAATATCTTGTATAGTACGGTGAATATGTTTAAAAAATGTTGTTTGCAATAGAAAAATATCTTGTATAGTACGGTGAATATGTTTAAAAAATGTTGTTTGCAATAGAAAAATACCTTGTATAGTACGGTGAATATGTTTAAAAAATGTTGTTTGCAATAGAAAAATATCTTGTATAGTACGGTGAATATGTTTCAAAATGTTGTTAGCAATAGAAAAATAGCTTATATAGTACGGTGAATATGTTTCAAAAATGTTGTTAGAAATAGAAAAATAGCTTGTATAGTACGGTGAATATGTTTCAAAAATGTTGTTTGCAATAGAAAAATATCTTGCATAGTACGGTGAATATGTTTAAAAAATGTTGTTTGCAATAGAAAAATATCTTGCATAGTACGGTGAATATGTTTAAAAAATGTTGTTTGCAATAGAAAAATATCTTGCATAGTACGGTGAATATGTTTAAAAAATGTTGTTTGCAATAGAAAAATATCTTGCATAGTACGGTGAATATGTTTCAAAATGTTGTTAGCAATAGAAAAATAGCTTATATAGTACGGTGAATATGTTTCAAAAATGTTGTTAGAAATAGAAAAATAGCTTGTATAGTACGGTGAATATGTTTCAAAAATGTTGTTTGCAATAGAAAAATATCTTGCATAGTACGGTGAATATGTTTAAAAAATGTTGTTTGCAATAGAAAAATATCTTGCATAGTACGGTGAATATGTTTAAAAAATTTTGTTTGCAATAGAAAAATATCTTGTATAGTACGGTGAATATGTTTAAAAAATGTTTTTTGCAATAGAAAAATATCTTGCATAGTACGGTGAATATGTTTCAAAATGTTGTTAGCAATAGAAAAATAGCTTATATAGTACGGTGAATATGTTTAAAAAATGTTGTTTGCAATAGAAAAATATCTTGCATAGTACGGTGAATATGTTTAAAAAATATTGTTTGCAATAGAAAAATATCTTGCATAGTACGGTGAATATGTTTAAAAAATGTTGTTTGCAATAGAAAAATATCTTGCATAGTACGGTGAATATGTTTCAAAAATGTTGTTTGCAATAGAAAAATATCTTGCATAGTACGGTGAATATGTTTAAAAAATTTTGTTTGCAATAGAAAAATACCTTGTATAGTACGGTGAATATGTTTAAAAAATGTTGTTTGCAATAGAAAAATATCTTGCATAGTACGGTGAATATGTTTCAAAATGTTGTTAGCAATAGAAAAATAGCTTATATAGTACGGTGAATATGTTTCAAAAATGTTGTTAGAAATAGAAAAATTGCTTGTATAGTACGGTGAATATGTTTAAAAAATGTTGTTTGCAATAGAAAAATATCTTGCATAGTACGGTGAATATGTTTCAAAAATGTTGTTTGCAATAGAAAAATATCTTGCATAGTACGGTGAATATGTTTAAAAAATGTTGTTTGCAATAGAAAAATACCTTGTATAGTACGGTGAATATGTTTAAAAAATGTTGTTTGCAATAGAAAAATATCTTGCATAGTACGGTGAATATGTTTCAAAATGTTGTTAGCAATAGAAAAATAGCTTATATAGTACGGTGAATATGTTTCAAAAATGTTGTTAGAAATAGAAAAATAGCTTGTATAGTACGGTGAATATGTTTAAAAAATGTTGTTTGCAATAGAAAAATATCTTGTATAGTACGGTGAATATGTTTCAAAAATGTTGTTTGCAATAGAAAAATATCTTGTATAGTACGGTGAATATGTTTAAAAAATGTTGTTTGCAATAGAAAAATATCTTGCATAGTACGGTGAATATGTTTCAAAATGTTGTTAGAAATAGAAAAATAGCTTGTATAGTACGGTGAATATGTTTCAAAAAATGTTGTTAGAAATAGAAAAATAGCTTGTATAGTACGGTGAATATGTTTCAAAAATGTTGTTTGCAATAGAAAAATATCTTGCATAGTACGGTGAATATGTTTCAAAAATGTTGTTAGAAATAGAAAAATACCTTGCATAGTACGGTGAATATGTTTAAAAAATGTTGTTTGCAATAGAAAAATACCTTGTATAGTACGGTGAATATGTTTCAAAAATGTTGTTTGCAATAGAAAAATATCTTGTATAGTACGGTGAATATGTTTAAAAAATGTTGTTTGCAATAGAAAAATATCTTGCATAGTACGGTGAATATGTTTCAAAAATGTTGTTAGAAATAGAAAAATACCTTGCATAGTACGGTGAATATGTTTCAAAAATGTTGTTTGCAATAAAAATATCTTGTATAGTACGGTGAATATGTTTAAAAAATGTTGTTTGCAATAGAAAAATATCTTGCATAGTACGGTGAATATGTTTCAAAAATGTTGTTAGAAATAGAAATATAGCTTATATAGTACGGTGAATATGTTTCAAAAATGTTGTTTGCAATAGAAAAATATCTTGTATAGTACGGTGAATATGTTTCAAAAATGTTGTTTGCAATAGAAAAATATCTTGCATAGTACGGTGAATATGTTTAAAAAATGTTGTTAGAAATAGAAAAATAGCTTGTATAGTACGGTGAATATGTTTCAAAAATGTTGTTTGCAATAGAAAAATATCTTGTATAGTACGGTGAATATGTTTCAAAAATGTTGTTTGCAATAGAAAAATATCTTGCATAGTACGGTGAATATGTTTCAAAAATGTTGTTAGAAATAGAAAAATAGCTTGCATAGTACGGTGAATATGTTTCAAAAATGTTGTTTGCAATAGAAAAATATCTTGTATAGTACGGTGAATATGTTTCAAAAATGTTGTTTGCAATAGAAAAATATCTTGCATAGTACGGTGAATATGTTTCAAAAATGTTGTTTGCAATAGAAAAATACCTTGTATAGTACGTTGAATATGTTTCAAAAAGGTTGTTAGTAGTAAAAAAAATACCTTGAATAGTGCGGTTAATATGAGAGTCTAACTCCGATCAATCGACTGGCCGTGTCAAGCCCTAGCACCTATATGAATGTCCCAACCCTATTGCTCTTATGACAACCTCAAACCTTTTTATCATAGCTAGAAGGTGGTGCATGAGGGTCTTCATGTCCTGGGAATGACGTTAAACTCTATCTGATGGTGAGGTTCCAGTTCTGGAAGTCTATGGAATGTGGAGTATCTCTTCATCACCATTGCTTTGAGGTCCACTCTGACCGGGAATAGTAGTACCTGTTAGGGTCCCATGTATGGGTTAGATAGAAAATTTGTTTAAAAAAAAGGAGTTTAAAAATTTTTCGTCCAAATTATCGCTACGAGTCTTTCCAAACGTTACCAGCATTAAATGACCCACCGAGGTTGATATGCCGTAAAACAAAACAAAGAAAAATATATGTGGCGCTTTTTTGTCTTCTGTTTTTGGAAGCGAACTAAATATTCAGCTTTTTAATTGTTTCTCTTTTAATATGATTTTTACGTGATCTCCAAAACGATAACCGTGCCTCTATAATTTGATTTCTTATTTACTTAAACAGGTGATGAGACAGCGACTGTACTCATGGTATTGGAAGAATGGATACAAACCTTGTTAAGTGTATTTTCTAGCAGAAAGTTTTGGCATTTTCGTTACTTCTGAGATAAAACAAAAGAATCCAGGAATGGTAATTCGATTTTAGAGATTTTTGGATAATTCCAAAAAATGTTCTACAAGTTCCTTCGTTCCAAGAACTAGTGGTGCCATCTACTTTTAATTGTGCAACGTCTTGAAAATAGCGTTTTACTTTTCTTTGAACATAAATACAAGAACAACTTTTTGTTAGTTTTTTTTTTCTTTTTCTAAACTTCTGTGATGAAATATTATCATTAATAGCATACTTACTAATAAAACTATCTTATTATAATAGAGATACGGTGTCCGTCTCTCTCTAACCGAAACTACGTCACTGTTACGCCACAATGCCTTCAAGGCAAAAAAAAGTTTATTAATGAATATTTAATTCATAGTCAAAATCATTAATACATACATTACATCTTATCTATTAACGATATCGCTATGAAAATCTGAATTAGATTTGCCTCAAAACAGTCCATGTTATTAGTGCGTTTTAAACCCTGCAGCGTGTCTTATATATCACTAAGAAATAATCGTTTACATAATATATGGTGTGGTTAATTTGCATACTGGTTTTAACAAAACCGGGTTTAATAAATAATTACTTGGTGTTATTGATGTCTAATATTATTGTTTTATTCTTCAATGTATTAAAATCAATCATATGAATGATTTTATATAAAAAAAACTGTTGGAATATTTTGCCATATAAGGTGTGCTCTAATTCCCCACCTGGATTTATAGACTAGCTGTTATAGGTGATATACCCTATAGACTAAAGGAATGCGCTGACGGTTACTATAAGTAACAGGGACAATTATGGCTGAGAGTAAGCCAATGCGAGTCAGCTCATAACTCTATTTGTCGGACGTAATTACCACTTCTCTGTACTGTAATTGTCTACTCTTTTGTTAATACATTTTCCTACATTTGTTACCCGTCGTTTTGTACTTATTTGACACCTTAAAACCCCACAACACTAGCCTAAGTCACGTGGTCTATTACTTCGCCAATCACCAACCATACTGCGTGGCTGATACACTACTTAAACCCCCACACTGGCCATAATTCTAATTGCACTCATTGAGGAGGGATTTACAATACCAGACAATTACCAATACTCAGGACTCTTTACCAAGGATCCAATTCAACTGGACAAGCGCTCTGGCTTGAGGCCTACAGGATGGACAAAACAGATTGCAACATGTAATTAAAACATAACAGGAATAAGTGT
>CM042167.1:69069489-69071989 GCA_023376005.1 Doryteuthis pealeii
CAACCTTCGTCGGTTATTTAATGCCAAAGCAATCCTTGTAGAAGAACAGTAGTGGTATTATTTAACCCACAGCTGGAAGGATGTGGGGATTCATATCGCATTATTTTAGTTTTGGTTTCTTTGTTTAATGGCATATCAACCTTCGAGAGTTATTTAATGCCAAAGCCACCTTTGTAGAAAAACAGTACTGGTACTATTTCTCTGAATGTTTGAGATGAGGCTTGATGATTAGTATTATCTGCGTTATTCGGACTATTGTCCTCATCTTCATTATTATCTGTACAACGTTTCGGTCGATATGCCCTCCGTCCAATTGGACACATGGCCTAGTGGATAAGGTAGTTAGGTTAAGACAGTTCTAAGTGACAGTTATCTCTGGATTCCAGGTTCAACCCTGAGCAGAGGCACTAACATAGAAAAATAATTAACACAGCTCCTACCCCAGCTATGGTTAGCGGAATGAGAACAGGATAACCCCGAGGACTGAATAAAGGGTTAGGTTCAAAGTTCCGTGATGGCTTCCGATTACGACAAGAAAGTTCCCGAGTTCGAAAAGAAGGTTACCGAGTCCGAGAAGGTTCCCGATTCCGACAAGAAATACCTGAAGAAGGCCGGAGGGTATATCGACCGAAACGTTGTACAGATAACCACGAAGATGAGGACACTAGTCAGAATAACGCAGATATTAGTACTAGTACTGTTTAACCCACAGCTGGGAGATGAGCTTATACCTTTCCTAATGTCATTATTCCTAAAGTAAACGTAATACCGAGACTGGAGTTCGAACTAGCTTACCACAATGTGGCAATCCCCCACGTTAACCCCTACGCCAAAGGGACCCCCTTAAGACAAATAGAGTAAAGGGTGATGTGTAAAAAGTAAAGGTTTTGTTTCTTTAGTTAAGGGCATATCAACCTTCATGGGTTATTTAATGTTTGTTGGTTTTTTTTTGTCTTACGACATATCAACCATTTCGGGTTATTTAATGCCGAATCAAGTTATTTTGATATTCAATTTCTTACAGTACCTGTTGTTTCTTAAATGGTCACCCATCTACGCATTGAACGGAGTCATCACTGCTTAACTTGTGACCTATAGGGAACCGATACTTTCAACGGGACTTGACTGTCATCCAGGGTTATTTAATGCCAAAGCCACCTTTGTATAAGAACAGAAGATATACTTATTTAGGGGTGAAGGAAGTTCATAACTTTCCCAATGGTTTTAGTTCGAAAGTGAATTTAATACCGCTGTTACATAATTATTAGATCCCTAATACTTATATAAGGTAGTATAGAAACATAATGGCGATTAGTGCAGCTGATGGCCTTGACAGTGAGTGACGGCGCTTGACCTCAATCTCACCTTGCCTTCCGGGGATAAATCGTGAGA
The DNA here is from genome assembly GCA_023376005.1 of Doryteuthis pealeii. NCBI lineage: Eukaryota > Metazoa > Mollusca > Cephalopoda > Myopsida > Loliginidae > Doryteuthis > Doryteuthis pealeii. Next base: position 69,070,882 of record CM042167.1, read on the forward strand.
ACCGGAAGGCATAGAGGACTCTGTCTTCCGGTTTAAGGATAGTAAGTAAGTCTCAGTCAGTTAGAAGGTAGGAGCCGAGCTCGTAGGATGTAAGTCTCACCTGCGCATACGTCTGGTTTGGGGATTTAAAAATAAAGGAAGATCAAAGTAAATCGAAGCCTTGTGTTATTACCTAAAAAACTAACAATGAAACAGGGCTTCTGATAAAGAGAAATCCCCAATAGAAGACCAGACCCGAAGTCCCCAAGAAAGTCCAGACCTTAGAAGATTCCAGATCAAGTCAAGATAGATGATAGAAATACCAAAGACGATCAGAATAGCAAAGCCGACCAGAAGAAAATACGACCAGAAGTAAGAAGTAAGAAGTAAGAAAGGGTATGCAACACCGCGAATAGAGTTTGAACTCCGTTACTACGATGTTACAGTCAAGCACGTCAACCACTATGCAACGGGGTCGCCCCCCCCCATCCCGGTTATGACCCCAAAAAACTACAAAAAAGAGTATAACCTAGTATATGAATAACTTGGGGTAGATCTAATTTCTTATAGAACACAACGGCTTGTGGGATTTGCATTTGGTTTATTCGCATATCAATCTTCGTGGGTTATCTAATGTTAAAGCCACCCTTGTATAGGAACAGTAGTGATACATGTCAACCCCTAGCTGAGGGATGAGGGGTTTCATATCTTTCCCAAGGTATTGGTATTTTGTAATATATATATATATATATATATATATATATATATATATATAGAGAGAGAGAGAGAGATAAAAGGATATGAAAAAACACAATGCTGTTAAAATGAAAATATTATATATCATATTTATAGCTAATATTGAACAATATTTCGTTTTATAAAAATCATCATCAGAGCTTGTTTTTAATTCGGACTCATCGAGAGAGAAGCAGAACATGATTTGAATTCAAAATGCAAACATTGTTCAATATTAGCTATGAATATGATATAAAATATTTTCATTTTAACAGCATTGTGTGTTTTCATATCCTTTTATCTATACTTATATATATATATATATATATATATATATATATATATATATATATATATATATATTAGGCGGGCATATATGTTCAAATGTAAGGCT
>CM042167.1:69076989-69089489 GCA_023376005.1 Doryteuthis pealeii
AAGAAACTAACATACATAGATGAGGTAATCGAGATATATAGAGAGGTGGAAAGAGAAAGACAGAATGTAAAGTAAAAGATGTGTTAGTTTTTTACTTAATTGGAAACTACGACGAATTAGAACCAAATAAAATGGATTTTTTTCAAACATAATTTAATCCTAAATCTAAGAAATATTTTGATATGTGTTTTGTGTCATTAAAATAAATATGAAAAAAGCTTTTAGGAGACAAATGTTGATTCGTTCAGCTTTTGTATAATAATGATAATAATAATAGTAATAATAATATATATTCATGCCCTGATGAGCTACTAAGCGAAACTGTTAGTAGGTATATCTGACTCATTAGGTTTAAATATATACATACACACACACACACAACATATACATATGCATATATATATATATATATATATATATATATATATATATATATATATATATATATAATCCTTCACTCCTTCCTAGATAGAAGCATCAATATCATCCTGGACAGCTGTTAACTATGAACTGCTAATTATCCTTCACTCCTTCCTGAATAGAAGCATCAATATCATCATGGATCGCTGTTAACTATGAACTGCTAATTAGAATCCTTCACTCCTTCCTAAATTGAAGTATCAATATCATCATGGATCGCTGTTAACTATGAACTGCTAATTAGAATCCTTCACTCCTTCCTAAATTGAAGTATCAATATCATCATGGATCGCTGTTAACTATGAACTGCTAATTAGAATCCTTCACTCCTTCCTAAATAGAAGCATCAATATCATCATGGATCGCTGTTAACTATGAACTGCTAATTAGAATCCTTCACTCCTTCCTAAATTGAAGTATCAATATCATCATGGATCGCTGTTAACTATGAACTGCTAATTAGAATCCCTCACTCCTTCCTGAATAGAAGCATCAATATCATCATGGATCGCTGTTAACTATGAACTGCTAATTAGAATCCTTCACTCCTTCCTAAATTGAAGTATCAATATCATCATGGATCGCTGTTAACTATGAACTGCTAATTAGAATCCTTCACTCCTTCCTGAATAGAAGCATCAATATCATCATGGATCGCTGTTAACTATGAACTGCTAATTAGAATCCTTCACTCCTTCCTAAATTGAAGTATCAATATCATCATGGATCGCTGTTAACTATGAACTGCTAATTAGAATCCTTCACTCCTTCCTAAATTGAAGTATCAATATCATCATGGATCGCTGTTAACTATGAACTGCTAATTAGAATCCTTCACTCCTTACTAAATAGAAGCATCAATATCATCATGGAGATGGGGCGATTTTACGGTAAATCTAACTGATACTTTTCCTTAACTTTTGTTAAAAGTTTAGCATTTACCACAATATTTAGTGCGCAAAGAATTTTCTGGCACTCATTAAACCTGTTTCTTTTAGAGTCTCGAAGACATTGATTTCTTCATTTCATAAATATTATTGAATTAGTCAAGAGTAAAACTTTATAGGCATTTTAGTTAATTCAATTTCGACAATGTGAGGATGTTCATTTTTTAGAAAATCAAATTTGCCAGAATTTTTTATTATGATTTTTTTTCATGGGTGAAAAATGGTTGGTTTAAGCAGGAAGTGGAAGTAAAAGTTTATTGTCAGAAGAATTGTTAATGTTTTAATTTTTTTAAGGTGTTAATATTTTAACCCTCTTCCAAACAAATTGTTCAATATAGCCCGCTAAAGACGTGCAAAATATTGGAAATATTTTTTTAAGTGATTAAATAGATTAAAATATAAAATCATTAGAACTCGAACTCTCACTATCACACACACACACACACACACACACACACACACACACACATACACACACACACACACATATATATATATATATATATATATATATATGTTTTTGTTGAAGGATCCACACACGATTCTCGTTGATATAGGTGTGTTTATAAATGTATATATATATATATCCATCTATTGGTGCAACGTAGTCACTTTCATAGTCCGACTAAAAGAAGATAACACTCTCGAAAATTTACTCAATAAATGAAACTTAACACACAAAAAACTGAGTTTCTAATATTTTTAATGCTTCACACTTCTTCTTCTTCTTCTTCTTCTTCTTCTTCTTCTTCTTCTTCTTCTTCTTCTTCTTCTTCTTCTTCTTCTTCTTCTTCTTCTTCTTCTTCAATCTCTGCAGTCTCCCATTTCACTTATATGTACTGCTTAAAACCATTTTCCCTGTCTTTGGTTGATACTATGAATTCTATATTCACAGAAAATGAACCCCGTCGAACCGAGTTCAAATCCTACACGAAGGTTCTTTGCACTTCCCATAGTGATAATACGCTTCGGAAAGGTATGCATTCAACTATTCTCCCTCCAACTATTGGTAAAAAGTAGGGAGAGAGGGGTAAGGCGGAGAGGAGAGTAGCATCGACAACAAAGAGAGCCAGATAGAGGGAGAAAAAAAAACAGCCCCAGAAAGCATCACAGTTTGTCTGCTTTCAGTGCATCAAAGACTGTCACTCAAGAATTGGCCTGTCGAGTCACGTGCGCAGATGCAAATGATATTTTGGACACTACGCCATCGTTATTAGTGGACGGAAAGGTCCCAAACAATTCCAACAATTATTTACTCGTTTTTAAATGTTTGTTTCCTCTTTCAACCCATCCCCTTGACTATTCTGCAGCAACATAGGATATTTTTTTCATTTCCTATAGAAAATAAAGAAAGTTATTGTTATCTTTGAAGATATTTTTGAGATCATTTGATTATATATATTTTTATCTGGCACCTCCTACAGAGTTTCTCGTATCAGTTCTCTATTATTCCTTCGGGATACTTTACGTGTAACCATGGCAACAATTTCAACTGTAACTAAGGCAACCATATTCGCAAATATCGATTACAACAGATATTGTGACAAATAAATCAAATTGAAAAAACAAAACAACCAATCAATGGAACTCATACATAATCACTCATAGATTAATGACCTTGTACCAGACCTGACTTTGTAAATACCAGAGCGGGATTAAAGGTTCATAGGAGGAAAAGTACATACGATGACATCATATCAGCTGACGCTGACTTTTCTTTAGGGCCGGCTTATCTCAGTCGGTAGAGTGTCCAACTAGGAACCACACGGTTCCTGGTTCGATACCGATCCTTACCAACTCAGCGTATGAGTAGCATAGAGGCCTGTGCGGTAAAGTGAGAAGCAGGTGGTAGATTTTGCAGATTAAAAAATAATCTCTTCGGTCTAGCGCTAGTGAAAAGGGGATAGGCTTCCTCGCTGTTTGGTTAATACTGACTTTAGGCCACCCCAACGACATGGTTTGGTTTAGTTTGTTTTGAATTGTTTTACGGCATATCAACGTCGGTGAGTCATTTAATGCCGGCAAAGTTTGAAAGATTCGTAGTGATAATTTTGAAGAAAATTTCTAAACACAATTTTATAAACAAATTACTATCCATAACCCATAGATGGAACCCTAACAGGTACTACCACTCAGGATGGACCAGGTGTTAATCGTGATGAAGACATACTTAACCATCTGATTAAGTTTAATGTCATACCCAGGACATTAAGACCCTCAGCCACCGCCTTCTAGCACATATATGATAAAAAATATTAGTGAGTTGCCATGAGAGCAATAGATTTGGGACAATCATATAGGTGCTTGGGAAGTAGGAAGCGCGTGGTGTAATGGTTAAAGTCAAGGGAAATGGACTCGTCGCCCCGAGTTCAAATCCTGGACGTGGTAATTGCATTTCACTTAGCGCTAATACCCCTGGGAAAGGTATGAATCCTACTCTCCCTTCAGCTATGGGTAAATAGCAGGGTAGATTGGGTTCTTTAACCATGGCTAGATAACATGTCTAGGAAAAGGAAAACTCTGAATTCAAACCTGTTGAACTCCGCTTAAGAAATTGACCTTGTGTCATATCCAGCTCGTGCGGACGGGTTGGTAATATATATATATGATAAAAAATATTAGTGAGTTGCCATGAGATCAACAGAGTTGGGACAATCATATAGGTGGTTGGGATTGATGTGACCAGCCGATTGATCGTAGGAGGTTTCTCTGAACACCCGTCTAATCTAAGTAAGGGTCAAAGTGGAGTGTTGCATGTCATGAACTGCTGAAACACCAGCGGACAACAGATGGTGCCATTCGGGGATTACATTAGATAAATCAACCGAAAACATACATGATCACCCATAAATTAATGACCTTGTACCAGACTTAGCTTAGTAAATACGAAGGCGAGCTAAAAAAGCTCATAGGCTGAAAAGTTCATATGATGACGTCATATATGCTGTCGATGATTTTTCTTTACCAATGGGATCCAAACACTGCAACACCGACGGAATAAATGTGTGGACCACAGAGGTGGACTGAAAAGTTCATTGGCTGAAAAGTTCATATGATGACGTCATATATGCTGTCGATGATTTTTCTTTATGGATCAAGGATTATGACTCAATGGCAGGCGTCACCAGAGGCCACAGGCCGTCGGATTGGGGCCTGACCCGGCCTTAAAGGGAATCAGCGGCACTGATTAGCACACCGGGAGCCTAGGGGTGGGGCAATATGAGATAGGCTCATATATACGCATAGGATAGATCAAGGCTTATGAATCAATGGCATGCGTCACCAGAGGCCACAGAACGACGGATTGGGACCTGCCCCGACCTTAGAGGGAATAAGCGGCAGAGATTACACGTCCGGGAACCTATTGATGGGGCAATATGAGACAGGCTCATATCTACGCATAGGATGGACCAAGGCTTATGAATTAATGTCAGACGTCACCAGAGGCCCCAATTCGACGGATTCCGGCCTTACCCGGCATTAGAGGGAATCAGCAGCACAGATTACCAGTCCGTGAGCCTAGGAGTCTGGAAAATTGTGACAGGCCCATATCCAGGCATATGATATCTCAAGGCTTAAGAATCAATGTCAGGCGTCACTAAAGGTGACTATTCGATGGATTGGACGGAATCAACGGCACAGATTAACAGTCCGGGAGCCTAGGGTTCGGGCTAATTGGGACAGGCCCATTTCCAGCCGTAGGATATCTCAAGGGTTATAAGGCCACGGTTCGACGGATTGTGGCCTGACCCGGCCTTAAAGGGAATAAACGGCACAGTTTTCCAGTCTGTGAGCTTAGGCGTGGGGCAATATGAGTAGTAGTAGTATAAATAGGATCTTTTTATTTACTTTTAGATACGAAGGTTGACTGAAAAGTTAATATGATGACATCATATCTGCTGTTGATGACTTTCTTGACCAATGGGATCCAAGCAGTGCAACACTTTTGGGTATTATCTTTTACTCTTGTAATATAAACTGTTTTTTATTTACTTTTAGATACGAGGGTGGTTTGAAATTCTCAGTTACTGTTGATGACTTATTTTACTAATAATATTTGGAGTAAGGATGTGATCCACAGAGGACCAGCTTCATTTTGATGAATGATATATGTTCCTGTGTTGGTAATTATACCTGTCCTAAACAAAATGGCATTACTTTTTTAACTCTCGTATAACTAGAGGAACGCGTATCTTTTTGGGTTTCCGTAGTAACAATGAAGAGGCGTTACTTTCGGTACATCTCTCGTACTACCACAATTATCTTTGAATGCTATTTTTTTTAGATTATTAGATAAAATATATTTTTATCCCTCATCATCTCCCGCAGAAAGTCTGCTATCAATTTTTTACCATCTTTGCCTCAAGATATTCCAAGAGTAACTGTGCCAACCATTTATCAAAATGCCGATCATAGCAGACGTTGTTGTGAAAGTTTCTGAAAATGCTGAAGAATTGTCTTTAACCAAAAAATAAGATATTAGATAAGAAGTTTGATAACTAACTAAAATCAAGATAATGTTTATTTGCTGTTATTTTTACTTAAACTAGCAAAAATATGCGTCTTCCCGGCGTAAGTATCTAAGTTTTAATGTAATGAAATATATTAAATTAGAATTACTAATTAAATAAGAATGATATAAACGTATTATAGTTATTTTAATTATTACTTAATTGGTTTCTATGTAAAGTCATTCGTAAGATTGATTTTGATATGTTGGAGAATAAAACAATAATATTAGTGATCAGTAACACTAAGTAATTATTTATTAAACCTTTACTTCTTAGTGATATATAAGACACATTGCAGGATTCTGAAAGCACTAATAACAAATATGAACTCATATAAAAAGATTACACTTATTTTGATTATATTTTAATTGGTTTCTGTTATGACCTGTTTAAGGGTCAATAAATAATAACTCAACACGGGTATAAAATGTAGGGAACAGATTGTATTCAGCAATATATATCCACGTACAATGGAAGGGTTTCCTTGTTTCAGCTTACACGAAGAACTGTTTCTGGTACTACTGGTATTTACATGTGTCCCACTTACACACGATATGGCACAAGGCCGTTTTATGTGGGGACCACCCACAAGCCGAGACTCATGGGGTGGTAGGTAGAAAAATTGCGTCGGTCCCAGCCCTGCCCCTTTAAGTGCAATGAGGCAGGTATCTGGAATCGACGCTATTAATTTAGCAGTTCACTGGACCACCCGTCCCGAATGACAGGTGTTTGTGGTACTACTGGTATTTACATGTGTCACACCTTCACATGATATGGCACAAGGCCGTTTTATGTGGGGACCACCCACAAGCCGAGACTCATGGGGTGGTAGGTAGAAAAATTGCGTCGACCCGGCCCTGCCCCTTTAAGTGCAATGAGGCAGGTATCTGGGATCGACGCTATTAATTTAGCAGTTCACTGGACCCCGTCCCGAAGGACGGGTGTTTGTGATGCTAGTCGTTTGAGTAGCTTTACTCTGTTAAATAAATATCCTTTGGGTAAGTCCATGTTTGTGTCATAGGTGAGTCACCTACAACAGTTTCTATATAAAATCATTCATTGAATTGATTTTAATACATTGGAGAATAAAACAATAATATTAGAGATCAATAACACCAAGTAATTATTTATTAGACCCGGTTTTGTTAAAAGAAAGTATGAAAATTAACCACATCATATATTATGTAAAGCTTCATTTCTTAGTGATATATAAGACACATTGCAAGATTTTTAAAAGCCTTAATAAAGTGGGCCCTTCGGTGACAGTGGGTTTGGTGGCTATTATTGATGAATTAAACGGGGTGATCCAGAAAGCCACCCCCAGACAACACCGGGCCCCTTGATTTAAAGGGGCAGGGCTGGGGTTATTGTCCAGTGCCTGTGGCTCCTCCCTTTAGGGGGAATGCCAAGGGGATCAAGGCATTTTTTGCATGCCATCCCACGAGCTTCGGTTCGTGGGTAATCCCACATTAATATGGCCTTGTGCCTGACCCGCATAAGTGGGATGCGGGGTAAATACCGCAATAATAACGTTGGCTGTTTCGACTCATATTTTCATAGAGACATCGTTAATAAAAAAAATAAAAAAAAAGAATTACTGTATGCATTAACGATTTTGACTTTAAATCAAATACTCATTGGTAAACTCACGCAATTCCTGGGGGTATTGTGACGTAAACAGTAACGTAGTTTTGGTTAGACAGACAGCGAATATTGATTATCATAAGAAGATGATAAATAGTTTTAATTTGCAGACCAATTCATGCCACCCTGTTGGCTGGGACTGTAAAATACACCGACTGCACCCTTGCAGAGGGGTAAGACCACGCTGTTGGCTGGGGCTGTGGTATATGCCGACTGCACCCTTGCAGAGGGGTAAGACCGCGCTGTTGGCTGGGCTATGGTATATGCCGACTGCACCCTTGCAGAGGGGTAAGACTGCGCTGTTGGCTGGGGCTATGGTATATGCCGACTGCACCCTTGCAGAGGGGTAAGACTGCGCTGTTTGGCTGGGGCTATGGTATATGCCGACTGCACCCTTGCAGAGGGGTAATACTGCGCTGTTGGCTGGGGCTATGGTATATGCCGACTGCACCCTTGCAGAGGGGTAAGACCGCTCTGTTGGCTGGGGCTATGGTATATGCCGATTGCACCCTTGCAGAGGGGTAAGACTGCGCTGTTGGCTGGGGCTATGGTATATGCCGACTGCACCCTTGCAGAGGGTAAGACTGCGCTGTTGGCTGGGCTATGGTATATGCCGACTGCACCCTTGCAGAGGGTAAGACCGCCCTGTTGGCTGGGGCTATGGTATATGCCGACTGCATCCTTGCAGAGGGGTAAGACCGCGTGCTGTTGGCTGGGGCTGTGGTAAATGCCGACTGCACACTTGCAGAGGGGTAAGACCGCGCTGTTGGCTGGGGCTGTGGTATATGCCGACTGCACCCTTGCAGAGGGGTAAGACCACGCTGTTGGCTGGGGCTGTGTATATGCCGACTGCACCCTTGCAGAGGGTAAGACCGCGCTGTTGGCTGGGGCTATGGTATATGCCGACTGCACCCTTGCAGAGGGGTAAGACCGCGCTGTTGGCTGGGGCTGTGGTATATGACGACTGCATCCTTGCAGAGCGGTAAGACCGCCCTGTTGGCTGGGGCTATTGTATATGCCGACTGCACCCTTGCAGAGGGATAAGACCACCCTGTTGCTGGAGCTCTAGAACACACCGAGTGAACCTCTGCAGAGGGTAAGATCTCAATCCAATTGGAACACCTGAGGACAGGATTGTAGTCGCTAAGCAGTCTGTGACGCAGGTACTAACTGGTCCTATAACATGCAACATTCCTCTTCGGTCCAGACTTAAACTAGACTGGCAGTCTGAAAAGCCTGTACAGATCATACGGCTGCTAGTGTCAATCCCTAATAACTATATGATTGTCCCGACAGTATTCTTCAAAGGAAAATTATTTTTACCAATGTATTAATACACATAAAATTAATAGATATTATTTTTGCCAATTTATCAGTTCACATAAAGTTGATAAAATTATTTCTATTTATCTATTAATGTACATGAAGTTAAACACACACACACACACACACACACACACACACACATATATATATATATATATTGTGTGTGTGTGTGTGTGCGTGTGTGTGTGCGTTGTGTGTGTGTGTGTTTAGTGCAAACACTTAACTTAATATTACCAACAAGTCCTTTTTGCTTAGTCTCATATATATATATATATATATATATATATATATATATATATGTGTGTGTGTGTGTGTGTGTGTGTGTGTGTGTATTTTTTCAGTGCATAAACACAACACAAAAGTCCGTTTTTGCTGACTCTGACAAAAAAGATGCAAATTAATCATTTTTTTCGCAACTCGAATGTCTATTGATTTTCAATGAACAAATCAAAAATGAAATACAATTCACAAAAAAACATCACACAACAATTTTATGATGAAAGATGACAAGAAGAATATTTCTTCTTCTTTTTCTCCTTTCAACCCTTCTTTTCTTTTTTCCTCTTCTCTTCTAGTACTCCTTTTCTTCTTCTTCTTCTTCTTCTTCTTCTTCTTCTTCTTCTTCTTCTTCTTCTTCTTCTTCTTCTTCTTCTTCTTCGTTGCATTCATCTTTTTGCATTTTTCTTCTTTTCTTTTCATTCATATTTTTTGCATTTTTCTTCTTTTTCTTTTTTTTTTTTTTTCTTCTTCTTCTTCTTCTTCTTCTTCTTCTTCTTCTTCTTCTTCTTCTTCTTCTTCTTCTTCTTCTTCATTTTTATCTCTATTTTATATCTTGCAAATGTTGGCAAATTATCACTGTGAAAATCTTTCTCTTTTAGACATGAAAAAAAAATCAAATCGATTTTTTTTATTTTGCGATGTTTGATCTTCTTTTTAAAATATTTTTTACAAAAAAAAATATTTTTGGTCTTTTTTAAAAATCTTCTCATCCTCATTTGTTTTTGTTGTTTTTTTTCATGTTGATACAAGAAAAATGCATTGTTAAGAATTAATGAAAATACATATCAAACGATTTTACAAGGAAGAAAAGTACATTTTGTCTTTTTATCTTGTATTTTCCTTTACATATTTTGGGCAAATGTTCATTCTTTTTAAAAAAATACATTTTGCTTCTTTTTTAAAAGTTCATTTTCCTTCGTATTCTATAAGTACATATTCTTTAAGTAGATTTCTTTCTTTCTTTCTTTCTTTCTATTCTTCTGTCTTTCCTTCTTACTTACTTTCAATTCTTTCTTTCTTCCTTCTTTCTTTCTTTCTTACTTTCTTTCTTCTTTTCTTCTTCTTTCTTCTTCTTTTCTTCTTCTCTTCTCTTTTTTCTTTTTTCTTCTTTCTTCTTCTTCTTTCTTTCTTTGTATCATTCAATTCTTCTTTCTTTCTTTTGTATCATTCAATTCTTCTTTCTTTCTTTCTTTCTTTCTTCTTTTTTTTAAAAAGTACGTTTCCTTTCATCAAAGTTTGTGTCTTCCTTATTCTATTTACCATGAATGCGTTCAATAGAAAAAAAATTGTTTTAAAAATGTGTTAAAAAGGTTTAAAAATGATTTTTTAAATTCAATACATAAATACTTACACCTGGGGGGCGCATATTCTTCCTAGTAATAATAAGTATAATAACTACATTTTAATAAACACATTTTATAATAGACTTTAATAAATACATTTAATATAAATATTTAATAACGAGTATTTATTACCAATTTAACCTTGGCATTTTTTTTTCTTACTAAACTTGGACTTTCTCCACCAGACAAGAGGAAATACATCAAAAAGATCCAGGATAAAGCTTTAACCGCATCAGCGTGGATATGGCAATCCTACAATGTGACATCAAACCGACAAAGTCTAATGGTATCGTGAGATACTGCTAGGGCGCCTCTGGGTTAGTGGTAATGATGCTTTGGCCCCGAAACCATGCCTGAACCCAGAATCATCATCTGATGAAGGCTTTGTTGGTTGCAATGCTACTGTGTAAATAGCAGTCATTGTATAAAGGTTATAAAATTACTACAATTTGATATATATATTTAAAAAATAAATTTTAATAATTACCTTTTTAAGAGATAAATTTTAATAACTACATTTTAATAACTATATTTTAATAAGTACATTTTCATACCTACATTTGAAATATTTCTTCATTTATTATTTGCATTTTTTTCTATCTACCAAGGTTACAAAATGTCGTCTTGAAATAAACTAATGGATAAAAGACATAATTTTGATTTCTGGCTAGAAAACTGTTTAATATTTTCCCAGATTTAATTAATCAAATAATAGTTTAATTAAATGGATGATTTCAATAAAAGCAAATAATTGATTGGTTTTTGTTGTACCGGCCGTTCCTACAGTGGAGAATATACACCGGTTCTCACTATAAATAGTGAGACACCGAGTGAAAAGGTTGTACTGTTACCGTTAACGGCAAGCTAGCCGTTCCTGTACAATTATTGTAAATACACTTGTCTTATTTTACCCTACCTCGACTTGACTTCTTTTTTACTGTTGGATTAACATCACAACAGTTTTAAAAGCATGTCAACCAATCTGGGGTTATTTTATGCCTAGAGGTTAGGAAATTGCATTCATATTGTACATTTGCATTTTTGCACAGGGTTATATATCAAGTATTCTGATATAATTCAAATAATCATTCCCACCAACAACTCATCTGGTCTTTTGGACAAAGACATCTGAAAGACTTCCTGGTGATTTTTGCCGGGGATATGATTGCTGAAATGGGCATTACATGAAGGTATTTACCAATATATATATATAATTTAAAATTTTTCCCCTCCCCATTTGCCTTCATCTAATCTCCCTCTTTTACCCATTTAATATACATTGTGACTTTTAAACGATCTACCAGTCGTTACTTTTTAACAAAGCACCGGTCGAAAGGTCCCTTAAGTTTTTCCTATCAAAAATAAAAAAATTGCTGATCAATAAAAGTATGTCATTATTTTTTTAAAATCCTATAAATTCACCTGTACAAAAATTTGTATATATATATATATATATATATATATATATATATATATATATATATATTATATATATATATAATGAATTTATTTTTTCTTCTTCTTTTTTCGAATACTTCAAAATTGTTCAGTTTTTGTTTACCGTTTTAACTTCAATATCAACATTTTACTCTGATGAAGCGCAGTTATTCTTTGTATGCTTAAAAATGTTATAATTTTCTATTATTATTATTTTATTTTATATTTAAAATAATAATAAATAGAATACATGAGTACAAACACCTGGCCGAAACAAGTGTTAGTAACTCATATTAAATCTATTATATTCATTCAACATTTTCTTTCCCTAATTCATTTCCTTTCAACTTAAATATATATATATATATCTATATATATATATATAATATATATATATATATATATGGAGAAACAGACATGGAAACATTTGAGTTGTATATTTCTGTAGACGTATATGTAGGGAGAATTTGCTGAATTTATTTAAGAAGTTTTACCCACCCCACCCCTCCCTGCTGATTGCCCCTACCCTACCAGAAAAAGGCGGCTATTCGCTAAATACATATTCCAATGCCAACGTGTCTCTTTACTACCAG
>CM042167.1:69094489-69101989 GCA_023376005.1 Doryteuthis pealeii
ATTTCTTCTTCATTTATTCATTCATTTATTATTTTCCTCTTTTTTTTTTTTTTACATTCATTATATTCATTATTTTATATTTTTCTTTCTCATTTATATATTCCTTTTTTTTTCATTATTCTAATATTCCTTTTCCTTCATTATGATTTTTTCTCTCCTTGTCATACATCTTAACAGTTATTTTTGTATTTGGTTTTTTTATTCCACAAGTTGACAAGTTCTTTCTTTTTTTGTTAATTAATACTAGGTCTGGTCTTCTTGCTGGGATAAGGTGATCCGTTTTTATCTCAAAGTCCCAGAGAATTGTATGTGTTTCATTCTCAAGAACAGATTCTGGTTTATGCATATACCATTTTGTTGTATGGTCAAAGTTTAATTTTTTGCATAATTCCCAGTGGATCATCTTCCCAACCCAGTCGTGCTAGTTTGCTACATTCGCTTAGTATATGGTTTACCATCTCATCCCTGTCACCGTGTAGTCTATATTTACTATTTTGTTGGGTCTTATCAATTTTTGCTTTGATATAGTTTGTCCTTATGGCATTATTTTGTGCAGCAATTATTAGTGATTTAGTCTCTCTTTTGAGGTTTCCTTTTCTTAACCATGTCCAAGTCCTTTCATTATTATTATTATTATTATTATTATTATTATTATTATTATTATTATTATTCACTCCTTTTGAGCTTTTCACACCAGCGTTAGCTGATGGCCTTTCACTGGAGTGTAAGTGACAACAAGTCTCATTAGGTCTCCAGGACTCTTCTGAGTATTCTGGCAAATTGCAGCAGTGCAGGGTTCTGGATGATCTCGATTCTCTCTCTGATTTCCAGATTTTCCAAACTTTTATTATTATTATTATTATTATTATTATTATTATTATTATTATTATTTCTTCTTTTTGAGTTTTTACATCAGCATTAGCTGATGATCTTTCACTGGAGTCTGAGTGACAGCAAGTCTCCTCAGGTCTCCAGGACTCTTCTGAGTATATTATTATTATTATTATTATTATTATTATTTCTTCTTTTTGAGTTTTCACATCAGCATTAGCTGATGGCCTTTCACTGGAGTCTGAGTGACAGCAAGTCTCCTCAGGTCTCCAGGACTCTTCTGAGTATATTAATATTGTTATTATTATTATTATTATTATTATTATTACTTGTGTTTGACACTTCAATCCAGCCAATGACTTGCAAACATATGCTGCGAAGACATGCTTTATGGAAGACATCAAGTTGATTGCTATGCCACCTGTATTGATGTCCAAGATTCAGAGCCGTTTAGAAGAGTGGTAAGTGTCACAGCCTTGTAGAATTGGATTTTGGTGTCTAGTCTGATGCCACGTTCATCCAACAATTGGTGACGAAGTTTGCCAAATGCATCTGATGATCTTGCAATACGACTTTCAAACACGTCATCCAGGGAAGCACTAGAGTTGACCTCGTTTCCCATTGGACACATGGCCTAGTGGATAAGGTAGTTAGGTTAAGATAGTTCTAAGTGACAGTTATCTCTGGATTCCAGATTCAATCCTGAGTGGCGGCAGTAACATAGAAAAATAATTAACACGACTCCTACACCAGCTATAGTTAGCGGAATGAGAACAGGATACCCCCGTGGATTGAATAAAGGGTTAGGTTCAAAGTTCCGTGATGGCTCCCGATTACGACAAGAAAGTTCCTGAGTTCGAAAAGAAGGTTCCAGAGTCCGAAAAGACGGTTCCCGAGTCCGAGAAGGTTCTCGAGTGCGACAAGAAATACCGAAGAAGGCCGGAGGGCATATCGGCTGAAACGTAGTACAAATTCTTATTATAATGGAGATTGTGTTTTTTTCTGTCTGTAACCGAAACTATATCACTACTCAAGTCACAATTCCCTTAATTATTTACGTCAAATTATCCATGGTTTCATTCTTTTAAACCTTCAATTATTAATAAAATTGTTTTACATTATTAATACTGTTGACCATATCTACATACTAATAACGTGATTGTATTTATATATACAACAAAATAGTGGCATACAGTATGCACGGGAAGGCTTATCTGCATATTGATATTTAAAATTTGATTTTAATAAATATGTGCTTGGTATTATTGATTTCTAATTGTTTGGTTTTATCTTAATGAATATGAGCAAAAATCTCGGAGATAAATCTTAAAAGAAAATTATTTACAAGAAGAAAAAAACTGTAATTTTATTCTTTACTTCTCATGTTAACTAAATAGTTAAATTAGAAAAATTTAGTAATGAAAGACGGAAGTGGTGGAAGAGTAAGTTTCAGTTGTTCTATTTTTTGATTATAGCCCCCTCTGTTGCAATTTTTTTTTTCATTCTTATTTCTAATTTAATATGATATTTTATTACATTAAAACTTAAGTACTTGCACCCGGAGGGTGCATATATTTGCTAGTAACAATAAAGATGAGGACAATAGTCCGAATAACGCAACTCATACTAATAAGTAAAGGACTTCACATACTTCAGGGGGTGTCCGTCTACTGAATTTTGGGGTAGCGGGGATGTTGTGAATAGGTAGCCTCTATTTGGCAGTTCGAATCTGCTTAGCAGTAGGACGCGGCTGGTGGGTTACCTCAATTTTCGTGATACTGATAGTGAGACCAAGGGCTTTGCATGCTGCTGCGAACCGTTCAACAAGATATTGCGCCTTTTTAAACGATGATGCTACAAGCGCCGCATCATCCGCGAAGAGAAGATCTCGGATTATGTTTGACCGTAGTTGAGTCTTTCTTGGTTTAGCTCAGTCGGTAGAGCGTTCGGCTAGTAATCGCAAGGTTCCTGGTTCGATACCGGCCCTCGACAACTCGGCGTATGAGTATATGTGCGGTAAAGTGAGGAGCTGATGGTAGGTGCGGCGCTCTACCCCAGATGCCAAAATAATTTCCTTGGTCTAGAGCTAATGTAAAAAGAGACAGACTCCCTCGCTGATTGGCTGATACCGACATTAGGTTGCCCCGACGACTTTACTTTATATATATGGTTAGTTGGCATCCCTTCGTCTACTAAAGGCGATGGCGTAGTGTCCACTTTTATTTATTTATTTATTTTATCTGCAGCTGCGTGAGTGGCTGAACAGATCAATTTTTGAAGGGCAATCTCTAGTGCAGTGATTGCAAACTAACGGTGATGCTTGCTGGAGATGCTGTTGTCTCTCCTTCCTTTTGGCTCTTTTTTTCTGTGGGGGCTTCTTTTCTCTCTTTTTCACTCCTTTTCGTTCCTTGTTTGACGAGGAGTCGCCAGCTCGTACGGTCTTCTGCATAAACCTTCCATGTGTTGATGTCGATATGGCATGTCTTCGTGTCCCTCTTGCAGACATCTTTAAAGCGCAGGCGTGGTCTCCCTACCGGTCGGGTGCCCTTTACTAATTCACCATACAATAGGTCTTTGGGGATGCGGCCTTTGTCCATCCTCCTGGAGTGTCCAAGCCAAGACAGGCGTCTCTCGCAGATTATGGCGGGCATGCTGTTTATGTTTGCTCGTTCCAGCACGTCTGTGTTGGGCACTTTGTCCTGCTAGCGAATGCGTAGAATGCGGCGTAGGCATCTGAGGTGGAAATTGTCCAGATTCCTCACGTGGCGTGAGTATGTGATCCAGGCTTCACTACTGTATAGGAGAGTACCGAGAACACACGCTCTGTAGACGCACAGTTTGGTTCTCTTAGTAAGGCTGGCATTGTTCCAGACTCTCTGGTTCAGTTTGAGCATGAACTGCCGCCGCTCTCGCGATTCTGCAGTTGACTTCACGATATCGACTTTAGGCTGCCCCCGACACTTTACTTTATATATATATATATATATATATATATATATATATACATATATATATATTATAATATATTAATAATTTGAAGGCAATTACAATGCGTATAAAAAATAAAAACAAAAAGAAAACTTTATCTTCAGAGACGAAAATCAGAAACCATTTTTGATATTCGTCTCTGAAAATAAAGTTTTCTTTGAAATCGATAAGACAAAAATAACATCTTTTTGTTTTTATTTTTATACGCATTGTAATTGCCTTCAAATTATTAATATATTATAACATACTTAACAATGCTTCAAGCAAATTATCAATTACTTTATATATATATATATATATATATATATATATATATATATATATATATATATTGAATTACATATTTGGCTTGTCTAACAAGAGTTAATATGTCAAATTCAAAATTATATTTTATTTTTAAAATGTCTGTCACCAATGAATAAAAAAAAACTTAGGAACGCTAGCGTCTAATTAGTTGTTACTTTCTACATTTTTTCCTCCAGTCGTCATTGATATTTTTTTTAGAATTTTTGAAATAGAAAAAAAAAAAATCCCGAAGGGTGATAATGGCTGTCACGTGACTCTTTTAGTCGAAGAGTTTCTTAGAAATACTCAGACGTATTGCTCATGTATAATTACACCTCAAAGAATTTTTAATAAAATGAATTTTTCAAAACCAAACACATCAAAATTTCATCATTTCTTGCAAACATACAATTCTTGTAAAGATACAATTCTTGGGAAGATACAATTCTTGGGAAGATACGATTTTTGTAAAGATACAATTTTTGTAAAGATACAATTCTTGGGAAGATACAATTCTTGGGAAGGTACAATTCAGGGAAAGATACAATTTTTGTAAAGATACAATTCTTGTGAAGATACAATTCTTGTGAAGATACAATTCTTGGGAAGGTACAATTCAGGGAAAGATACAATTCTTGGGAAGGTACAATTCTTGTAAAGATACAATTCTTGGGAAGGTACAATTCTTGGGAAGGTACAATTCTGGGAAAGATACAATTTTTGTAAAGATACAATTCATGGGAAGATACAGTTCCTGTAGAGATACAATTCTTAGGAATATATAATTCTTGGGAAGATAAAATTCTTGGGAAGATTCAATTCTTGTAAAGATACAACTCTGGGGAAGATATAATTCTTGTAAAGATACAATTTTTGTAAAGACACAATTCTTGGGAAGGTACAATTCTGTGAAAGATTCAATTATTGTAAAGATACAATTCTTGTGAAGATACAATTCTTGGGAAGGTACAATTCTGGGAAAGATACAATTTTTGTATAGATACAATTCTTGGGAAGATACAATTCTTGTAGAGATACAATTCTTGGGAAGATATAATTCTTGGGAAGATACAATTCTTGGGAAGATACAATTCTTGTAAAGATACAATTCTTGGGAAGATATAATTATTGTGAAGATACAATTCTTGTGAAGATACAATTTTTGGGAAGATACAATTCTTGTGAAGATACAATTCTTGTAGAGATACAATTCTTGGGAAGATATAATTCTTGGGAAGGTACAATGTTTGTAAAGATACAATTCTTGGGAAGATACAATTCTTGGGAAGGTACAATTCTTGAGAAGATACAATTCTTGAGAAGATACAATTCTTATGAAGATACAATTTTTGTAAAGATACAATTCTTGGGAAGATACAATTCTTGGGAAGGTACAATTCAGGGAAAGATACAATTTTTGTAAAGATACAATTCTTGTGAAGATACAATTCTTGTGAAGATACAATTCTTGGGAAGGTACAATTCAGGGAAAGATACAATTCTTGGAAGGTACAATTCTTGTAAAGATACAATCAATTCTTGGAAGGTACAATTCTGGAAGTACAATTCTGGGAAGATACAATTTTGTAAAGATACAATTCATGGGAAGATACAGTTCCTGTAGAGATACAATTCTTAGGAATATATAATTCTTGGGAAGATAAAATTCTTGGGAAGATTCAATTCTTGTAAAGATACAACTCTGGGGAAGATATAATTCTTGTAAAGATACAATTTTTGTAAAGACACAATTCTTGGGAAGGTACAATTCTGTGAAAGATTCAATTATTGTAAAGATACAATTCTTGTGAAGATACAATTCTTGTGAAGATACAATTCTTGGGAAGGTACAATTCTGGGAAAGATACAATTTTTGTATAGATACAATTCTTGGGAAGATACAATTCTTGTAGAGATACAATTCTTGGGAAGATATAATTCTTGGGAAGATACAATTCTTGTAAAGATACAATTCTTGGGAAGATATAATTATTGTGAAGATACAATTCTTGTGAAGATACAATTTTTGGGAAGATACAATTCTTGTGAAGATACAATTCTTGTAGAGATACAATTCTTGGGAAGATATAATTCTTGGGAAGATATAATTCTTGGGAAGATACAATTTTTGGGAAGATACAATTCTTGGGAAGATACAATTCTTGTGAAGATACAATTCTTGGGAAGGTACAATTCTTGTGAAGATACAATTCTTGTGAAGATACAATTCTTGGGAAGATACAATACTTGGAAGGTACAAATCTTGGAAAGATAGAATTATTGGAAAGATACAATTCTTGTGAAGATACAATTCTTGGGAAGATACAAATCTTGGAAAGATACAATTCTTGTAAAGATACAATTCTTGGGAAGATACAATTTTGTAAAGATACAATTCTTGGGAAGATAGAATTTTTGTAAAGATAGAATTCTTGTAAAGATACAATTCTTGTAAAGATACAATTCTTGTGAAGATACAATTTTTGTAAAGATACAATTTGTAAAGATACAATTCTTGGGAAGGTACAATTCTTGGGAAGGTACAATGTTTGTAAAGATACAATTCTTGGAAGATCAATTCTTGGAAGGTACAATTCTTGAGAAGAACAATTCTTGAAGATACAATCTTATGAAGATACAATTCTTGGGAAGATACAATTCTTGGGAAGGTACAATTCAGGGAAAGATACAATTTTGTAAAGATACAAATTTTGTAAAGATACAACTCTTGGGAAGATACAATTCTGTTGGAAGATACAATTCTTGGAAGTACAATTCTTGTAAAGATACAATTCTTGGGAAGATATAATTATTGTGAAGATACAATTCTGGGAAGATACAATTCTGGGAAAGATACAATTTTGTAAAGATACAATTCTTGTGAAGATACAATTCTTGGGAAGGTACAATTCTTGGGAAGGTACAATTCTGGGAAAGATACAATTTTTGTATAGATACAATTCTTGTAGAGATACAATTCTGGGAAAGATACAATTTTTGTAAAGATACAATTCTTGGGAAGATACAATTCTTGGGAAGATATAATTCTTGGGAAGATACAATTCTTGTGAAGATATAATTGGCTTTATGGAATTGGTTGCTTGGTTGGTTGGTTGGTTGGTTGGATTTACAGAATATCAACCTTTGTTTGATTGCGTACCATACACATCTTGACCCGATTCTTACGTATATTGTATAGTGCTAGCATATGAAGGTGCGTGGTGTAATGGTTAGAGTCGTAGGAAATGGACTCGTTGATCCGAGTTCAAATCCTAAAAGCTGTTTGCATTTCACATAGCGCTAATACCCCTGGGAAAAGGTATGAATTCATATATATGAATTGATATGGGTAAATAGTAGGGTAGACTGGGCTCTTTAACCTTGAATAGGTAACCA
>CM042167.1:69109489-69127345 GCA_023376005.1 Doryteuthis pealeii
TTGTATGATGATCTGTCTTCAAAGTAGAAAGATGTATCAGAGTTGATCCTGTTGGTTATTCCTTCAAACAATCCTTCCAGCGTGTAATTTTAGGACCATTTATCAACGCTTTTAAATAGTAAATTAAAAACCGCTGTTTTGGAACAGTCTATAAATATAAGGTGTGTTCTTTAGCACATCTTATAATTAAATAGTCCAACAGCAATAGTGTAAAAAAAAGGAAAAAAAATAATATTAATATTGGATAATGTCTCATAAGAAATGGATTCGGCGGCCCGAGTTCAAATCCTGGATTAGGCTGTTTGTGTTAATGTATTCCCTGACCCTCATTTCTTTGGACAGATACCCTGGGGATCAACAGAACGCACTTTCGGAAACACTGAACTAGATGATCCAATAATCAAATAATTCTTACTATTTCGTTATTTAACCCTTTGTTGTGGATTATGTCATTTCTTGTTTGATATGCCCCCTTTATTATCTCCCCTTTTGTTTTGCCTTCTGGGTTATCTCCCCCTTTTCCCATCCTATCAATTCAATCTTTAACTCTTTACGTACCAACTTTTCCCCCAAGGCTGTACCAAATTTTCTTGGTATTTTTTTTTTTTACTTGTATGATGAGATATTTTAATGCTCACTATCTATTCACTTGAGAACTCATTCTATCATTATTGTAATCTGCTCAAATATAATGAACAAACCATCAGGTTTTTTTTTAAGTATGCATAGAAATTGCTATGTATGTATGTATGTATATAAGGTGTGTCTAAAGAAGATCGACATTTTTTGTACTTTTTGACACACCTTGTATTCTGAAAAAAAATGGTTTCCTTCATATTTTTTTCAGATTATAAGGTGTTTAAAAAAAGTACCAAGTTTAAAGCTGTATTTATAAAGATAGACATGAATAATGAATGGAACGAATACAAGGTGTGTCAAAAGTTAAACAAAATCTCGATACTTTTTTTGACGTAACTTATATATATATATATAATATATATATATGTTGTGTGGTGTGTGTGTGTGTGTGTGTGTGTGTAATTTATTGATATTGATAATATAATGTACTATATTCATAAGTGAATAGTGCTCAGTATATTGAATAGAACATGTATATCTGAGTTAGATTAGCGTGGACATGAAGTCAACGGCGCTTGGTCACTGATAGTTTCTCACCTATGAGATTCTCAAACATAGGCGAGGAACTTTCAGTAACAAACCACCCTTGACTTCATGTCCCTACTGCGAACAGCTGAACTCTAAATTTCTTCCACCACGGCTGTACCAAATTTTAAAAAGTTTTAACCTGTATGATGGGATATTTCAAAATTCACTATCTATTCAACTCAAAACTCATTCTATTCAAATTGTTACATAATCATTAGATACCTAATGATTATGACAATAGTGTAGAAATCAGTATGGCAATCAGTACAGCTGATGGCCTTGAGAGTGAGTGACAATGCTTGACCTCACTCTGACCTTGCTTTGCGGGATAAACCGTGAGAACTGGGAACCCCGATAGAAAGCCCCCTTCCGGTTGAAGGGTAAGCAACTCAGTCAGTTAGAGTTAGAAGTTAGAAACCGAGCTAGCAAGATGTAAGGATCGGCGCGCATTGTCTGGTTGGGGATCTACGAATAAAGTAACATCATCGTAAATCGAAGTCTTGTGTTTATTACTAAAAGCTAACAATGACACAGGCCTTCTGATAACAAGAAATCCCTAGCAACAGAAACCAGACCCGGAATCCTCAATTGAAGACCAGACGAGACCTTAGAAGATATACCAGACCAAGATAGAAGATAGACGATCAGAATAGCAAAGCCGACCAGAAGAAGATACGACCAGAGTAAGAAGAAAGAGAAGTATATAACATATACCTATTTAGCGCCGGTAAAGAAAGGGTATACAACAAAATAACGTCATATTATGATTGTAATCTGAATCTTTTTTCTCAATTATTATGAACTTACCATCAGTTTTTGTACTTTGCTTGGGTGTGGTATGCGTAGAAATTGCAATGGTGAGAGAGTCCCTGTGAGTGGCTTAACTCTTTGCCTAGCAAATTTCCCCTACAGCTGGACCAAATTCTCTAGGCATTTTCTTTACCTTTATGGTGGGATATTTCAAAGTTCAATATCTATTCAACTCAAAACTCATTCAATTCAAATAAAGTCCTATTATCATTGTAATCCGAGTCTTTCTGCTTGGTGGTATAGTTATTTATTAAATATAATAATGTTGGTTTTTTTTCTGATATAAGGTGTGTGCCAGATGACCGCTTCTACTTATAGACTCACTGATAACCATGTGACCAACCTATTGACCAACCACTGGCAGTATTCTGCTGCTGATATTATTATTTATACTGGCTGTTCTGATCTTAGCCACTCAATTGCCTTTGAGCCTCCGTGGACGATGGATCATAGGATTATGTCGCTGGACCTATTGACACTACGTAGGATTCCAAAACATAGGACTTATTCACTT
Organism: Doryteuthis pealeii; assembly: GCA_023376005.1. NCBI lineage: Eukaryota > Metazoa > Mollusca > Cephalopoda > Myopsida > Loliginidae > Doryteuthis > Doryteuthis pealeii. The sequence continues at coordinate 69,111,981 of CM042167.1, forward strand.
ACCAAAGGATTCAATAGTAAAGGACTTATTCACTTACCAAAGGATTCTATAATTCAGGACTTACTTATTTACTTTAAGTTCTTTACAACTGGCCAAGGATGGCGGCCAGATACTTAACACATCAAATGTGGCACAAGGCCTAAAAATGGAAGGGCTGGTTATCTATTCTAGCTTTTAACTTAACTATTCTCATTGGTGACCCGATTCGTACTACAATTTCCATTCACCACAAATACCAATTCACACCAAGAAAAAGTCCTATTAGTATTGTAATCTGATTCCTTTTGCACAATTATAATGAACTGAACATCAGTTTGTTGTACTTTTGTGCGTCCCTGACATACAAAAATCTAAAAGGATGCAGTAAAATCGTATCCATGCGTCAGAGTGTTTTTCTTTTTTCTTCCCTCACCATTTAAAGCTAACTGTAAATACATTTCAATAGTTTCTTAGAAACAAATTACACAGGATAGATTATAAGGTAGGACTTAGACGGCTTTAGTAGGAACCCATATATTTTCCCTGGGGACTCATTCAAAGCAAATATGTGCGTCCCAGAACGCACTAAATCAAAAACCTATTAGCATCATTGATATATATATATATGAGTATAAAAAATGGAATGAAAACACCACACAATGCTGGTAAAGAAAAAACAATTTATAACATAATCATAGCTGATATTGATCACACTAAATTACATTCACACTAAAAAAAAAGAAGTCCTATTAGTATTGTAATCTGATTCCTTTTGCACAATTATAATGAACTAATAATCAGTTTTTGCACTTTGCTCACGGTAGAATCACAGTGGCCGGAGAGACGCTGTGAGCGGCTTAAAGTGGACAAAGAGTTAACGTTATACCGAGGACACTCCACAAGAAGTGGAGACCAAATAATAGAATAATTTCACGGAAGAATTTTATTCGAAACTTCTTGTTGCATACCCTCTTCATTACTTCTTTACTTACTCTATTCTTCTGGCCGTCTTTGGTATATCTTCTAACATCTTGCGTCTTGTGTTGACTTGGGGACTTCGGTCTGGTTTTCTGTTAGGGATTTCTCTCTATCAGAAGCCCTGTGTCATTGTTAGTTTTTAGATAATAAACACAAGACTTCGATTTACGTTGATGTTACTTTATTTTCAATCCCCAACCCAGACATCTGCTAACTAACATAGCGCGCGTGAGTTCCAGTTTAGGCAGAGCATAAAATGGACGACAGCTCTGCCTGACGTCCAACTGCAACTGGCGACCGAACCGGTCCCACGTGACTTCACGTATTTTGGCGGGCTTCTGTAATTTTCCATGGAAGGACTCGGCCATGGTATGAAAAGGGTCATTCCCTCAGAATTACAGGGGATTGACAATAATCTTATGCAACCGCATAGATTATGTAACATTCTCACAGATTGAAAGGTTGGCAGTTTTTGCTTCGGCAGGTTCAGCAAGTTTATTATCAATACTCGTCTTTCTTAATTGCACGACCGTTATCATCTTGCAACATTCTCTTGTTAAAAATGAAACCGACCAAATCGTCTAAGGTGATATGCAAAAATGTAAATCCTGACTATCTGGTGATGCTTATCCTCCGAATTCTTCTTGCTTATCAGCATCGTCACCTCAGCTAAATAATGGACAATCCGTTTTTATCATAATGAAAGTGAAGAAAAAGGACATGCTACACAGAAAAAATATGATAACAAAGAAAGAAAGAGAGAGCGAGAGAAAGAGAGAGAGAGAGAGAGAGAGAGAGAGAGAGAGAGAGAGAGAGAGAGAGAGAGATGGGGAAAGTTAGAGGTGAGCACGCGGAAGCTATAACGCTAATCTGTTTCAATAGAACCCAATGAAAAGATGAAAAGAAGGAAAGAAAGGAAATAATAAGATATATGTATATACATGTTATCGTGATTTACCACGGATGCATGAACTCTTCCAACTATAAATAGCAGGAGGTTCTGCACTTAAGCGAGAGTTAATATTTCAGCGGATATCTAATAAGACAGCCTCACGAATAACCTTTTCATTTGTATATGTTTCTACTACTGTTCTTTGTTGATATATTTGTTTACATCATTTCCTCTCTTGTGTCTTTTTTTCTGGCCCCTGACCAGGCCACAACAATATATATATATATATATATATATATATATATATATATAAAATATATAATATACAAATAAATAACAATACACAGATGTAATGATAATAACAATGATAATATATATATATATATATATATATATATATATATATATATTATATATATATATATATTGGTGTGCAAAGGCATTACTTCAGACAGACCTAATCAACATTTGATATATCGCTTGTGTCAAGTATAGAGTAACTTTGAGGATCAGATTGGAATAAATTATTCTTTCTTTTTCGAAATTTCCCAGACTAAAAGACAGAACTGAATAATGATCTTCCTCTCCTCTCCATACCTTTTTGATCAGCTGATCAGTTGCCAAGGACCCCCCCCAAAAAAAAATAGTATCCTAATAATAAATAAATAAATAAAAACTCGTAAGAATACACGTTGTTCTTCAGAGTTAGCGATTTTAGTGGGCAATTTTGGCACCGGATTAGAATTGGATAGTTTACAAGGTTAGACAATGGTAGGGGTTTCTGAGGAATTGGTATAAACATCCTATAATGTTTTATTTTTAATTTTCTTTTTTTTTCTTTAATATATTAGATTTTTCCATTGTAAAGTGTGTTTATACTGGAAAACCTATTTATTTTTCAGACTTGATGTCTGATGGAAATATATCATCTCATGCTTTATCGAGTGGTGTGGATATCATTTAGCTTTTGTTAACGAACTGTGCGTTTCAATATACCTTTTCAACTTTTGGGTTATGTATTAATAATAAATTTGCAGAACCTGCCGAAGTGAAAATGGCCAATCTTCCACTGTGCACCGACTTCGAAAACTTTTGAATAAAATTCTTCCGAGAAATTCTTCTAATAATAATAAACCCAACAAGAAGACCAGACCTAGTGCTGATTAACAAAAAAGAAAGAATTTGTCAACTGGTGGATTTTGCAGTTCTAACAGATCACAAGGTGAAGCTGGAGGGAAAAGAAAAATGGACAAATACCTGGACCTTGCCAGGGAACTGAAAAAGTTATGGAATATGAAAGTGAAAGTGATACCAATTGTAGTTGGTGCACTTGGAAAGGGATTGGAAAAGGGATTGGAAAATCTGGACATCAGAGGAAAGATTGAGACCATCCAGCATACTGCACTGCTGCAATCTGCTAGAATACTTAGAAGATTCCTGGAGACCTGAGGAGACTTGCTGTCACTCAGACTCCAGTGAAATACAATCAACTAACGCTGATTTGAAAACTTAAAAGGAGTGAATAATAATAATAATAATCTTATTATAATGGAGATTGTGTGTTTTTCTGTCTGTAACCGAAACTATATTCCTACTCAAGTCACAATTCTTTAGTTATTGACATCACATTCTCCATGATTTTAAACCTCAATTATTAATAAAATTGTCTTACAATATTAATACTGTTAACTATGTCTACATATGACAACATGCAATTATATTTATATATACAACAAAAATTTGCGGTTTACAGTGTGAACGGAAGGCTAATTTTGGCATATTAATATTAAAAAATCGAATTTAATAAATATGTGCTTAGTATTATTGGATTTCTAACTGTTTGGTTTTATTTTAATGAATATAAGCAAAAATCTCTTCAATTAATCTTAAATGAAATCCATTAACAAGAAAAAATAACTGTCATTTTATTCTTTACTTCCTCTTTTAACTAAATTACTTAAATTAGAAAAAATAAACAATGAAAGACGAGTGATGGAAGTGGTAAGTTTCAGTTGTTCCTATTTTTTATGTATTGAACTCCCTCTGGTTTCAACTCTTTTATTATACCCTACTCTGTTCAAATTTTTTCTTAATTTAAGGTATTAGTTTAAAGATGGAAGTAAGATAAATGACAGTTATTTTTCTTGTTAATGATTTCAATTTAAGAATTTAATTGAAGAGATTTTTGCTTATATTCATTAAAAATAAATACCAAACAGTTAGAAATCAATAATACTAAGCACAATATTTATTTAAATTCGATTTTTTAATATTAATATCGCAAATTAGCCTTCCCGTGCCACTGTAAACCGCAATTTTTTTGTATATATTAAATTAATTGCATGTTGTCAATATGTTAGACAAGTTAACAGTATTAATATTGTAAGACAATTTTATTAATAATTAGGCTTTAAAATCAGGAGAATGATGATGTCAATAACTAAGAGAATGTTGACTGAGTAGGAATATAGTTTCGGTTACAGACAGAAAAACACATCATTCCATTTATAATAAGATATTATTATTATTATTCACTCCTTTTTAAGTTTTCAAATCAGCGTAGTTGATTTGTATTTCACTGGAGTCTGAGTGACAGCAAGTTTCTCCTCAGGTCTCCAAGGAATCTTCTAAGTATTCTAGCAGATTGCCAGCAGTTGCAGTATTGCTGGATGGTCTCAATCTTTCCTCTGATGTCCAGATTTTTCCAACTCCCTTTTCCAATCCCCTTTTCCAAGTGCACCAACTACAAATTCGGTATCACTTTCACTTTCATATCCATAACTTTTTCAAGTTCCCTGGCAAGGTCCAGTATTTGTCCATTTTTCTTTTCCCTCCAGTATCACCTTGTGATCTGTTTAGAACTGCAAAATCCACCAGTGTGACAAATTCTTTTTTTTGTTAATCAAGCACTAGGTCTGCGTCTTCTTGTGGTTTATATTATTAGAAGAATTTCTCGGAAGAATTTTATTGAAAAGTTTTCGAAGTCGGTGGCACAGTGGAAGCATTGCCATTTTCACTTCGCAGGTTGAAATTTATTATTAATTACATAACCCAAAAGTTGAAAAGGTATATTGAAACGCACAGTTCGTTAACAAAAGCTAAATGATTCCACACCACTCGATAAAGCATGAGATGATATATTTCCATCAGACATCAAGTCTGAAAAAATGAAAATAGGTTTTCCAGTAAAACACACTTTACAAATGGAAAAATCTAATATATTAAAGAAAAAAAAAGGGAAATTAAAAATAAAACATTATAGGATGTTTATACAATTCCTCAGAAACCCCACCATTGTCTAAACCTGTATACTTCCAATTCTAATCCGTTGCCAAAATTGCCCACTAAAAATCGCTAACTCTGAAAGAAAACAACGTGTATTCTTACGAGTTTTTTATTATATTTATTTATTTTAGGATACTATTTTTTTTTGGGGGGGTCCTTGGCAACTGTCAGCTTGATCAAAAAAGGTATGGAGAGGAGAGGAAGCATCATTATAGTTCTGTCTTTTAGTCTTGGGAAATTTCAAAAATAAAGAATAATTGATTCCAATCTGATCCTCAAAGTTACTCTATATTGACACAAGCCGATTTATCCAAATGTTTGATTAGGTCTGTCTGAAGTACATGCCTTTGCCACGAACCAATATATATATATATATATATATATAATATATATACTATAATAATTATATAAATTATCATTGTTATTATCATTAATCCTTGTATTTGTTATTTATTTGTATTTATATATTTTACTATATAATATATATATTCTATAATATATATATATTATATTGTTGTGGCTGGTTCAGGGGCCAGAAAAAAGAACAGAAGAGAGGAAATGATGTAAAAAATATATCAACAAAGAAACAAGTAGTAGAAAACATATACAAATGAAAAGGTTATTTCGTGAGGCTGTCTTATTTAGATTATCCGCTTGAAATATTAACTCTCGCTTAAGTGCAGAACCTGCCTGATCCTAGTCGTCACGTATAGGGCGTTCATGCATCCGTTCCAGGCTTAAATCACCTCTACGATAGAGACACTTGTACATAATACGGGTAATGAGTGCGTTGATCTAATTTATACCTTTCTCTTTCCTTCTTTTCATCTCTTCTTTGGGTTCTATTTGTAAACAGATTCAGCGTCTTACTCTTCCGTACTAATGTACCCGTGTCACCTCTAACTTTCCGCCACATCTCCCTTCTCCCTTGCTCTCTCTGCATCCTCGCTCTCTCTGCTCTCTCAACTCTTCTTACTCTCTTCCTTCGCTCTCTCCCTATCTTCTTTCCTCTTGTGTATCATATTTTTTCTGACCTGCTCTCTCTCGCATCTCCCTCCTCTTTCTCTGCACCTCATCCATTACCATTATGTTAAAACGGATGCTCCCATCTCTATGCTTAGCCCAGCGCGTGCACTCGTGCTCAAGCCAGGAAGTTAAATTCGCGAGGTTAATTTAGCATCACCAGGAATACCGATCAGGATGTACTTTATTTGCATAATACTACCTTAGGTTAACGATTGTTGTCGGGTCTCTCTCTGTTTGAAGCACGAGCAAGAGGTGGTTGCCAACGTGGATAACGCGTATCGTGCAATTAAAGAAAAGCGTGTATTGAAGTAATACAACTATGCCTGAACCTGCCGAGAGCAAAACTGCCAACCTTTTCCAATCTGTGAGCTAATGTTACACTCATACTCTTATGTGGCTCGGTTCATGAAGCTTATGATGTCAGATCCCCATGTAATCTAGATACCGAGAATAAGTATTCACTCTCTCTCGCAGCATCCCGTATATGGCTCTCGATGCGCTTCACGCTGGAAACAATTAATAGGAGAATGGCCCTTTGCTCCACACTCAGTGTGACAAGGTCGACTCACAGGAATACCATTCCTCTCTCCTCGCGTCAGCCACTCTGCACTCTCGGATGTCTTTAGTGCAGAGACTGATCGCTCCAGTGTTTGGCCTCCTCGAGCCCTAAAATTTCTGGGAATTTGCAGGTCGCGCCGCGCTGTATGTTAGTAGCAGATGTCTGCTTGTTGCGGGATTTGGATACTGAACTCAATTATCGCTCTCTATGCTCAACGTCGTCGATTCGTAATGTTTGTGTTTATTATCTTAACAACCAACCAAGTGACACAGGGGTTCTGATAGAGGGACGATAATACGCCACCCCATAAACAGAAAACAGCGACGATAAGTACCGACCAAGTTCAACACTTAAGACGCAATCAAGATGGTACGAAGATCTCTTGTGATACCACAACACAGGCCAAGAAAGAATAGAGTAAGTAAGAAGTAAGAAAGGGTATGCAAACAAGAAGTTTCGATATAAATTCTCGTGAAAATTATTCTATTATTTGTCTCCACTTCTTGTGGAGTGTCTCGTATATACGTTAACCTTTGAGTCCCACTTTAAGGCCGCTCACAGCGTCTCTCCGGCCACTGTGATTCTACCGTGAGGCAAACGTGCAAAAACTGATTATTAGTTCATTATAATTGTGCAAAAGAATCAGATTACAATTACCAATAGGACTTCTTTTTTTTCAGTGTGAATGTAATTTTAGGTGTTGATCAAATATCAGGCTAATGATTATGTTATAAATTGTTTTTTTTTACCAGGCATTGTGTGGTGTTTCATTCCATTTTTTTATACTCATATATTATATATCAATGATGCTAATAGGTTTTTGATTTAGTGCGTTCTGGGACGCACATATTTGCTTTGAATGAGTCCCCAGGGAAAATAATGGGTTCCTACTAAAGCCGTCTAAGTCCTACCTTATAATCTATCCTGTGTTAATTTGTTTCTAAGAACTATTGAAATGTATTTACAGTTAGTAAATGGTGAGGGAAGAAAAAAAAAAACACTCTGACGCCATGGATACGATTTTACTGCATCCTTTTAGATTTTGTATGTCAGGGACGCACAAAAGTACAACAAACTGATGTTCAGTCATTATAATTGTGCAAAAGGAATCAGATTACAATACTAATAGGACTTTTTCTTGGTGTGAATTGGTATTTGTGGTGAATGGAAATTGTAGTACAATCGGGTCACCAATGAGAATAGTTAAGTTAAAAGCTAGAATAGATAACCAGCCCTTCCATTTTTAGGCCTTGTGCCACATTTGATGTGTTAAGTATCTGGCCGCCATCTTGGCCAGTTGTAAAGAACTTAAAGTAAATAAGTAAGTCCTGAATTTAGAATCCTTTGGTAAGTGAATAAGTCCTTTACTATTGAATCCTTTGGTAAGTGAATAAGTCCTATGTTTTTGGAATCCTACGTAGTGTCAATAGGTCCAGCGACATAATCCTATGATCCATCGTCCACGGAGGCTCAAAGGCAATTGAGTGGCTAAGATCAGAACAGCCAGTATAAATAATAATATCAGCAGCAGAATACTGCCAGTGGTTGGTCAATAGGTTGGTCACATGGTTATCAGTGAGTCTATAAGTAGAAGCGGTCATCTGGCACACACCTTATATCAGAAAAAAACCAACATTATTATATTTAATAAATAAACTATACCACCAAGCAGAAAGACTCGGATTACAATGATAATAGGACTTTATTTGAATTGAATGAGTTTGAGTTGAAATAGATATTGAACTTTGAAATATCCCACCATAAAGGTAAAGAAAATGCCTAGAGAATTTGGTCCAGCTGTAGGGAAATTTGCTAGGCAAAGAGTTAAGCCACTCACAGGGACTCTCTCTCACCATTGCAATTTCTACGCATACCACACCCAAGCAAAGTACAAAAACTGATGGTAAAGTTCATAATAATTGAGAAAAAAGATTCAGATTACAATCATAATATGACGTTATTTTTGTTTATACCCTTTCTTTACCGGCGCTAAATAGGTATATGTTATATACTTCTCTTTCTTCTACCTGGTCGTATCTTCTTCTGGTCGGCTTTGCTATTCTGATCGTCTATCTTATCTTGGTCTGGTATATCTTCTAAGGTCTCGTCTGGTCTTCAATTGAGGATTCCGGGTCTGGTTTCTGTTGCTAGGGATCTTGTTATCAGAAGGCCTGTTTCATTGTTAGCTTTAGTAATAAACACAAGACTTCGATTTACGATGATGTTACTTTATTCGTAGATCCCCAACCAGACAATGCGCGCCGATCCTTACATCTTGCTAGCTCGGTTTCTAACTTCTAACTCTAACTGACTGAGTTGCTTACCCTTCAACCGGAAGGGGGCTTTCTATCGGGTTCCAGTCTCACGGTTTATCCCGCAAAGCAAGGTCAGAGTGAGGTCAAAGCATTGTCACTCACTCTCAAGGCCATCAGCTGTACTGATTGCCATACTGAATTTCTACACTATTGTCATAATCATTAGGTATCTAATGATTATGTAACAATTTGAATAGAATGAGTTTTGAGTTGAATAGATAGTGAATCTTTGAAATTATCCCATCAGGACAGGTTAAAACTTTTTAAAATTTGGTCAGCCGTGGTGGTAAGAAATTTAGAGTTGTTCAGCATGTTCGCAGTAGGGACATGAAGTCAGGGTGTTTGTCTACTGAAAGTTCCTCGCCTATGTTTGAGGAATCTCATAGAGTGAGGAAACTATCAGTGAAAACCAAGCGCGTGACTTCATGTCCACGCTAATCTAAACTCAGATATAATGTTCATTCAATATACTGAGACACTAATCATTATGAATATAGCTACCATTTATATATCAAATTATCAATAATTACACACACACACACACACACACCACACACACACCACATATATAATTACTATATGATATATATATAAGTTTACGTCAAAAAAAGTAATCGAGATTTTGTTTAACTTTTGCGGACATCACTTGTTATTCGTTCCATTCATTATTTCATGTTCTATCTTTATAAATACAAGTTTAAACTTTGGTACTTTTTTTAAAACACCTTATAATCTGAAAAAAATATGAAGGAAACCATTTTTTTTTTCAGAATACAGGTGTGTCAAAAAGCTACAAAAAAATGTCGATCTTCTTTAGGACAACCTATATACATACATACATACATAGCAATTTCTCTATGCATACTTAAAAAAAAACCTGAGTTTGTTCATTATATTTGAGGCAGATTACAATAATGATAGAATGAGTTCTCAAGTGAAAGATTAGTGAGCAGTAAAATATCTCTCATACAAGCTTAAAAAAAAAAATACCAAGAAAATTGGTACAGCTTGGGGGAAAAGTTGGTACGTAAAGAGTTTAAAAGATTGAATGATAGGATGGGAAAAGGGGGAGATAACCCAGAAGGCCAAAACAAAAGGGAGATAATAAAGGGGGCATATCAAACAAGAAATTGAACATAATCCACAACAAAGGGTTAAATAACGAAATAGTAAGAATTATTTGATTATTGGATCATCGAGTTCAGTGTTTTCCGAAAAGTGCGTTCTGTTGATCCCCAGGTATCTGTCCAAAGAAATGAAGGGTCAGGGAATTACATAACACAAACAGCCCTAATTCCAGATTGAACTCGGGCCGCCGATCCATTTCTTATGAGGACATTATCCAATATTAATATTATTTTTTTGTCCTTTTTTTTACACTATTGCTGTATGGACTATTTAATTATAAGATGTGCTAAAGAAACACACCTTATATTTATAGACTGTCCAAAACAGCGGATTTTAATTTACTATTTAAAAGCGTTGAAAATGGTCCTAAAATACACGCTGGGAAGGCATTGTTTGAAGGATATAACCAACAGGATCAACTCTGATACAATCTTTTCTACTTTGAAGTACAGATCATCATACAAGGATTATATCAAATAATCTTTCTACTTTGAGGGACAGATCAAATGACCAGGATTATTCTGATACATCTGTCTACTTTGATGACAGATTCAACAGACCAATAGATTATATCTGATATATCTTTCTACTTTGAGGACAGATTTTACAGACAAGAATTATATCTAATATTATATTTGCATTCTGATGGATCCCCAGGGTATCCGTGAAAAAAAATCTGTGGTCCAGGGAATTCCTTAAACTCAAGTCAGCTCAAGCCTCAGTTGGCATTACCTGTTAAGGTCATACCTATTGTGTTAAATAGAATAAAACAGAATGAATTTTAGAAAAAATCTGTTTTTTAAAAATGGAGTTTAAAATGAGGTTTGAATACTCAACAAAATTAATTCATTAGATTGCTAATTGAAAATATGGCCGTTAGTGGATATAGGCATTGAAATACTACAGTTTTAAGTCGACAGTTATCTCTAGACTGCAGGTTCAATCCTGGTAAAATTTGATGTAATATAGAATAATAAACATAGTTAACACTTGTGGCTTAGTCTCATGGTTAAACGGAATGAGAACACTCATTCCCTCGTGGATTAAATAAAGAGTTCGGTTCGAAGTTCCGTAAAGGCTCTCCGATTAGGACGATACGAAGGTCCTGAGTTTGAAGAGAAAGATCCCAAGATCTGAGAGGCTGGAGACCACATCGGCTAAAACCTTGTGCCAGATAACAATAAATATGATATAAAAAAAAAGTTCGAAATAATCCAAAAATTATCAAGATTTATCTATAAAAAATTTAGAAAAAGGAATTAACAAAAACATTTTTGGTATAAGATTTGACTTCAAGGCGTTGATGAGGGAAAATAAACATCGTGATGGTATTTTCTTTACTTTCTTTTTTTTTTTTTTTTGTTGGTTGATACCAATCTCACACTCCTGTACATATAGATAGATACGGACAACTGTATATATATATATTATATATATATATATATATACTAATATACCAATTGTGAGAGAGAAAGAGAGACAGAGAGCCAGAGACAGAGAGAGTGGACAGTGAAAAGAGAGAGAGAGAGAGAAGGGGACTTAGAGCGGATAGACAGAGAGATTTATTGCCGGTTTGCGTTATATATATATATATTATATATATATATTATATATAATATATGATATATATAATATGGAATATATATATATTATAATTACAATAGAATTTATATAATGATGATATAATATATATATGTATATATATGTGATGTATATATATATGTTAATTTATAATATCAATTCACACATATATATGTATATAATTCACCACATGTATATTATATAATATTATATATATATATATGTATCTATATATATATATATACTATTTATATATATAGAGAAGCAGAGAGAGAGAGAGAGAGAGGAGAGAGAGAGAGAGAATATGTAATATGTATATATATGTATAATACATAAGAAATATATATATCTGATACATATATATATATATAATATATATTTATATATATATATAATGATATTATATGTAGAATTTATATAATATTAGATATATATGCACTAATATGTATGTATATATATATGATTTACTATATATTAATTGACAACATATATATGTATATTAATTCACATAATACCATATATTATATATAATATGGAATATATTATATGATACAGAGAATTATTATATATATACTATATATTATATATATATATATATACTATATGTGTGTGGTGTGTGTGTGCATATATTATATGTATATATGCATATAAAGTAATATATAATATATATAGCGATATTACAAAGAGAGATGGAGGAGCATAGGAAACAGTTTGAGTTGTGCTCAATCCTACCCCATCCAGGCTTCTATTTCATTGCAATTTTATTTTCTCTTCTCTTTCTTTCTGTCCCTTCCCCCCCTTACTCTCCCTATTGCTCTTCATCCCATAACTTTCGCTTTGAGCAAAATTCATTCAACTCACCACACCCCTGATTGCCCACCTATTGCTATACAGCAGGTTGTGCCTGCAAGGAATAATCAACAGATTCCGAAAGGGCCACTGACAATTTTTCATCCCCGTGCTCCTTCTGCCCACTTTGCAAATCCGGCGCGCCCTTTAAATCGCATACAAACTGGTAATTTCATTGAGACACGATAAAGGTTTTGATGAATCGAAATGTCCAACCATAAAAAATACTTTATCAACATTTTACGAAACTGGTTTGCATTCTGTTTGGTCTCTATTTGAGTGCACAATTCCAGGGGAAGGACTGCACCCGGATTGTTGTGGCTACTTTCTAAAATCTTCCAGGGTGAAAGAATTACTAGCACCGAACCAATTTGCAAGAATTTCAATGGCATAAATAGGAAATTTTGTTTTTGCGAGAACAAGTCGGTGTAGAAACCGCTTAGGAATCAATCTCAATCTGTACCATATCTATCTATCTATCTATCTAATCTATTATCTATCTCTATCTCTCTCTCTCTCTCTTCTCTCTATATATATATATATATATATATTATAATATATATATATATGTATTTATATCTCAGTTTGATTCATAAGCTATCTATTACTTATCTATCTCAATCTGTACATATCTATCTATCTATCTAATCTATCTATCTATCTCGTTCGTTCATAGCTATCTACTTATCTAATCTCAAGCTGTACAATCTATCTATCTATCTATCTATCTATCTCTCTCTCTCTCTCTCTCTCTCATCTATATATATATATATATATATATATATATATATATAATATATATATTATCAGTTTGTTCATAGCTATCTATCCTGACTTATCTATCTCAATCTGTAACAATATCTATCTTTCTATCTATTCTATCTATTCTCAGTTCGGTTCATAGCATCTCTCTACTGTATCTATCTCCAATCTGACATATCTATCTATCTATCTATCTATCTATCTTATCTCTCTCTCTCTCTCTCTCTTCTCTATATTATATATATTATATATTATATATATATATATATTATAATTATATATATATCAGTCTTGTTCAATAGCTATCTATCTACTTATCTATCTCAATCTGTACATTATCTAATCTATCTATCTATCTATCTATCTCAGTTCGTTCATAGGCTATCTACTTATCTATTCAATCTGTACATATCTATCTATCTATCTATCTATCATTCTCAGTTTTTCCACATAGCTATCTATCTACTAATCTATTCTCAATCTGTACATAATCTATCTATCTACTATCTAATCTATCTATCCCAGTTTGTTCATACCTATCTGTCAACCTATCTATTCTGCTTAAGTAGATAGATTTTTGAAATATGTTAATTTGTTTACCCATTAATTTTCTTGGGGGGGTCTAACAATCTATCTATTTATTTATCTCAGTTTGTTCATACCTATCTGTCTAACCTATCTATCTCTATGATAATAGAGGATATGTATGTACATGTCTATCTATCTATCTATTTATCTATCTATCATGTCTATCTCAGTTTGTTCATATGTATCCTATCTCAATCTGACTACATATCTATCTAATCTATCTATCTATCCTTTCTATCTCAGTAAATAAGATACCTGGACACTACTGGGGGCAGCAGGGACGAACTCATAAATGACGTTCTTCTGCGGACACCTACAACATGGGCATACCACTGTAGGCAAACCAGTAAACACCTACAGCAATCAACTCTGTGCGGTTTCTGGATGACTGCGCGGAGACCTTGTTATAGTACCGTTCCCTTCTTTTTGCACGCGTCAAAATTACAACGTTCAATATTATTTAAAACACGATTTCACGAATCTAGATAAGAAAAAAAACATTGGTTTTCTTTAGTTATTTCTTCAAATGATACAAAATTATTTTACAGTAAAATAATTTTAAGAAAGTTTTGGTAATTTTTCCCGACATGTGTATATTAGGGACTAGCCAACATGTTGTCTTCATTTTTTAAAAACTAATTGAAATTTTATCAAATCGATTATTTGATGGTCAAATTTTTGTTATAAGTCGAAAAGAGTAGCATTAATAAGCATCAGTAAAAAAAGCAAAATAATTTACATATGTAATTTATCTTTGTAATACAAATAGCAACTCCGGGAGCAAGTATTCAACTTTTAATTAATAAAATTATTACATCAAATAAGGAAAAGGCAATGAACTAAATAAGAATTATGATAAAATGATCTTGAAACAGAGGGCGGGTATAATCGAAAAAATAGAACAACTGAAACTCTTCCATCACTCTCGCTTTCATTGCTAAATTTTCCTAATTTAAACAAGTAGTTAAAATTACTAAGTAAAGAATAAAAATAACAGGTATTCTTCCTGTTAATGGATGTTTCTTTTTAAGGATTTATCCCCGAGATTTTTGCTCATTATTCAATTAAGATAAAAACCAACAATTAGAAAATCATTAATATCAAGAACATAGTTATTAAATCAAATTTTTAATATTCAATATGCAAATTTAGCATTCCCATTCACACTGTAAACCGCCTATTTTAGCTGTTCGGCTAGAAACCACAAGGTTTCTAGTTCGAATACCGGTCCTCGCCAACTCAGCGTATGAGTAAGCACAGGATCTGTGCGAAAGTAAGGAGCTGATGGTAGTGTGGGCGGCTCCACCTCAGAGCGCCAAAATAATCTTCCTTGGTCTAGTGCAAATGAAAAGGGGATAACACCCTCGCTGAGTTGGCTTGATACCAACTTATAGGCCGCCCGACGACTTAATATATATATAAA
>CM042167.1:69127445-69132445 GCA_023376005.1 Doryteuthis pealeii
TAAGATACCAATTCTTGGAAGAACAACTTGTAGAGATACAATTCTTGGAAAGATATAATTTCTTGGGAAATTACAATCCTTGAAAGAGATACCAATCTTGGGAAGATATAATTATGTGAAGATACAATTTTAATTGTGAAGATACAATTTTTGAAGATACAATTCTTGTGAAGATACAATTTCTTGTAGAGATAAATTCTTGGAAGATATAATTCTGAAATAATTCTTGAAGATAACAATTTTTGGAAGATACAATTCTTGGGAAGATTACAATTCTTGTGAAAACAATTCTTGGGAAGTACAACTTTGAAGATACATTCTGTGAAGATACAATCTTTGGGAAGATACAATACTTGGAAGGTACAAATCTTGGAAGATAGGAATATTGGAAAATACAATTCTTGTGAAGATACAAGTCTTGGGAAGATACAAATCTTGGAAAGATACAATTCTTGTAAAGATACAATTCTTGGAAGATACAATTTTGTAAAGATACAATTTCTTGTTAGGAAGAAGTAGAATTTTTGTAAAGATAGAATTCTTGTAAAGATACAATCTTGTAACAGATACAATTCTTGTGAAGATACAATTTGTAAAGATACAATTTTGTAAAGATACAATTCTTGGAAGTACAATTTCTTGGGAAGGTACAATGTTTGTAAAGATACAATTCTGGAAGATACATTCTTGGGAAGTACAATTCTTGAGAAGATACATTCTTGAGAAGATCAATCCTTATGAAGATACAATTTTGTAAAGATACAATTCTTGGAAGATACAATTCTTGGGAAGGTACAATTCAGGGAAAGATACAATTTTGTAAAGATACAATTTTTGTAAAGATACAACTCTGGGAAGATACAATTCTTGTGAAGATACAATTCTTGGGAAGATACAATTCTTTGGAAGGTACAATTCTTGTAAAGATACAATCTTGGGAAGATATAATTATTGTGAAGATACAATTCTGGGAAAGAACCAATTCTGGGAAAGATACAATTTTGTAAAGATACAATTCTTGTGAAGATACAATTCTGGGAAGTACAATTCTTGGAAGTACAATTCTGGGAAAGATACAATTTGATAGATACAATTCTTGTAGAGATACAATTCTGGCGAAAGATACAATTTTTGTAAAGATACAATTCTTGGGAAGATACAATTCTTGGAAGATATAATTCTTGGAAGATACAATTCTTGTGAAGATATAATTGGCTTTATGGAATTTGCTTGGTTGGTTGGTTGGTTGGGTTGGATTACAGAATATCAACCTTTGTTTGTATTGCGTACCATACACATCTTGACCCGATTCTTACGTATATTGTATAGTGCTAGCATATGAAGGTGCGTGGTGTAATGGTTAGAGTCGTAGGAAATGGACTCGTTGATCCGAGTTCAAATCCTAAAAGCTGTTTGCATTTCACATAGCGCTAATACCCCTGGGAAAAGGTATGAATTCATATATATGAATTGATATGGGTAAATAGTAGGGTAGACTGGGCTCTTTAACCTTGAATAGGTAACCAGTTTAGGAGAAGGAAAAACTCTGAATTTTAAAATCCTGAAATCAGTCGTTGATGGGTTTGTGGTATCCTTTTACACCAATCTTTCCAATCGACTGTGCCAAAAAGTGCGGAATGGATTACCACACAAGACTCACAACTATAAACACAACAGTTTAGGGCTGTTCATTGGATAAACCTTCATGCGTCAAATCGGCGAAGAGTCCATAGAACAAGCAGAAAATGCCCTATGGGCGGTGTAAAAATCGTTTTGAAAGATATTGTCTGAATGGGTTGGAGTTAAAAATTCAAATGTCAGAGGGGTTTATCTTAAAATCATCAAATCTATTAAAGGAATAAAAAATAAAACAATTTGAAATAAAACTTAGTTCTGCTCCCCTCAAATAAAATATTGCATGCATCTGTAAAGAAAATAATCATTTTGAATATTTCACACATAAACTTTACACAAATTCGTATTTATCTATTTGTAAATAACACACCACACACACCACACACACACACACACACACACACACACACATATATATATATATATATATATATGCTTCGCATACATACTTTTCCAAAATTACATATTATATATAGGTAAGTAAAACAAATGTTTTTATTTTGATATGCTTTAAGCCGCAATTTTTGAGGATATGTGGCTTAATTGAAGCCGCTACCTAATTTTGAAAATTAATCTGTTAATAATTAATTAATTTAGGCAGGCATATATGTTCAAATTTAAGGCTAAACGAAATCGAGAAAATAAATGTCAATCCCTGAATGGTCGAAATGTCAATCTCTGAATAGGTCGAAATGTACCTTCAGGGATTGACATTTTCTCGATTCGTTTTAGCCTTACATTTGAACATATATGCCCGCCTAAAATTCATTAATTATTAACTTAATTAATTTTCAAAATTAGGTACGACTTCAATTAAGCACATATCCTCCATATATAATATATTATATATATATATATATATATATAATATATATATTATATCAAAGTGAAGTCGTCGGAGTGCCTAAACTCGGTTTCAGCCAGACAGCAACATAACCTATCCCCTTTTTAATAGCGCTAGACTAAGGAGATTGTTTTTGGCGTCTGAAACGGAGCGCCACACCTACCACTTTACTTTACCGCACTGATTCCTGTGCTACTCATACGCTGAATTGGCGAGGGCCGGTATCGGAACAGGAACCTTGCAATTCCTAGTTGGATGCTCTACGGACTGAGCTAAACAAACCCAATTATAATTATATATATATATATATATATATAATATATTCTGTAGATGCTTTCCTCTGTTGTGTTTGTTCGTCCTGGCCTTAAATTATATTTTGGCGCTATTTCAGAATTTTCTCCTGATGGAATGACATAAAGGTTTGTAAGACAGGTAATGCCCCCTCTCTCTCTCTCTCTCTCTCTCTCTCTCTCTCTCTCTCACTCTCTCTCTCCTCTCTCTCTCACTTATTCTCTCTCTCTCATGCGCTTTCACTCTGTCTCTCTCTGTCTCTCTCTGATTTTTTTCTCTCTCCACTCTCTCTCTCTCCTCTCTCTCTCTTATTCTCTCTCTCCTTCCTCTTTCTCTCTCTCTCTCTCTCTCTCTGTCTACTTTCTTTCCCTCTCTTCCTCTCTCTCTCTCTCTCTCTCTCTCTCTCTCTTCTCTTATTCTCTCTCCCCCCCTCTCTCTCTTCTTATTCTCTCTCTCCTCTTGCTGTCTACTTTTTTTCTCTCCCTCTTTCTTTCCCTCTTTCTCTCTCTTTCTCTTATTCTCTCGCTCCCTCTTTCTCTCTCTCTCTCTCTCTATCTCTCTCTCCCCACTCTCTCTCCATCTCTCTATTTTCTCTCGCCATCCACCCCCTCTCTCTACTATCTATCTCTCTCTCTCTCTCTCTCTCTCTCTCTTTCAATCAATCAATCAGTCAACCAATTTTCTAAGAGATTTCTCTAAGTAGTGAAATGAGGATGGGAGGGTTTCGGAAAAGCGAGGGGTGGGGCGGAATCTTTTGATGGGTCAGTGATATGGAAATTTCAACTGTCAGAAAACGATGTACTCCTGCCGGAAGGGAAAGTAGTATTCCCCTTTTTTCCCGTTTATCATATTGTGATACCATCCTCGCCATCTCCCCTCTCCTCTCTCTTTCTCTCTCTCTACACCACACACACACACCACACACACATATTATATATATAATATATCATATGTTAAGCACTACAATACTCGAAGTGAAATTTGACACCTTCCTTTTGTCCGAACGGAGACGTCTTCTGAAACTGTTATGAGTCTTAAAATCCTAAGTAATGTGTCTTAGTCCGTAACTACATCACAAAAACGTCTATGGTGGCCAAGTTTTTGTGCGAAATTAATTGTTTAAATCCTATTTTAATGGAAATTTTATGTCCGTCTGTGTCTGTAACCGAAACTATATCACTACTCAAGTCACAATTCCCTTAGTTATTTACCTCACACTCTCCATGAGTGTATTCTATTTAAACCTCAGTTTTAATTGTTTTACATTAATAATACTGTTGTCTTATCTACAGGTATTCTGCCTCTCATCCCACTTATGAGGGCGTGACACAAGGACATTTTTATGAATCTCATGGGTGGTAGGTGAAAAAATTGCGTCGAATCCCGTCGGCATTACCCTCAAGGGGCGCTCAGGCGCTGGGCAATAAACCCAGCCCTGCTCCTTTAAATCAAGGGGCAGATATTGCCTGGGGGGGGATAGCCCCCTGGAATTGACGCTATTAACTTGTAAAGATCCAGGGCCGAACCACTGGACCCCACCACGAGGGCGGGCTTATCTACAGGTAATTGCCTCATACCCCACTTGTATGGGCTGGGCCCGAGGCCTCGTTTTAACGTGGGCCACCACAAGCCGAAGTTCATGGGTGGAAAAGAACGAAAATTGCGGTCGATCCCGTCGGCATTCCCCTCAATGGGGCGCCTCAGCGCTGGGCAATAAACCCAGCCCTGTACCTTTTTAATCAAGGTGCAGGTATTGCCGGGGATAGCCCACGAGGGGCGGGCTTATCTACATATTAATAACATGCAATTCTATTTATATATAATTTTTATAAATTTATATATATTTTATATAAATTTATATGTATTATATATAAATACATGTATTATATATTAAAAACAAAATAGCGGTTTACAGTGTGAATGGGAATGCTAATTTGCATATTGATATTAAAAATTTGATTTTAATAACTATGTTCTGTATTAATGATTTCTAATTGTTGTTTTATTTTAATGAATATGGACAAAAATCTCGGGATAAATCTTAAAAGAAATCCTATAACAGGAAGAAATACCTGTTATTTTATTCTTTACTTACTAATTTTACTACTTAGTTAAATTAGGAAATTTAGCAATGAAAGACGAGAGTGATGAAGAGTTTCAGTTGTTTATTTTTCGATTATACTCCCTCTGTTTCAAATCATTTTATCAATATTCTTATTTAGTTTCATTA
>CM042167.1:69137445-69142445 GCA_023376005.1 Doryteuthis pealeii
TTGCACTTTGCTCACGGTAGAATCACAGTGGTCGGAGAGACGCTGTGAGCGGCTTAAAGTGGACAAAGAGTTAACGTCATACCGAGGACACTCTAAGAAGTGGAGACCAAATAATAGAATAATTTCACGGAAGAATTTTATTCGAAACTTCTTGTTGCATACCCTCTTCATTACTTCTTTACTTACTCTATTCTTCTGGCCGTCTTTGGTATATCTTCTAACATCTTGCGTCTTGTGTTGACTTGGGGACTTCGGTCTGGTTTCCTGTTAGGGATTTCTCTCTATCAGAAGCCCTGTGTCATTGTTAGTTTTTAGATAATAAACACAAGACTTCGATTTATTTTGATGTTACTTTATTTTCAATCCCCAACCCAGACATCTGCTAACTAACATAGCGCGCGTGAGTTCCAGTTTAGGCAGAGCATAAAATGGCCGACAGCTCTGCCTGACGTCCAACTGTAACTGGCGACCGAACCGGTCCCACGTGACTTCACGTATTTTGGCGGGTTTCTGTAATTTTCCATGGAAGGACTCGGCCATGGTATGAAAAGGGTCATCCCCTCAGAATTACAGGGGATTGACAATAATCTTATGCAACCGCATAGATTATGTAACATTCTCACAGATTGAAAGGTTGGCAGTTTTTGCTTCGGCAGGTTCAGCAAATTTATTATCAATACTCGTCTTCCTTAATTGCACGACCGTTATCATCTTGCAACATTCTCTTGTTAAAAATGAAACCTACCAAATCGTCGAAGGTGATATGCAAATAGTAAATCCTGACTATCTGGTGTTGATTATCCACCGAATTCTTCTTGCTTATGAGTGTCGTCACCTCAGCTAAATAATGGACAATTCCGTTTTTATCATAATAAAGTGAAGAAAAAGGACATGCTACACAGAAAAAATATGATAACAAAGAGAGAGAGAGAGAGAGAGAGAGAGAGAGAGCGAGAGAGACAGAAAGAGAGAGAGAGAGAGAGAGAGAGAGACGGGGAAAGTTAGAGGTGAGCGCGCGGAAGCAATAACGCTAATCTGTTTCAATAGAACCCAATGAAAAGATGAAAAGATGAAAAGAAAGGAAATAATAAGACATATGTATATACATGTTATCGTGATTTCACCACGGATGCATGAACTCTTCCAACTATAAATAGCAGCAGGTTCTGCACTTAAGCGAGAGTTAATCAGCGGATATCAATAAGACAGCCTCGCGAATAACCTTTTCATTTGTATATGTTTGTACTACTGTCTTTGTTAATAAATTTGTTTATCATTTCCTCTCTTGTGTTTCTGGCCCGACAGGCCACAACAATACATATATATATATATATATATATTATATATATATATATATATATATATATAATATACAAATAAATAACAATACACAGATAAATGATAATAACAATGATAAATATATAATATATATATATATATATATTATATATATAATGGTTGGTGTGCAAAGGCATTACTTCAGACAGAACCTAATCAACATTTGAATATATCGCTTGTGTCAAGTATAGAGTAACTTTGAGGATCAGATTGAATAAATTATTCTTTCTTTTTCGAAATTTCCAGACTAAAGACAGAACCGAAATATGATCTTCTTCCTCTCTCCATACCTTTTGATCAGCTGATCAGTTGCCAAGGACCCCCCCACACCAAAAAAAATAGTATCCTAATAATAAATAAATAAATAAAACTCGTAAGAATACACGTTGTTCTTCAGAGTTAGCGATTTTTAGTGGGCAATTTTGGCACCGGATTAGAATTGGATAGTTTTACAAGGTTAGACAATGGTAGGGGTTTCTGAGGAATTTGGTATAAAACATCCTATAATGTTTTATTTTTTAATTTTTCTTTTTTTTTCTTTAATATATTTGGATTTTCCATTGTAAAGTGTGTTTATACTGGAAAACCTATTTATTTTTCAGACTTGATGTCTGATGGAAATATATCATCTCATGCTTTATCGAGTGGTGTGGATATCATTTAGCTTTTGTTAACGAACTGTGCGTTTCAATATACCTTTTCAACTTTTGGGTTATGTATTAATAATAAATTTGCAGAACCTGCCGAAGTGAAAATGGTCAACCTTCCACTGTGCACTGACTTCGAAAACTTTTGAATAAAATTCTACCGAGAAATTATTCTAATAATAATAATAATAATAATAATAATAATAATAATAATAATAATAATAATTTGCAACAAAACAGTAAATGTAGACTTTGCGGTGAAAGAGATGAGATTGTAAACCATGTATTAAGTGAATATAGCAAACTAGCACAACGGGAATACAAAGCTAGGCACGACTGGGTCGGAAAAGGTGATCCACTGGGAATTATGTAACAAATTAAATTTTGACCATAGAACAAAATAGTATATGCATAAACCAGAATCTGTTCTTGAGAATGAAACGCATAAAATTCTCTGGGACTTTGAGATAAAGACGGATAACCCTATCTCAGCCAAGAGACCAGATCTAGTATTGATTAAAAAAAAAACCCAGAGAGAACGTGTTAACTAGTGGACTTTGCAGTTCCAGCAGATCACAGGTTGAAGCTGAAGGAAAATGAAAAGATAAATAAATACCTGGACCTTGCCAGAAAATTGAAAGAGCTATGGAATATGAGGGTGAAAGTGATGCCAATTGTAGTTGGAACGGTCCCAATAAACTTGGAAAAATGACTGGATGATCTGGAAATCAGAGGAAGAATTGGGACCATCAAAACTATTTCACTGCTGCAATCGACTAGAATACTCAGAAGAGTCCTGGAGACCTGAGGAGACTTGTAGTCACTCAACCTCCAATGAAATACCATCAGCTAACGCTGATGTGAAAAACTATGATATGATAAAATAAAATGACAAGTTGTTTAACCTTTTCTTTGCGGAAAGCGGATATATATCCTTTCAAGATTTTAATAGCGTTAACAGAGGAAAGTGGATTTACCGAAAAGTTTTTTTAAAAAAAAGATGAATAAATAACTGATGTCGAGATGATAGGTAGGTAAAATACCCAGAAGAGTACCCGTTCGCCACGAGTAGGATGCGACGCAAGGTCGCAAGTAAGGGACATCCAGTTAGGATCGAACTACCTATTCAGTAGAAATAGATCTGCGAGACCAGCTTGCTAACGGTTACATAATGGTGGGGCATCCTTAAATACAAAAAAATGAGGGTCAGTGAATACATTAACACAAACAGCCTAATCCAGGATTTGAACTCGGCCAGCCGATTCCATTTCTTACGAAACATTATCCAATTCTAATATTAATATTCTTCCTTTTTTTTACACTATTGCTGTTGGATTTTTTAGGCATAAGATGTGCTAATGACCACAACTTATATTCATAGACTGTTCCAAAACAGCGGATCTAAAACTACCAAAACATATTTAAATTTACTATTTAGAGGTGTTGATAAATTGCCATGAAATTACACACTGGAAGGATTGCTTGAAGGAATGATCAATAGGATCAACTCTGATACATCTTTGTACTTTGAGGACAGATCAACAGACAAGGATTATATCTGATACATCTGTATACTTTGAGGACAGATCAAATGACAAGGATTATATATAATACAACTTTCTAATTCAAGACAGATCAACTCTGATACAACTTCTACTTTGAGGACAGATCAACAGACAAGAATTATATCTGATACAACTTTGTACTTTGAGGACAGATCAGCAGACAGGGATTATACAACTTTCTTCTTCAAGACAGGATCAACCCTGATACAACTCCTACTCTGAGGACAGATCAACAGACAAGGATTAGAATTGATACTACATCTTTCTACGTTAAGAAAGGATAAAACTTTATGTCCCAAAGAATTTCCACTGTAAAGCTGCATAACTACAGCCCTAAAATGGCCAGTTGAATCGTAACAAAGCCTTCTGCAGGAGCTAACTTAATTGGCGCCTGAACGGGCATCTTTTAAGCGTTTATACGCATCAATATTATTATGGACTCAATGCATAAAGTGCCATTGTTGGGCCAAAAACCAAATGAAAAAGTGTGCAAATGACCACGACTTATATTCATAAACAGTTCCAAATCAGCGGTGTCTGAATCGTCCAATCAAAAACGCTAGTCTTAGATAAAAAGCATCGATATAATCCTGAATGGAAAGCCTTCTGCAGAAGCTAACCTAATTGCCGCCCAATCTGGCGTCTTTTAAGCTAGTCCTAGATAAAAGGATCAATATCATCATGGAGTTATAATGATTGGTTTAGAGGTCATTCAGTTGAAATCAATTATTGGCAATGAGTTAAAATGATGGTGATTTAGACGTACATTTGGTTTGTTATTTTAAAAAAACCCAAAGAAAATAGACTCAGAGATCAACAACTTTGAAGACAGATCAACAGACAAGGATTAGAATTGATACTACATCTTTCTACTTCGAGAGTGGATCAAACTTGATGCCACAAAGAATCTCCAATGTAAAACTGCCTTCAACTAAAATGCAATTCCGAATCTGATTTAGTTGAGGTCTAGTAAGTAATTGTGTTCCGCATGGAGAATTTTTAAAAATCTCTGTTTTTGTATATGTATTTTTATTCTTTCACGCTTCTATAAAGTCCAAGAACTTGGTTCTAAAACCTTATTTATTTTCTATATCTATCAATATCTATATCTATTATTATACTAAATTTGAGCGAATTTTTTATATCTTATTATAACGGAGATTGTGGGTTTGTCTGTAACCGAAACTATATCACTATACAAATCACAATTCGCTTTGTTATTTGCACCACATTCTCTATGGTTATATTTTTATTTAAACTTCAATTATAATAAAATTGTTTAACATTATTAATACTGTTGACCATATCTACATTCAAGAACATGCAATTGTATTTATATATACAACAAAATAGCGGATTACAGTGTGAATGGGAAGGCTAATTTGCATATTGATATTAAAAATTTGATTTTAATAAATATATGCTTAGTATTATTGATTTCTAATTGTTT
>CM042167.1:69159945-69202445 GCA_023376005.1 Doryteuthis pealeii
TCTATCTATCTATCTATCTATCTATCTCAGACTAATTATATCTATCTATCTATCTATCTATCTATCTATCCCAATGGCGGAATTTTCATAAAACGCAACCAACAAACCAGCGTCTATCTCTCTGTCTATCACCCTTGGTATTGGTTTTACCTGTATGATGGGATATTTCAAGTTCGCTATCTATTCACCTAAGAATCGTTCTATTCAAATAATCATTATTGTAGTCTTCTGCTCAATTATAATAAACTTATCATCAATTTTGTACTGTGCTAGAATGTAGTATGTGTAGGATTGCAGTGGTGGGAGAGCTGCTGTGAGCGGCTTATAGTTATATAAGAGTTAAGTCAAATTGTGCTGCCAGATTACAAACCTTATTACACCAAGAATTGACGTTTAGTTATTTTTAACGACTTAACTGTTTCCCTCCGATCAATCGGCTGAAGACTCAAGCCATAGCACCTATATGATTGCCCTTATGACAAGCCCTAGATTGATAATTCTACAATACTCCACCTTGACATTTACTTAGGCTAGACTGACGGTCAGAGAGGCCCTACCCGATCAATCGGTTGTTCACGCCAAGTGTTGCATAGCCTCGACTCGGGCCACAAAATCGTACATGTATATACTGTTGCTGGGTCGTATGTGTTAGTAGTTGAGTATAAAGATTCACACGTAGACATATGTAGTAGTAGGACTTTGAACGTTTATTTCTTTTCCCTCGTGGTGGATGTGAGTGGCGGCGTTGACAATGGGAACTGCTACTGCTATTGTGGTGGAAGGTGGTGACGTCCACCGCCCTTAGCCGTGGCGGTGCTTGACCGGTGCGTGACCGCGTCGGTCCGCCGTCTCTCTGGGGTCTGGCTCCCTAACTGCTACTGCGGACCCCTTAAGTAAAGGCAGCCGCCCACAATCCTTTGTTCCTTTGACCGGAAGTCCTTTCTTCCACTTCCAGCCTCTTCGTTCAATTTTCCTTTGTCTTTTTCGAACTTCCCGCGGCAAAACAAATTGAAACAATAGCCAATCTGCAACACAAGCCCTAGCACCTATATTATTTCTCCCAACCCTATTGCCCTTATTGCAAGTCCCAAACCCTTTTTATCATATATGTGCTAGAAGACGGTAGCTGAGGGTCTTCATGTCTTGGAAATAACGTTAAACTCTATCAGATGGTGAGGTTCAGTTCTGGAGGTCTGGGGAATGTGGAGCACTCCTTCATCACTATTGCTCCCAGGTCCACTCCGACTCAGAGTGTTAGTATTTGTTAGGGTCCCATCTATGGGTTAAATGTCCAACACATCGAGCTCCGGTTTCGACCGGGGGTCCAGTGAGCTTCGGCCGCTGGACTTACAAGTTAACATCGTTGGTCCCAGGGGGCTATCCCTCAGGTAACACCTGTCCCCCCCCGATTTAAAGGGACAGGGCTGGGTTTATGACCAGTGCCTGAGGCGCCCTGTTGAGGAGGAATACCAACGGGATCAACGTATTTATTGTGCCTACCACCATGAGCTTGTGAGTGGGCTTCATATAAAATGTCCTTGTGTTATGCCCTCATAAGTGTGATATAGAGGCTGATACCTCTATGGGTTAAGGAGAAAAATGAGTATCTATTAAGAATGAATTTATTTTCAAAACTTTGTTGGCTTTAAATGACCACTGAGGTTGATATGCCGTAAACAAACCAAACCAAACTAAACTGTTTATGTTGGAGAAAGGTAGACAAACACGGGATGTTGTACAAAATGGATGTTTATTATAGGTAGTGATGTCGACGTTATAACGTTTCGGTCTGTTTAGACCTTCTTCAGGACGTTGGATTGAGTTCTTGCTTCAACGGTGAACATTTTTCATACTGGAGAGTTAGGAGGTCGTGAATAGGGGGGTGGTTGGTTTCTTGACTGTTTATGTATGGATATAATCCGTTCAACGCAGTGGTAGGGCCTTTACCACGGGGTAGGGCGTTCACCAGAGGTAGGGGTGTTCACACGGGTAGGGCGTGACACAACGTATCAAGTAAGGAGCATCCAACAAGGATCGAACTATACTTAACTGTCTACAACTTTACAACTTTCACTCCTTTTTTCTTTATTTCTTTCTTTCTCTCTCCGTCTCTCTCTCTCTCTCTCTCTCTCTTTTCTTTTTCTCACTTTCTTTACCCTTTTTATTTTTAATTCTTTCTTTCTTCTTTTCTTTTTTTTTCTAATTTCTACTTATTGTTTCTTCCACCATTCATTTTTATTCTTTCTTTCTTTACCATCAACTTATCTCTTTCTTTTCTTTCTCTTCTCCCTTTTCTTTCTTTCTTTTTTCTATTTCTAATTCTACTCACTCTTTTTTTCCTCTTTTTTCCATTCCACTTATCTCTTTATTCTCCTTTCTTTTCTTTTACTTTTCTTTTTTCTTTTTAAATTTTTTTTTTTCTTTTCATTTTTTTTTTTTCTTTCTATCTTGGTCTTTTTTGTCTTTCTTCTCTTTTTTTCTCGTTTGTCTCTTTTTCTTTTTCTTGCTTTTCTTTTGTCTTTTTTCTTTCTTTCTTTTTTTTTTTTTTTTCTTTTCTTTTTCTTTTCTTTTTTCCTTTCTTTCATTCTTTTCTTTCCTTGCTGCGTCTTTTTTCCTTTCTTATTTCGACTTAAGTTTTCTTTTTTCTTTCTTTCTTTCTTTTTATTTCTTTCTATCTTTATTTTTTCTTCCTTTATTCACATTTCCCTTATCTCTTTCTTTTCTCTCTTTCTTTCTTTTTCTTTCTTTTATTTCCCTCTCAACATATTTCTTTATTTCCATTTCTTTCTTTTCTTTTCTGTTTTCTTTCCCAATTCCACTTTCTCTCTACAATGTTTATTTTTCCTTCCTTTCTCTTTCATTCTCCTAATCTGATTGATATTCTTTTTACCTCTTTCTTTCGGACATTAATTATTTCACTTATTTTCTCCTTCTCTCTCCTTCCTCCTCTCCTCTCTCTCTCTCTTCTCAAATGTCTTTTTTATTTCAGTGTCTATTTTGCTGTCTGTCACTTCCCTCCTAGTCAATCTCTCTCTCCCCCCTCTCCTTCTCTCTCTCTCTCTCTTTCTCTCTCAAAATGTCTTTTTTTAATTTCAGTGTCTATTTTGTTGTCTGTCACTTTCCTCTCACGTCATATCTCTCTCTCCCCCTCTCTCTCTCTATCTCTCTCTCTCTCTCTCTCTCTCTCTCTCTCCCTCTCTCAAAAATGTCTTTTTTATTTCAGTGTCTTTGCTGTCTGTCACTTCCCTCTCACGCCATATTCTCTCCCCCCTCTCTCCCCTTCTATCTCTCCCTCTCCCTCCTCTCCCTTCTCTCTCTCCCTCTCACTCTCTCCTCCTTCCTCTCTCTCCTTTCTCTCTCTCTTCTCTCTCTCTCTTCTCTCTCCCTTCTTCCTTCTCTCTCTCCCTCTCTCTTTCTTCCTTTCTTCTCTCTCTCTCAAAATTTTTTTT
This sequence comes from Doryteuthis pealeii, assembly GCA_023376005.1. NCBI lineage: Eukaryota > Metazoa > Mollusca > Cephalopoda > Myopsida > Loliginidae > Doryteuthis > Doryteuthis pealeii. The sequence continues at coordinate 69,163,395 of CM042167.1, forward strand.
ATTTCAGTCTCTATTTGCTGTCTGTTACTTCCCCCCCCTCTCTCTCTCTCTCTCTCTCTCTCTCTCTCCAAAGAAATTCTTACCATTTATCGAAGGATGATCAAGCAGTAAATCCATTCCATTCCACGTCAATATTCCTTTAAATAAACTTTTCAGAATTCTTTCTTTGGCACAAAAAAAAAATCAATAAAAAATTCTGATGACAAAAATATTCAACAAATTCATGGATTCCTTTTTTTGGTGAAAAATCATTCCAGCCAATATAGGCATGTTCAAATGCAATATTCACATTCGTCAATATGACTCAATTCTTGAAGAAATCCCACTTCTCTCTTCTCTCTCTCTCCCTCTCTCTCTCTCTGTCTCTCTCTTTTCTCTCTCTCTCTCTCTCTCTCTGTCTCTCTCTGTTCTCTCTCTTACCAATTTTCCGGATTCCATCACGTGATTTGGCACCAATACTTCGCCATTTCCAAACGTTTTGGAATTCCGGAGAACGATCGTGAAGTTAAGCGATTTGATGAAAAGCTCTTGTGTTAGACGAGAGACAGTTGTCTGAGAATAGAACGCAATGACAATTCTTTCTTCTTTTTTTCTTTCTTTTTTTTTTTTTCATTTTTCTTCTTTTTTTTCTTCTTTTTCATTCAACATTTTAATATAATAGTTGAACCTCGATTTCGGGTATAAAAAAGAATATTTCTGTTTTCTTTTTTTTTCTTTCCATGTTCATCATCATCATCATCATCATATGTGATAACACGGATAATCATCACCATCATCATCAACCATTACAAACCTTCTTGATCTATCATCAGCATCAGCATCAACCATCGTCATCATCATCATTCGCCCTGATTACGTGATAACATGTGCAATCATTATCATTATCAACCATAGTTAACCTTCTTCATCGTAATCATCGTAATATACCATCATCATCAGCATCATTCATCATCATCATCCTGAAAGTGTCTTGTTGTGCCATATAAGGTCAGTTCTTTCGGTTGTGTTGGTTGGTTGGATTTTATGGCATGTCAACACTTGTTGGGTTATTTTATGCCGAAAACTTTTTTGTTTTATTCTTCTTGTTGTGTTATTAAATCTTTTCCAAACAATTTTTTAACACACATTTTTACAGTATTTTTTTATTATTTAACCAATTATGGAACCACATGTATTCCACTCCGGGTCAGAGTGGACCTGAGAGTAATGGCGATGAAGAGGTACTTCAGACTCCCCAAATGCTCCAGAATTAGAACTTTACCATTAGATTCAGTTCCACGTCAAGTTTTGCTTTGTTGTGCGTGTTGGTGTGTGTGCATATAAGAAGTACATATGTATTTGCATCGGTGTGTGTGTGTTGTGTGTGTGTGTGTGTGTACTGTGTGTTGCGCGCATAAGCAGAATGTGTAGCATATGTTGTTGTATATATATTTACCACCCCTCCACACGAGCAGGATGTACACAAGGTCAATTTCTTAAGTAGAGTTTAAAGGTTTGAATTCAGAGTTTTCCTTCTCCTAGACCGGTTGCCTAACAAGGTTAAAGAGCTCAGTCTGCCCTACTATTTACCCATAGCTGGAGGGAGAGTAGAATTCATACCTTTCAAGAAGGGTATTTACAGCTAAGTGAAACGCAATTACACACGTCCAGGATTTGAACTCGAGGGTCGACGAGTCCATTTCCGATGACTTTAACCATTAACCACGTGCTTCATGTTTGTGTATATGTTTGTGTGTGTGTATGTGTGTGTGTTAGTGTGTGTGTGGTTCGTGTGTATGTTTTTTGTGTATTTGCTTGTGTTTTGTGTGTGGGTACATATCAGCAGGTGTATGTGTGTTTTTCTCTGTGTGTGTGTGCGTGTGTATATGTGTTTGAGAATTTTAGACGAGATGTGTATTTACGTGTGCGTTCTATGTGTGTGTGTGTGTCCAAATCTGCAGAACATTGTGTGTGTGCGTGTGTATTTCTGTGTCTGTTTATGTGTGCGTGTCTGTATTTGCGTGTATGTTTTGTGTGTGTGCGCTTACCAGAAGGTGCATGTGTGATTATATGTACCCGAGTGTATTATATTGTGTTTGTGCATATGTGAAATTGTATGCGTTTTTTCCCTGTATGTGTACATATCACATCTTTGTATTTACGTATGTGTTTGCGTATGTTTTTTTTGTGTATGTGCTTATCAGTAGGTCTATTGCGTGATATATGTGCTGGCGTGTGTATGTATGTATGTGTGGTGTGTGAATATGAGTAGTTGTATGTCGTTTTATCTATAGTGTGTGTGTGTGTGTGTGTGTGTGTGTGTGAATAGCAGAAGATGTTTGTATTTACGTGTGTATTTGCGTGTGTTTTTAGTGTGTATGTGCTAATCAGTAGGTGTATGAGTTATATCTGTGCGTGCGCCTGTATGTATGTATTGTATGTGTATGTGTGTGTTTGCCTGTCAGTACTTGTACAAGGTGTGTCAAAAAGGTATCAGAATTTTTTGTACTTTTTGACACACCTTGTATTCTGAAAAAAAAATAACGTTCCAGTCATCAATTTTTTTTCGGAATACAAGGTGTGTCAAAAGTACCAAGTTTAAAGCTGTATTGACCAATATAGAAATGAAAAATGAATGGAACGTTATTTTTTTCCAGAATACAAGGTGTGTCAAAACATGTACCAAGTTTAAAGCTATATTCCAAGATAGAAATGAAGAATGAAAGGAACGTTATTTTTTCGGAATACAAAGTGCGCCAAAAAAGTACAAAAATATCACACCACACACACACACACACACACAACACACACACACAGATATATATAATATATATATATATATATAATAATAATATACAGATTGCAAAAAAAGTATGGAGATTTTTATTAATTTTTGACGCACCTTGTCTTCTGAAAAAATTAACGGTTCCATTCTTTTTTTGCAGAATACAAGGTGTGGTCAAACAAGTGCCAGAGTTTAAGCTGTATTTACCAAGATAGAAATAAGAATGAATGGAACGTTATTTTTTCGGAATACAAGGTGCGCCAAAAGACAAAAAAATCTCAACAACACACACCACACACCACACACACACCACACACTATATATATATATATATATAATATATATATATATATATATTACAAGATTTGTCAAAAAAGTATGGAGATGTTAAGTATTTTTGACAAACCTTGTATTCTGAAAAAATAACGGTCCATTCATTTTTTCCAGAATACAAGGTGTGTCAAACAAGTGCAAGTTAAAGCTGTATTGACCAAGATAGAAATGAAGAATAAATGTACGTTATTTTTTTCAGAATACAAGGTGTGTCAAAAAGTATAAAAAATCTCGATACTTTTTGACACACCTTGTATGTACGTTTTTTTTCTCCGTGTCATGTTTGTATTCGCGTGTGTGCTTTGTGTCTGTGTATATTCAGCAGTATTGCGTGCGCGGCGTTGTGTGTGTGTGTTGGGTGCGGTGTGTGCGAACGCCACTATATTATATTTCTTTCCTATCGAGTTATCGGTGGTTCCACTGGAGATAATCTGTTTGGGGTGATAATCTTTTTGGTACCAGATAATCTCTCCTGCCGTTACTGGCACCAAGTGTTGACTACTTCAATCTCTCTCTCTCTCTCTCTCTCTCTCTCTCTCTCTCTCTCTCTCTCTCTCTCTCTCTCTCTCTCTCTCTCTCTCTCTTTATCTTTATTTTTTAAATTTATTTTGGCAGAACGTGCAAGAATTTTTCGTGTCCAGATATGAAAATCGGCACATGTGCCGTCTTTGCACATGAACGATAAAGGAAACCATTCCACTGTTCCGCAGATCTAATTTACTGACTCACTTCGGGCCACCATTTCAGAGAAGAATAAAAAAAGAAAAAAAAAAAAAAAAAAAAAAAAGAAATTGCTCTCGGAATATGAAGAGAAAGGAAAATAAAAAGGTCAAGAAAAAAAAAAGCCATGTTAAAGGAGAAAGTTTTGGGACTACGCTTTTAATATAAGAAATATTTCAGTTAGTATAATATAGTAATTCACTATCTCTGTGTCTGTTTGTCTGTTGTCTGTCTCACTCAATCACACAATCTCTCTCTCACTATATATATAATATATTATATATATATATATATTATATATAGTTGGAGTACACATGTGTGTGATATGGGTTTTTAGCAATTTTGGAGATATGTGCTAATAAGTCGTACTAATTGATTTTAATCATATGTTAGGATATTCATGGTAAGGCTAACCACACAAACAACACAATTATGGTTGTGTGGGTGTTGTTTGTGTTTGTGTGTGTGGAGAAAGGTAGACAAACACGGGTGTTATAGAAACTGGATGTTTATTGTCGACGATGCAACGTTTCGGTCTGTTAAACCATCTTCAGGACTTGGATACAGTACTTGCTTCAATGATGGACATTCTCAAAATTGAAGCAAGTACTATATCCGAGTCCTGAAGATGGTCTAACAGACCGAAAAGTTGCATCGTCGACAATAAACATCCAGTTTCCATAACATCCCGTGTTTGTCTACCTTTTCTCACATGTCAGATTAACCTCCTCACATTTCTCCCATATATATATATATATATATATATATATATATATATATATATATATATTCATCAAAAAGTACTACCACGTTTTCATTGTAGTAGGCATAAGTAAGTTAAATCAAAAAGGCTCAATATATCTTGTAAAATATAGAGCATTTATAGTTGTAGAAAAGTGAGTCTCTCTACCACGGTTTCGGTGTTCAAAGGTACAACCTTCCTCGGTAAGGAAGGTGTACCTTGAACACCGAGACCCTGGTTAGAGAGAAAAACTTTTCTACAACTATATATATATATATATATATATATATATATATATATATAATATATATGTGTGTGTGTGTGTGTGTGTGTGAGAAAAGTAGACAAACACGGGATGTTATGGAAACTTTGATTTATTGTCGACGGGGCAACGTTTCGTCTCTTATTAGACCATCTTCAGGACTTGGATATAGCTCTCACTCCAATTGATGGAAATTCTCAAAATGCTGAAAAACGGAAGGTCGTCAGTAGGGGGAGGTGTAGTTGGGGGTGGTTAGTGGATTTCTACTACAACTCCCCCTACTGACGACCTTCCTTTTTAGCATTTTTGAGAGATTTCCACCATTGGAGTAAGAACTATATCCAAGTCCTGAAGATGGTCTAATAAGAGACCGAAACGTTGCCCCTCGACAATAAACATCAAGTTCCATAACATCCCGTGTTTGTCTACTTTTCTCCACATACTGTCGGATTAACCTCCTCACATTTCTACCATATATTATATATATATATATATATTATATATATATATATATATATATATATGTGTGTGTGTGTGTGTGTGTTGTGTGAGGAGTGGAGGATTTGAATAATTCCGATAAAATGTGTTTGAGAATAGCAGTGTAGGAAAGTGTTGAGATGATAACCACCACCCGTTACTCTTTTACTCTCCCCCTGTATTTCCCTTTATCAATTAACTTTTAAAAAACATACAAAAGCGGATAGCAAATGCATTTACCTCAACAAAATCGTTAAGGACTTTCTCTAAAATATTTTCAAACAAAAAATATCCCCGGTACCCTGATACACATGGGACATCAACACCTCTGACCTACACTCCAAATATCAAAGTCTCTTCTAAGTCAACCGACTGACCCCATAGAAATAAAATTACCATCCCCTACACACCTACCCCCACCGACTTTTCTCTCACCCCTCATCCATTTACCTTTTCACTATAAAAGCAGAATGTACAAGTTCTTATGTCAATAAAGTTTCGAAAAAGCTTCATCCAATAATAAAGCGAAATATCAACTGAATTTAACTGTCTGTGTTGTTATATCCACACTTTCCTCTATTCTCAACCCCATATATATGTGTGTTTTGTGTATGAGTGTGTATTGTGATAGAGTGAGAGAATTACTGTATTATACTAGCTAGAATATGATCAATTATCAATATATATATATATATATATATATATATATATATATATATGTCTACACCTATGAGGGTGGCCGATTTCACCTAAATAAACAAACAAGCATCAAACAAGCCACTTTTGACCAATTAAAAATCTAGAAGTCACGCGCACAGTACCGAGATACATACACACACTCACATTCACACACATATAGTAAACACACACACACCATTTATATGTATACACATATAGTCATATACACAACTCCCATGAACCCTCCCTCACATATATAAGAGCATTAAAAAAATAACCCACCTCATAGATGTTCTTCACGGAACAAATGGACATGCTACTACTAACACACTCGTCTACCCAAATTTTAATAGCATGTCAAAACCCTCAAAAAAATACTTCAATTTTTATAGTTCTTCTATAATGCTCCCTTTCGAAAAATCTAAAAAACAATTTCTTCAAATAAGAAATTTTCTCCTGACGATGACCTAAGGTCGAAACTAGTTGAGAATAAACAACATACAAGAAATATTCCTGATTGTATTATTCCTTTTTGTTCATAGTAATATATATATATATATATATATATATATATATATATATATATGAAATATAACATTTTGAAAAAACATATGATGTTTGTTATGTGATTGCTGACAAGCTTGTTTCGACCAAAAACGATAAATTGGTCTTCATCAAAGAGCGACATAGACGAGAAGAAAATATCCGTTAAAAGACTGTTTACAAACGAACGCTGATATCAACCGCTGAAAATTTTTTTGAAAATGCATGTTCTGTTTTAAAAATAAAAATAAAATAAATTTTATTTTATTTTTACAATAAACTCTTTTGAGTTTTACCTTGAACTATAATGCTTCTGATTTTTAATTAAAAAAAAAATAAAATAAAATAAAATAAAATTTATTTTATTTTTATTTTTAAAACAGAACATGCATTTTTCAAAAAATTTTTCAGCGGTTGATATCAGCGTTCGTTTTGTAAACAGTTTTTTTTAACGGATATTTTCTTCTCGTCTATGTCGCTCTTTGATGAAGACCAACTTATCGTTTTGGTCGAAACAAGCTTGTCAGCAATCACATAACAAACATCATATGTTTTTTCAAAATGTTATATTTCATACTGTCGGATTAATTTCCATCTATTTTTCATATATATATATATATATATATATATATATATATATATATTCAACATTGGTAGAGCTCTCTTAAAGAGAATTTAGCAGTAACCAAAGCGTGATTGAATTCCTGTACCCGCTACACCTAAACTTAAATATAAATGCTCTATCACTGACATTGAGCTCTGTTTAGTTACAAATATAGCCCCATATTATTTACAACTTGTAGCAATAGCATAATCTTTACAGATCACTGCCGTCCCTCACAATCCTAAACCCAACCACCAGAACCTTTCCTCTAATGTGCCCTCAAATGACTCATCAAACCCGCTGCAGATCCACAAAGTTTGATGCAAAATATGATACAGGAATGACGTCCTTCACGTTGTATCAGAGGGATCAGATATACAATTTGAGCTTATGCACCACCATATTTCTCTTAAGACCAGAAGCTGACTTTGTTACAGATTGCACAAGACACATTGTTTGTTCCTGGAGCTTGCATGAATTGTCCCAGATGAGATTTCCTATGATTGACATATCAGCCATAGAAAGCGGAATTCGACCACATGTCTGGCATTTCCAACCCTCCATATATATATATATATATATATATATATATATATATATATATATATATAAATATATAGCATTTACGTAGTCTCCCTGTATACTAATATTACCCAGCAATAAAATGCCTTAATCTTCTCACCACACACCTACGTAAAATTAAATTTAAATCATCCTTACCATCAACTAAAAATCGAAATATCCAAACACATAATAAACCTTTTAAATACAACAACAAATACAAAAAGCCGCCTCCCAATGGGCAACCCACTCAGCAGCGTCCTAGCCTGTCTTTTCCTAGAATTTTTAGAATCAGGCCCTTTCAAATATAAAATCCCAACAATTGCAGATATTTTAGATACATAGACAACATATTGATCTTCCTCCACCAAGAAACCAAAATATAACACTTCGCAAATTAAACACAGTAGAACCTACCATAAAATTCACTTCCGAAGAAGAATCTAATAAGACCTTACTAATAAAATCCCAAAACAAACTATCCTAAAAAAGTCTACCACAAACCGAAGAAAAACCCGCCCACATACATTTCTATTCCCAACGCAACAAAAAGATCAAAACGGCCTATAATAAACTTCTACGTAAGGTATATATATATATATATATATATATATATATATAATATATATATATGGCCACCTGCCCTATATCATACAAACCATCCGTGTGAGGCAAACAAGATACGCTGGGAACTGGTGGAGAAGTAAGTATGAACTTATAAGTAATGTTCTTCTGTAGAAGCCAACACATGGGTACGCCAGAATGAGTCGCCTAGCAAAGACGTACATAGATCAGCTCTGCGCGGATACTGGATGCTGCGCAGAAAACCTTCCGGGAGCAAGGAATGATAGGAGGTATGGCGAAAGATTGTCATGGATATCCGCGCTGCCAGCGCGACAGGATGATATATATATTATATATATATATAAGTTCGCTGTTTTTAGCAAAACATAAAAACAACATGATAGATACACTTATTTCATTTTTTTTTTCTCGGTTCCGGGACTTATTAACAAGTTAAGGATAAATAATAACATTTTATTTTTGTAATACATAACTGTGTCCACCATAACTCCTAGAAAAATCAAATATTCAAATTCTCGAGATTTGCAAATGCTCTATATCATTCAGCATCCTGAAAGTGAATTTTAAAAAATTCTCTTCGAACATTTTTAAAAATTCTCCGTTTTTCTCCAACGAATTTTTTTCATTCAAAATAAAATTTCACTCTGATGAAGGTCGAACTTTCTCTGTGTACGGAATATTTTTACATTTTTCTATTATTATTTCATTTCATTCGTTTATTTAATAATAATAATAGTTTGAATCGTGTACACATAGATAAACTGACCGAAACACATGTGTAAGTGATATTGATTAAATTCATCTTTTATTATCCATTCTGTACTTTCTTTCTTTATTCATTCTTCCTCATATATACATATATATCATCATCATCATCATCATGTCGCGCAGTTTGCACGGATATCCATGACGCTCTCTCGCCAACCTTCCCTATCATTCATCGACTCTGGTAGCTCCTCCTGCGCAGCAGCCGCATCCTACATAGTTGGTCAATGTAGTTGCTGGCTGGGCGGCCACATTAGCATGCCCATGTGCTGGCTTCCACCGTAGTACGTCGCTTACGAGCTCGTCCTTGCTTCTCCAGCAGTGTCCTGCATGTCTAGCCCGTCTTACTCGTATGGTTTGTGAGATGGGGGGCAGGTGGCCATACAGTTGCTTTTTTGTGGGTGCTGCTTCCACGACTTATTCAGGACCGCTCGCAGCATTCTGGTGCAGCTCCCATCTAGCTTATTTTCAAGGCGCTTTGTTAGGGTCCCGGTGGTACAGCGATATAGCAGTACCGACACAACCACATCCTGGAAGAAACGTCTCTTAAGTTTGTCGGGGAGATCGGATTTCCATATGACTGATAATTTGTTGCTGGCCAACCATGCCTTTCCTATTCGAGTGTACACACACACACACACCACACACACCACACACATATATATATATATATATATATATATATATATATATATATATATATATATATGCACAGCACATATATATGATTATATCAATATTCTTGTATTGTTCCTATACGTGTATATATTTACTCATTGGGAATAATAAATAAAATAGATAAAATTTAATGTGTTTTCTTTGTTGATAAAGACCATTAATTTACAACAGGGAATAAACGGCAAATTTTGCTGGCAGTTTATTTGTTTGTGCTACCAAAATATTTATTTTTTACTTAATGTTTTCTTAAAAATGAGACAAAATATAAATCTCATTCATTTTCACACACACAAAAACAATAGCATAGGCTGATAGGAGGGGACCTCTCCGACTACCCGTCTAGCCCAAGATAGGGTCAAAGTGGAGTATTGCAAGTCATGAACTACTTATCCACCTGGGTTCTATCCTTAAGCATCACGGGTCGCCACCACGGCCAACAGGTGGCCCCATTGAGGAGTCTTACCTCTCTGCAGAGGTGCAGTCGGTGCATTCTAACACCCCAGCTAACAGGGCGGTAAGAAATCCTATAGCTAATATCTCTTCACAACTAGGCAAAGCTGCCATCGATACATATATAAAGTATATATTATTATTTATATTTTGCTTGAATGCTGAAAGCCTAGACCTTGTTTGTTGTTATCCACTCAACGTGCGCGTACCTCATATGCTAGAGGCGTATCATTATCATTGACAGGTTAATTTCTCATGGATTGTGCGGTGCGTATCGGTTGACCGAGCGGTAAAGTCTCTGACTCTGCCTGCTGGATTCCCGGTTTCGATTTCTGTCGGAGGGAAATCGTTAGTATACATCGCTGATGAGACTTAATAAAGTTGAAACAGTCTGTACGATGTTCTACGCGCCGCACGATCTCTTGCCGAGGTTCGCTTGTCATGATTATTTTCTATAATTATCGAAATTTATACCTTATACGCATTGTAATTGCCTTCAAGCAAAATATAAAATAATACATACTTTTTCAACAATGCTTCTAAAAACAAACATCCAAAATCTTATATGTATGTATATATATATATATATATATATATATATTGGTTTGGAGATTGGTTTTGAAGGCTATCACAATGCACTTGTAAAGAAAAAATAAGGTAACAATGGTGTTGTTTGTTAACCTGTGATTTTTTCTTAATATTAATATTTCGAGATAAAATCTCTTCAGAAGAAGAACACTGGAACTGAAGTAGTTCTGAAGACGAGATTTTATCTCGAAATATTAAGAATAAATCACAGGTTAACAAACAACACCATTGGTACCTTATTTTTTCTTTACACCTGCATTGTGGTAGCCTTCAAAACCAACCTCCAAACCAATATATACATAATGCTTCAAGCAAATTAAAAACCCTTATATATATATATATATATATATATATATATATATATATATATATGAGAAGTAAATACACAAACGATGTGTTTTGATATGCCTTTTTTTAGCCGACAATATTTGGGAGAATATGTGCTTAATTGAGGTCGTACCAAATTTTGAAAGTTAATTAATTAATAATGAATTAATTAGGCGGGCATACCTATTCAAATGTAAGGCTAAACAAATCGAGAAAAATCAATCTCTGTATGTACATTTCGGCCTATTAGGCCTCATCAGCAGAGCTATAGATAGGAAGACCGCCTTGTGCGTGATTCGATCCCTGACTGTCAAGCTGACAGGCGAGGACCCTAACCCCTACACCAACCGGACTTTCCTAGATTTTTCGTTTTGTTTAGAAGTAGGTTATATTCCTCTTATAGTGACTTTTTCTACACGACAGGATGAGAAGTAAATACACAAACGATGTGTTTTTGATATGGCTTTTTTAGCCGACAATATTTGGGAGAATATGTGCTTAATTGAAGTCGTACCTAATTTTGAAAGTTAATTAATTAATAATTTATTAATTAGGCGGGCATACCTATACAAATATAAAGCTAAACAAATCGAGAAAAAATCAATCTCTGTATGTACATTTCGGTCTATTGGGCCTCATCAAGCTGACAGACGAGGACCGTAAACCCTACACCAATATCCGGTTGGTATAGGGGTTATTATTAATTAATTAATGTTAATTCATAGACTGTAGCTAGACAAAATGTTAATTCATAGACTGTAGCTAAAACTGGGTACTACCAAAAAACTTCCCGTTTTAATTTTCCGACTTAAATCAGAAGTCAGCCATATATATATATATATATATATATATATATATATATTTGGGAATAAAAAAGGCCTTAAATACCATGGGTATCGTGGTTATGGACCATTTCCACTCGCGAGTATGTTCACGAGCTTCTTCAGATATCAGTGGTCTGAAGAAGCTCGTGAACATACTCGCGAGTGGAAATGGTCCATAACCACGATACCCATGGTATTTAAGGCCTTTTTATTCCCAAATAACTTTGCTCTGTTTACAATAATTAAACATTGAGCTCTCATACGGAACCTGAACTCTACAACAAACTACTGGTAGAGAATTAGGACCCACCTAGAATCACCTTGTACCAAGAAACTTGGTACCGCACCAAAGTATATATATACATATATATATATATATATATATATATATATATAAAGAGAATGAAAAATAACAAAAGAAAAAAAAAGAAAGAAAGAAATTATAAAAAAAATATGGAGATGTAGAAAGTATTGAAAAATTAATAAGGGAAGAGAAAGAGTGCAGAGACGGTTTTGGTATAATAGTTTTCTTTGTTGCGTATCATCCACCGTTTCGTATTACTGTTTCTACTAAGTGAACTCATAAGAAGCCAATTTGACAAATGGCCGCTCGTGGGCAACAAGAACAAAAAGAACAAAAAGAGAGAGAAGAGAAAAGAGAAAAGAGAGAAGAATTATTAATGAGACATATTACCATGATCTCATCAGTAGCAGCAGCAGCTTTTTTTTTCTTTCTTTCTTTTTTTTTTTTTTAAACATCAATAGCTGAATGAATTAACTGATGAGTTGTATCGATATTGCGTAAAATATTGATACCGGGCAAGCATTTCTGGAAAGCGCAATTTTGGCACGGTTCTTTGAGTTAAAAACGGTCCTTCCATCACTGTGGGCAGGAATGGTTCTCAAGGGACACAGGCCTTCTCTCTGTCAACTAATATATTAGTCGTATTTTTGCTGGGTTATTTAACAAAGCCAATGAAGTGAACTGCTAAATGTAACTATGGCTACTCATACGATATGTTATATCCATGGAAAATTTTCATAGGACGAGTGTATCATCTATTATTATTATTTAGCAAATATCCATCCGTCCGTACAAGAAAGGCTCTGTCATTTTTGGTTCGATTTTAACCAAACTTTAGTGATCGAAAAGCCGTTTCCAGAGGACAGTTTTCTATTAATTAATATATTATTTTTATATTTGCTCTGTTATTTAACAAAGACAATGAAGTGAACTACTGTTACTTAATCTATGCGGTTGCATAAGATTATTGTCAATCCCCTGTATTTCTAAAGGGATGGCCCCTTTTCATATCACGGGCGGGACTTTCCATGATATATTACAGAAAGCCCGCGAAATACGTGAAGTCACGTGGGACCTGGTTGGGTCCTCAGTTTCAGTTTAGACGTCAGGCAGAGAAGATGTACTGCCTTAACTGGAACTCACCTGCATACGCGCGCTATGTTTAGTTACATGAAATGTTTAGTTAAGTAAATAAAAGCTTACGAAAATAACACGGTTTTGTGGTTGGTGAATGTCTTGGTAACAAGACTGATCTAGAAGAAGAAATGAGTTAAGAGCGACCGACTACCAAGACGAAGTCCAGACGCAAGAAGAAGAATAGAAGTAAGTAAAGAAGGGTATACAACACTACTGTCTCGACCTAAATGTAATTACAACTACACATACGATATGCTATATCAGTGGAAATCTTGGAGGCGGTGTACTGGTTAGAGTCGTTGTGAATGGATTCGTCGATCCGAGTTCAATTCCTTGACGGAACTGTTTCCATTTCACATAGAGCTAAAAAGTATCTTTGAGTATCTGTGTTAAGTCTCAAATATACGTGGTTCAAACTGATCTAAAAAAATGTAAAAGATTTTAAAAAATAACTGGTGCATTATATGTTTTATTCATTAATATATCAACACTGAAAATTTCATTAATTTCGGTTAATTCCCTGATTTTTTTGGTATTTTTTTCTTTTGGCGGGGTGACATATGATGGTGGAATTTAGGCCCGTTAAGTTCTATTTTAACCGACGGGTTGGTTGTATTTTACTGTATGTCAACCCTTGTTGGGTCATTTATGCTGAAGACGTATTGTTTTATTTATTCTTGTTGGGTATTCAACACATTTTTCAAAAACACATTTGAAAACTCATTTCGAACCCGGGACCCTTTGGTTACCTAAGCAAATGCTGTACTGACTGAACCATGCCAAAATCTATCTATATATCTCTATCTCTGTTTATCTGTCTTTCTCTCTCTCTTTCTTACCCCCTCTCTCTCACACTTTAAAAAATGTATTTAAAAAAACTGAGTTTAAGTAAAAGAAATTCAATATTTATCAAGAATGAATAAATCAAAACGTCTTCGGCAAAAAAATAACCCAACAAGTGTTGACATGCCGTAAAATCCAACAAACTAAACCAGAAATTTTTTTGCTGTTTGCAATCTCTTACTCAAACACAGACATACGGAGAGAGAGAGAGAGAGAGAGAGAGAGAGAGAGAGAGAGTGTGTGATGAGAGAGATACAGAGAGTGAGTGAGACAGAGAGAGAGAGAGAGAGGGGAGAGAGTGTGAGTGAGAGAGACACAGAGAGTGAGAGAGAGAGAGAGAGAAGAGAGAGGGGGGAGGAGAGAGAGGGAGAGAGAGTGTAAGTGAGAGAGACACAGAGAGTGAGTGAGACAAAAAGAGAGAGAAAGAGAGGCGGGAGAAAGAAGAAAGAAGGGGAATAATGGGGGGTGAGTGAGAGAGACACAGAGAGTGGGTGAGAGAGAGAGAGAGAGAGAGTGTGTGTGTGAGTGAGAGAGACACAGAGAGTGAGTGAGACAGAGAGAGAGAGAGAGAGGAGAGAGTGTGTGTGTGAGAGAGAGAGAGAGAGAGAGAGAGAGAGAGAGAAAGAAAGAAGGGGAATAATGGGGGTGTATTATTACCTGATAATACTTGTATGAATCAATTTAGACCGTCCGGAAATTAACAACCTTTTTTTTTTTAATCAAGAACAGAAATTAAAACGAGAATAGACAAAAGCAAGTAACAGAAAAACGTTATCATAAAAAAGTATGTTCCAATCCAATAGTTGTAATTCGAATACATTATCTTCCGCCCTGTCAGCTGGGGCAGATGAATACACCGACTGCACCTCTACAAAGGGTACATATCCCCAATGGGGTCAATTGATGGCCGTGGGTGACGGCGGCCGGAATCCTGGTGGCTGAGCAGTATTTGCAAGGGTCCAATCTATGTGTTAAATAGAAAAAAGCAGTCTTATAAAATGTGTTAAAAATTAAGTGAAAAATTTGAATACCCAGCAAGAATGAACAAAACAAAACATCTTCAGCATAAAGTGACCCAACAAGAGTTGACATACCGTAAAATTCAACCAACCATTCAACTACCCAATCAGAACATTTTTTGGTTGCTTCTGTGGCATTAAATCTCAGTTCGAATTCGACATTCCCCTTTTGGGGCGCCTCAGGCACCAGGCAATAAATCCAACCCTGTCCCTTTAGATCGAGAGAGTATGTGTTGTGTGGCAGGACGCCCCTCCGGGGATCACACGGTTAATTTGTTCATATGGTTGCTGGTTTGATACTGGTCCCCGCCGGCACCAGAGGGCATGAGCACCACACTGATTTGTTTGGTAAATTGGGGAGCTGGCGGTAGGTATGGCGCTTCACCTCAGCAAAAAGAATATCCCTGATCTATCGCTGGCTAAAAGGGCATAGACTTCTTCGCTGTCTGGTTACTTTACTTTTTGATAATGAGATAGATTGGTTTGTTTACGGCATATCAACCCAGTGGGTCAAGTAATGCTCAACTTTACAGCGCACTAACTAGCACAATACTACTAACCAAAGCGGGCACCGTTGTCACTACTTCGGTCATGTGATATACTAGCCCGTACCAAAATATTGCAAAACTTTTGACTCTCCCAAGTAATTGTATGTTTTAAGCATATCAACCTCAGTGGGTCATTTAATGCCGACTTTTGAAATAAACTCATTCTTAATGTTGCACGTTCATATATGTGACTTAAAAATCCCATACACAGGGCAAAGTAATGCTCATCTTTAAAGCGCACCAACTAGCACAATACTGCCAACCAAAGTGTACCTTTTCAATGACTTGAAACTGCTTTGGTAATTTGATGACAGATATTCAAGCACTTTGTTTGATTTGCCACCAATTTGAATAGCCTCAAAACAAATATTGCAAGATTAAAATAATGTTTGCTATAAAGCAATTCCAAACAATACAGACTTTACATTTTATGGAAAAAAATCTGAAATTAGACTACAGTGAGGCTTTCAAATCACACACGGAACCGAGTAATGCTCAACGTTACAGTGCACCAACTAGCACAATACTACCAACCAAAGTGGGTACCTTTTCTAATGTTTTGGTCACATGATGTACGCACCACGGCCTAAAACCTACCAAAATATTGCAAAACTTTTGACTCACCCAAGTATTTGTATGTTTTAAGTCTTGGATGAATATTGATGAAGTCCGTGAATCATCATTGTTTTAAAAAGTTTCGGTCGGGTGTGAGTTGTGCCAAATACAAGGTCATCTGGCCGGCAACCAATATTTCCATAGAAAACATTTATGTATGGATAAAAGATCTATGGGAATATTGCCTGACCAATGGTGGATGTTCGTCTCTGTTTCCAGGGAAGATTTCTTCATTTGTCCGAATCATGTTCCTTCCACACAATACGAAATCAGGTTCAACACTGCGGTCCCGATATATCTTTAACACTCAGAGTATATGTGTGTATAATTGAAAAAGAGTGAAATACATACATATATTGGTTGGTTTGATTTTGCGGCATGTCAACCTTGAAAGAGATTTCTCTGAGAATAAGCGGCTAATAAGCTGTTTTGAAACCAATGGTTACGAACGCTTTTTAAGTGAACAGTATTTCATAGTATGTTTATTTATTTCATATTATATTATATATATATAATATATATATATATATATATATATTGCCTGACCGATAGTATGTGTTTACAGGGAAGAATTTTTCATTTGTTCGTGTCATATTCACACCATAAAATAAGAAATCAGGTACAACACAGTCTTTCCAATATATGTTTAAAGCTCCAAGTAAAGTCACTAAAGGTTTTTTCACTGGTACTTTTGGCACAACTTAGTGCCATCGTCAGGTGAACCTTTGGTGGATTCATTCCTCAATCCCATCCAGACATAAAAAGAGGGTCAGACAATTGGAAAAGATCGAAAAGAAACTCATCAGACAGGAAATGTATGTCGCGTTCAACCAAACATTTATAAATGAAAAAATGCTGCCAATATATATATATATATATATATATATATATATATATATATATATATATGCGGAATGTGGAGTACCCCTTTATTATTCACGTGATGTCTATCTTTAAAATCTTATTCTAGAACTTCATTTATAATTGCAATTTTTTTATATAATTCCTTGTAACGTGTCTTACATCACTGTTGGCGCGAAAGTAAGAGGTCAGCTCAATTCTACATACAATTAACGTTACATCAGCATACACAATTAGAATGCTGCGCTCATTTTGAGCTGTTGAGGTCCTTGAAGCATCTTGGAATTGACACTGACTTATACACCCGTGGTAGTGTAATAGTTAACGTAGTAGGAAATGGAAACGACGTTAGGAGTTCAAACCCAGGACGAGGCTGTTTGCATTTCTCATTGCGCTAATACCCTTGGAAAAGGTATGATTCCAACTATTCTCCCTCCAACTATGCATACATTGTAGTGCAGACTGGTTTCTTTAACCTTGGTATGGCAACCACTCAAAGAGAAGTAAAACTCTAAATTCAAACCTGGTAAACTCCGCTTGAGAAATTGACCTTGTGTCACATCCTGCTTGTGCGGAGAGGTTGGTAAATATGTATACATGATTTTATTGCTCTATGGTATCTCTTTTCTGGACTATAAGTCGAGATGTCTATACCAAAACTCTCTCTCTCTCTCTTCTCTCTCTCTCTCTCTCTCTCTCTCTCTCTCTATATATATATATATATATATATATATATATATATATATATATATCATGTTGCGCAAGTAGCACGGATATCCATGGCAATCTCTCGCCAACCTTCCTTACCATTCATTGCCCTGGGTGGTCTTCTGCACTGCGCCCAGTATCCTCGCATATTTGGTCAATGTAGGTTCTTGGTGGGCGGCCCACATAGGAGCTGCACAAGAATGCTGCGTGCAGTCTCGAATAAGTCGTGGAAACAGCACTCCACAAGGAAGCATCTGTATGGACACCTGCCCACCATCTCACAAACCATCCGAGTGAGATGGACTAGACATCCAAGACACTGCTGGAAGGCAACACATGGACATGGACACACACACACACACACACACATATATATATATATATATATATATATATATATATATATATATATATATGTGTGTGTGTGTGTGTGTGTATAATGTGTTCGGGATAAATTTGACATACTTATATTTGGTTATTTTTCTCTGTGTGTTGGTGATATTGACGCACACTACGCATCATTTAAAAGCTTGGACCCTTCGTCATTCATATACGTTATGACAGATAGAATGGATGACTTGAAACTATCTGAATCATGGAAGTGAATAACTTGTATCATGATGATCTGCGCGGCCATCAAAATGAGGAGATTATGGTTGCTGCCCAATGCTCCCTGAACACTGTAAAAATAATCAGTCATAAACTGGAGAATTGCAATGGAGACTACGAGGCTGGACTAGAAGAAAGCAACATAACAGACGATCTGATTACGTTCGTACAGCAGAATCCCTCGAACATCTGCAGAAAAAAGTGTTAGAAGACACTCAGAATCTTACGTGGGGTTGTAAAACACTGTAGTTAAACCTTGAACACTCTAAAAACAATCAGGCATTAACCGGAGAATTGCAAGGGAGACTACGAGGCTGTGGCAAGAAGAAAGCAACATAACAGACGATGTGATTGCGTTCGTACAGCAGAATTACTCGAAAATCTGCAGAAAATGTGTTGGAGGACCCTGGCATTAGAATTCGGGCTTTGTCACATGAATTGAATGTTTCAGCCTCTACCATGACGCTTGCATTCTATGAAGACCTTCGCTACTACTCATACAAGCGTCACAGAGTTAAACTGCTCACAGAAAAGGCCCGTGAAAATCGTCTGACAAAGGCGAAGAAACTTCTGAACAAAGTGAAACATCCAGCTGAACCACAAACAATCTGGTTCTTTTCTGATGAGAAAAACGTTTGCCAAGATCAAAAGCATAACTCGCTGGTGTCATGTAGACTAAATTTCCACAAACTGTGATGGCTTTCGGATGTGTGTCCTCTAAGGGCGATGTGATGCCTCCACATTTTTTCAGAGGGGGTATCAGGTTTAATTCAGATGCCTACGTGAAATTGCTAAACACTGTAGTCAAGCCCTGGATAACAAGGGTAGCCAATGGTAGGCCATATGTATGGAAGCAGAATTCGGCACCTCTGGGAAAAGTCAAAAATGCTTGTCGGCGAATTTTTACGACTACACCAGTCCCAATGTTTGGCCTCCGAACTTCCCAGATCTTAACCTCATGGATTATGATGTATGGGGCGCTGTTGAGAAAGATACCAATCGCCGTGCCAGTACTATGAAAGCTCAGTTAATCGATTGAATTAAGATAGTTTTTGAGACCCTTCCCAGGGAAACTGTAACATCAGCTTGCTCCAGGTTCCGGAGCAGGATTGAGGCTGTGATCGACGCTATTGGCGGTTATTTTGAGTGAAACTTGTTGACGGTAGTGTAATTTCCATGCCCGTTGAATTTCTTTACAATCCATTTAAATTTTGTATTTACCAAGCACTTTTTTTTTTCTTATGAGAATGTCAAATTTATCCCGAACACCCTATATATATATATAATCAAATAATCCCGAGAAGCAAACTCGGTGAATACCGTCTCCGACATGGGGCACACTGGACAGCTGTTTCGATCTATATTAGGTTTCATCAGCAGTGCATATCGTGATTTCTCACCGACAAGGATCGAATTGTGGACCCCATAATGCAGAGCCATAGAGTCTACCTCTAGGCCAGCGGCCCACGCCGAACACGAAAGTTGCCAAATCAACTTGTCAATGAATACACTGCTGATGAGACCTAATATAGGTCGATACAGCTGTCCAATGTTCCGCATGTCGCACGCGGAGTTTGCTTGTCGGGATTATCTAATTATATCAATTTCTGTCTACGTATCTTTATATATATATATATATATATTATATATATATATATATATGCCCATATTTCGATTTCATCAAAAAAACTTCATCAGCGCATATTGATAGGAAGACAATTGTGACCGTTTTAAGATGAGATTGGTTGCTACCGGATTCTTTAAGAGAGAAACAGATAATATTTTAGATTTAAACTGGAAATGTTGTTTTTTTCCAAAAAGCATGTGTCACGTTCGTTCGGTATATCACGTTCGTTCATCTGTATTTTCTCATATCATTTTATCTATATATATTCCATCGGATTCATTTCATTACCCTTAACACACAGAGTTCAGGTTCCGTTGAGAGCTCAATGTTTAATTATTGTAAACAGAGCAAAGTTATTTGTGAATAAAAAGGCCTTAAATACCATGGGTATCGTGGTTATGGACCATTTCCACTCGTGAGTATGCCCACGAGCTTCTTCCGACCACTGATATCTTTTATTTATGTGCCTGTCTAAATAAAAGATATCAGTGGTCTGAAGAAGCTCGTGGGCATACTCACGAGTGGAAATGGCCCATAACTACGATACCCATGGAATTTAAGGCCTTTTTATTCACAAATATATATATGAGGAAAAATGAGTAATGAAAAGAAATGTAGATGGATTAAAAATGAATTTTATCGATATCCCTTTAATCGATATCACTTACACATGTGTTTTGGTCGGTTTATCAAAATTTATACGGATTTACGCTATTATTATTATTATTAAAATAATCAGATGGAGTTGAAATGATGATAATAGTAATAATTGGAAAAATGTAAAAATATTCTGTACACAGAGATTTTTTACGACCTTCATCAGAGTGAGTTTTTTTGATTTTTTGAGTAGAGATAAAAATCCGTTGGAGACAAAACAGAATTTTGAAATGTTCGAAAAAAGAATATTTTTTGAATCATTTGGAACGCAGAGACTGTTAAAAAATTTGAAAGTTTTGGTGGATAGATATAATGTGTATTGCAAAGAATAAAATGTTATTAATATTCTTAAACTTGTTGATGATTGAATGAAGCGTGTTTTCATTGTTATATATACTAGCAAATATATGCACCCTCCGGGTGCAAGTATTTAAGTTTTAATATAATAAAATATAATGTTAAATTAGAAAGGCTAATGAAACTGAATAAGAATTCAGATAAAAATATTTGAAACAGAGGGAGTATAATCGAAAAATAGAACAACTGAAACTTACTCTTCCATCACTCTCGTTTTCATTGTTTTTTTTTTTAATTTAAGTATATAGTTAAAAGAGGAAGTAAAGAATAAATGACAGTTATTTTTTCTTGTTAATGGATTTCATTTAAGATTCATTGAATAGATTTTTGCTATATTCATTAAAATAAAATCAAACAGTTAGAAATCAATAACACTGAGCACATATTTATTAAATTCGATTTTTAATATAATATTCAAATTAGCCTTCCCATTCACACTGTAAACCGCTATTTTGTTGTATATATATAAATATAATTACATGTTGTTAGTATGTAGAGATAGTTAACAGTATTAATAATGTAAAACAATTTTATTAATGATTGAGGTTAAAATAAATAAAATCATGGAGAGTGTGCTGTCAATAACTAAGGGAATTGTGACTTGAGTACGAATATAATTTCGGTTACAGACAGACAACCACACAAACTCCATTATAATAAGATATAATTTAGCTATACATCTGCATATACTCATAAAAATTAATATATGCCTACACTCGGACAAAACCTACCACACCAATTGACCCATCAACCACTGTCACTGCCCCCTTACTTCAAACAAATATCCCCTACTCCTCCACACAACTGACCCAGCGACCTCATTCTACCCAAATCCCCGTCCTCCTTATCTCACATCACTACACACTCACCCCTTGACCTCCCGGCGCCGCCGCCGCCACTGCTACTCCCACTACCACCAAAACACCTGTACTTAAACATATGCTTTGCTTTAATAAAGTTACTCTGACTGAAGTAGTCCGCGTGAATACGGACGAAACTGTTTCACCTGTGACTTGTTTTGAGTTGTTCATTTCTTGACCACTTTCCATCTATCTACATCATATATATATATATATATATATATATATATATATATATATATATATATATATACCAAACTTGTTGGTAAATCCTTGCGGTGAGAAAAAAACCAGCAAATAGTTTGATTGTAAAAATATACTACCAAACATCAACCAGGGAGAAAAAATTTTTTGAAAAAAAGAAAAGACCAAGATATTCGTACCAACAAAAAATAATCTATTGGTATAGTATTTGGCCAAAAGGAAAACAATTTATATGTATATATATGTATATAAGATATATATATATTCATATAACCACTAGGAGAAAGCTAATAAGTAAAAAGTGCTCGATACCTAAGTAGAGCCAATAATAAAGATAATCTAATGAGTCAGACGAACCTACTATTAGTTTCGCATAAAGCTCTTCAGGGCTAAAATCTGACCTGACAGATTTTAGTCCTGAAGAGCTTTATGCGAAACTAATAGTAGGTTCGTCTGACTCATTAGATTATCTTTATATATATATATATATATATATATATATATATATATATATATAAAGAAAGTACTATGCATCATAAATATTCAGTATACAACATACGTTTGCTATAAAACAGTCTATTACTGCCAACAATACTTTTGAGCATGCCTTGTTGCTGTTGGCTTAAATGTAACAAGTCAGTTCAATTCTATAGGTGTGTCGGTTCGGTAATATTACATTACCCATTTAATTAACGTTACATCAGCACACACATTTAGAATGCTGTACTCATTTTGAGCAGTCGCGGTCCCCGGAGCAACTCGGATTCGACACTGCCTCATCCCACCCTTTTTTTAATTTTACCTTAAGGCTTCGAACAGAACATTGCTGATTTCATTCGGGTACTATACCCCAGGCTCAAAATGTACCTTTAAGTTTTCTGGCTCTACCCAAAGAATCAATTAGGTTGGCAACCATTTATTGTGGGGAAATCACGGCTCAAAACTGGATTGCTAGTTCAAATAAAACTTAGGCTCAATTCCAGCATGAAATAGCGAAAACAAATTAATCAATGTTTAAAATATTTGGATCAAGTAACCAATAAGCACCCCAAATCATCAACTTAATGAAAAGTTCATAGTTTAACTCATCACCGGTAACTTCCGCTTCCAAATTTTTGTAAACAAATGGTTTTAATCAGAATTTATGGAGATGTTGAACTTACGATCAATTAAATAAATAGATGGTTGGTACACGTAATCAAATTAAAATTCAATAGCAAAATTTTTTTAAATGAATACTTTTTAATCAGAAATTTATGAATATTTTTCAACACTTTACGATGATTTAAAAAAGACGAAAGACGTTTTTATGCTAAAATAGTTTTTACTTAATCAGAAGAGAAATGCAATTAGGTTTATTTAAATAAAATACAGTTTTTATTTACAAATTATTTTTTTTTGCTTATTTAAATAAAAGGAAGCCGTTCAGAAATAGTATCACACAATTTGTAAAATTTGTTTTTTGTCAGATACAATATAATTGCAAAAATCGTCTGTTCGTTTATTTTCAAATATTTGAAAGCGAAACTTACCGGTGATGAGTTAAAATATGAACCTTTCATTAAGTTGATGATTTGGGGTGCTTATTGGTTACTTGGTCAAATATTTGGACATCTTACAAGTGTCTCTACACCCAGAACAACGATAATAGCTTGGTATTTCGTAATAATCCAAGTAGTGATTTACCCCCAGCCCTATATGTAACACAATGAAACTTGCATAAATCTTAATATTATCTTGATAATTTTTGTCCATTCGAAAGAAGAAACATTAAAAAACTCCTGATAATTAAAAAAAATATTTCAGCTTAAGTAAATAATGGAAATTATAAACGAAAAACAATGTTTATATTTTTTCACCGTTTAATCAATTGAAATTTAACGCAGCCAAAAACAAGTTATGACTAGAGGCTTTTTAAAAAATTCTATGAAAAATCAATTAAACCTGGATTGCTAGTTTAACTGGAGCTTAGGCTCAAGTTCAGCATAAAAGTGCCAAAAACGGATTAATCAACGCTTAAGATATGACATTTTACACGTGTTTCTACACCATGGTTCTTATGGTTGAAGAATATCAAAGTTCCAATTACCTTCGAACTGGGAAGACAAGGAACGGTTGTAACTCAATACAAACCCGAATAGTCGCAAAGTCTACTGCAGAATGACAGGGTATTTATAAAACTACACAGTATCATTCAAATCAAGCAGCCAATCAGAACTCAAGGAATGGAATCACCCAAATCCCACATTCATGAATGGATCATTCTTGATTTCTATAAATACCAACTGTCTTGGACACTGCTCCAGTTGACTTAGTTAGCTGCTGTTATTCAAACCAACAGTAGACTAACTAACTAACTAACTTCAATAATGATAATAGTTTAGTAGTGAAATTTCGAATTTCTGAGAACCGATTTTGATGAAATGTTCCCCAGATGGTCTCCTCAATATGGCAATACCATTATTAGGCATTCATTAGCTGATATTAGGTGTGTCGCTCCACATCAGACGCAAAAAAATCTCATTTGTTTAGCTCTAGTGAGACTTGGGGAACGGGTTAGCTCAGTCGGTAGAGCGTTCAACTAGAAACCACAAAGTTTCCTAGTTCGATACGGCCCTCGCCAACTCAGCGTATGAGTAGCACAGGGATCTGTGCGGTAAAGTAATGAGCTGATGTAGGTGTGGCGCTCCAAAGACGCAAAAACATCTCCTTGGTCTAGCGCAATTGAAAAGGGATAGACTCCTCGCTTATTGGCTGATACTGACTTTAGGCCACCCGGACGACTTTTCATTCCATGGAACGCCCTTTTTTTTAAAAATTCAGATTCGTTTTTTTTAGCAGAGCCAGGCTTATACGTTCCTTCATTTCTAAGAACATTGGGACGTAGAAAAAGTCTGAACGATGAAGAGAATTCTATCATCATCATGGAAAGTGGTAAAGACACCTATCTTCATATTGTAGAGATACGGTTAGACGATTCTTTCTTTCTTTCTTTCTTTCTTTCTTTTACCCATGATTCTTCCCTTTTTCTTTCTTTCTTTTTCTTTCTTTCTTACCATAATTCTTCCCTTTTCTTTCTTTCTTTTCATTTTCTTCCCTTTTCTTTCTTCTTCTTTCTTTTTCCCATGATTCTTTCTTTTTTTTCTTTCTTTCTTTCTTTCTTCTTCCCTTCTTTCTTTCTTTCTTTTTCTTTTCTTTTTCTTTCTTTCTTTCTTTTCTTTCTTTTTTTCTTTTTCTTTCTTTCTTTTTCTTTTTCCCATGATTCTTCCCTTTCTTCTTTCTTTCTTTCTTTCTTTTTCCATTTCTTTCTTTCTTTCTTTCTTTTCTTCTTTCTTCCCATGATTCTTCCTTTTTTCTTTCTTTCTTTCTTTCTTTTCCCATGAATCATCCCTTTTTTTTTCTTCTTCTTTCTTTCTTTCTTTCTTTCTTTTTCCCATGATTCTTTCCTTTTCTTTCTTTCTTTCTTCTTTCTTTCTTTCTTTCTTTCTTTCTTTCTTTTTCTTTCTTTCTTTTTTCCCCATGATTCTTCCCTTTTTTTTCTTTCTTTCTTTCTTTTCTTTCTTTTTTCCCATGATTCTTCTTTCTTCTTTTTCTTTCTTTCTTTCTTTCTTTCTTTTTCCCATGATTCTTCCCTTTTTTTCTTCTTTTTTCTTTCGTTCTTTATTCTTTCTTTTCCCATGATTCTTCCCTTTTTTCTTTCTTTTTTCTTTCTTTCTTTCTTTCTTTCTTTCTTCCCATGATTCTTCCCTTTCTTTCTTTTCTTTCTTTCTTTTCCCTATTCTTTCCCTTTTTCTTTCTTTCTTTCTTTTTCCCATGATTTTCCCTTTTCTTTCTTTCTTTCTTTCTTTCTTTCTTTTTCCCATGATTCTTCCCTTTTTTTTCTTTCTTTCTTTCTTTCTTTCTTTTTCCCATGATTCTTCCCTTTTTTCTTTCTTTCTTTCTTTCTTTCTTTCTTTTCCCATGATTCTTCCCTTTTTTTCTTTCTTTTTTTCTTCTTCTTTATTTCTTTCTTTTTCCCATGATTCTTCCCTTTCTTTCTTTCTTTCTTTCTTTCTTTTTCCCATGATTCTTCCCTTTTTTCTTTCTTTTCTTTCTTTCTTTCTTTCTTTCTCCCATGATTCTTCCCTTTTTTCTTTCTTTTTTTCTTTCTTTCTTTTTTCTTTTCTTTCTTTTACCATGATTTTCCCTTTTTCTTTTCTTTCTTCTTTCTTCCCCTTTCCATGATTCTTCCCCTTTTATGAGTGTGAATCTTATCCAAACAAGTGGTATAACATTTGTTGGAAACCTGCTGGGCCATGTCCAGTAGTGGCTAACCCCTTTCCATTGCTTCCAGACCCTCTCAGCTTAGTAGGACCTTTGCCAAAATGTCGGAAAATTCCCGCTGCTGGAAGACGTCGCTTTACAATTTATTGACCATGTTCAATTATCATCTTTCTGCGTTTCAGTACGATGCTGTAGCGCCAAAATTGGACTACAACGGTGATGAATCTTGTTTTGGAAGATGAATAGTAAAATAGTCTGGTTTATTTCCTATAAGTCTAAGTGATCAAAGGGGAACCACTCTTGACTGATAAATTATTTATTATTTATTTTATTATTGATCTACTTGGAAAAAAGAAGACGGGGTTAGGGTTAGGGTCAGGGTTTAGGGCTAGGGTTAGGATTTAGGGTTAGGGTTTAGGGTTTAGGGTTAGTTTACTGGGAAAATAAATGAATAATTTATCAGTCAAGAGTGGTTCCCCTTTGATCGTGTTAGACTTATAGGAAATAACTATAATTTGTTTTCTTGTGCCCTCTTTTTATTTTCCGAGTCGTAGTCGTATAAGTGCTAATGTATGGCTGCACCTCTTGAACTCTAACCAAGCGCCTAGAGAATAGACAAGATGAGAACTGCACAAGAATTCTGCCTGTGATATTAAACAAATCATAGAAACAACAACCTCCAAGAAAGAAGCTGTACGGCCACTTGCCCCCTATCACACAAACCACCCGAGTGAGAAGAACAAGACACGCTTGGTACTGCTGGAAAAGCAAAGACGAACTCATAAGTGACGTTCTCCTATGGAAAACAGCACGTGGACACGCTAGTCGGGGTCGTCCAGCAAAAACTTACATTGACCTGCTCTGTGTGGATACCGGATGCTGCACAGAGGACGTCCCGATGACATGAATGATAGGGATAGTTGGCGAGAGATTGTGATGGATATCCGTGTTACTAGCATGGCATGATGATGATGATGATGAGTCAAAAGTTTTACAACATTTTGGTACGAGCTAGACATCGCGTGAATAATAAAGGGTACTCCACATTCCGCAGATGTGCATACACCTCCAGTGGACTTATCCTGCCCCCCCCCCCAAGAAAAAAGGTACTGTTGCTTATCTGGTACACAAATGCAAATATACCATATCCCAACCTCAATTCTTTTTTCAGGAACACCGATAGTAGTAAGATTGGTACTTACTACTCGCATAATCCCAAATGGGTTTGAAATGGGCTCCTTAGCCTTGGTCGGCAAACCCATCAACTCAAGAAGTCCGACACAGAATCTCTGTTGCCTTCAAGGAAAGGCTAGGGAGTAAACCCCGAAAATAAATCAGGAGCTGGAGTCCCTAAGGTGGTGTGATGCTGAAATCCAGTGCTACCCATTAACTCCTGCGACACTACCGTTGCCAAACTGCATTGGTCCCTTACTTTCCTTTGAATCACAGCGGCAGTGTGGAGAGGGGGGATTTGCTGCACGGGCAACAGCTCATCCTCCATATGAAACCGTCCAGGCTATGTAGTTCAAGTTAACAAAAACCTTGACACTACTCCATCGTCTTTCGTAGACGGAAGGGTGCCAACCAAGCATATATATATATATATATATATATATATATATATATATTGACAGCATTTTTTAAATGTATACATATATGGTTGAACGCGATAGATATTTCCTGTCTGACAAGTTTCTTTTCGATCTTTTCCAATTGTCTGATCATCTTTATGTCTGGGTGAATTGATGAAATAATCCATCAAATGTTCCCCTGACGATGGCACTAAGTTGTGCCAAAAGTACTAGTGAAAAAACCTTTAGTTGGTTCACATACTTGGAGCGTTTACACACACACACACACACACACACACACACACACACACACAATATATAATATATATTATATATTATTGTAAGTAAAATGGAAATGAATCCGACAGTATGAATTAAACATTTTTGAAAAAACAAATGATAATCGCTGACAGAATCTGTTTCAACCTTTAGCGGTCTTCTCAAGAGCGAAATATATATGATGGAAATAGGACAGAAATAAATAAACCGTTAAAAGATACGAATACAAACAAACGCCTGCATCATGTTCGGTGCCGGAACTTATTTAAATTAAAAATGCATATACTGTGATTATCAACATCATTTGTTTTTCAAAAATTTTTTAATTCATATATATATATATATATATATATATATATATATAAGTTAAAAGAAAGGAAATGAATCCGACAGTATGAGTATATATAAAAAGATATGAAAACACCACAAAATGCTGTTTAAAGTGAAAACATTTTATAACTTCGCTGATATTGAACAATATTTCGATTTTATGAAAATCGTCATCAGAGCTTGTTTATACTCCGTGTTGTTAAGAACGGAGACAAAAGTCATATGAGTTCAAAACAAAAACCTTGATGTTGCAAAAAGGAAAAAAGTTATACAATAATTTCGAATGTGAGCACTTCCGTCGCATTTTTCTCGGTCATCATATTATGTATATCTTATTGTAACAGTTAAAAAAAAAAAAAAAGAAATAGTATATATATACTATGAAATAAATAAATAGCATTCGTAACCATTGGTTTCAAAACAGCTTATTAGCCGCTTATTCTCAAGAGAAATCTCTTTCAAGGGTTTGACATGCCGTAAAATCAAACCAACCAATATATGTATGTATTTCACTGTTTTTCAATTATACACACATATACTCTGAGTGTTAAAGATATATCGGACCGCAGTGTTGAACCTGATTCGTATTGTGGAAGGAACATGATTCGGACAAATGAAGAAATCTTCCCTGGAAACAGAGACGAACATCCACCATTGGTCAGGCAATATTCCCATAGATCTTTTATCCATACATAAATGTTTTTCTATGGAAATATTGGTTGCCGGCCAGATGACCTTGTATTTGGCACAACTCTCACCCGACCGAAACTTTTTAAAAACAATGATGATTCACGGACTTCATCAATATTCATCCAAGACTTAAAACATACAATTACTTGGGTGAGTCAAAAGTTTTGCAATATTTTGGTAGGTTTTAGGCCGTGCTGCGTACATCATGTGGCCAAAACATTAGAAAAGGTACCCACTTTGGTTGTAGTATTGTGCTAGTTGGTGCGCTGTAACGTTGAGCATTACTCTGCTCCGTGGTGATTTGAAAGCCTTACCGTTGTCTAATTTCAGATTTTTTTCCATAAATGTAAAGTCTGTATTGTTTGGAATTGCTTTATAGCAAACATTATTTTTAATCTTGCAAAAATATTTGTTTTGAGGCTATTCAAAATTTGGTGGCAAATCAAACAAAGTGCTCCGGGCTTGAATATATATTCATCAAATTACCAAAGCAGTTTCAAGTCATTGAAAAGATACACTTGTTTGGTAGTATTGTGCTAGTTGGTGCGCTTTACAGATGAGCATTACTTTGCTCTGTGTATGGGATTTTAAAGTCACATATATGAACGTGCAACATTAAGAATGAGTTTATTTCAAAAGTCGCATTAAATGACCCACTGAGGTTGATATGCTTAAAACATTACAATTACTTGGGAGGGTCAAAAGTTTTGCAATATTTTGGTACGGCTAGTATATCGCATGACCGAAATAGTGACAACGGTGCCCGCTTTGGTTGGTAGTATTGTGCTAGTTAGTGCGCTGTAAAGTTGAGCATTACTTCGCTCTGAGTATGTGGTTCGGAAGTCACACAGAAGCAACCAAAAATATTTTCTGGTCGGTTTGTTTTTTTTTAATTTTACGGCATGTCAACCCTTGTTGGGTTATTTTTTATTCATTTTTGATGAGTTTTTAATTTCTCTTACTTAAACTTAAATTTAAATTTCGCTCAGGTTGCGAGAACCTCGACGATCAGGCAAGGCCAAGTAGATCTAAAACAGAGGATTCCGAGGCTGTGCTCCAAGTAACTCAAAAGTTACAATTTGTTAGCCAGGACTTGTTAACCATTATGCTGTTATTAAATGTTACACTACTCAAGACGCCCTAAAAACAAATTAAAAATAAAATTAAACACGTTTTAAGATGCAAGTGAAGAGCACCTAATGATAATCGAACTCACCAACTAGCGATATGTTAGTGAAGCTCGTTAGCCATTAGTACTGGGTACATTCTTTAAAAAAGCTTGTAAAAATCTAAGCATCTTTTATATTTTGGTACAGGCTGCAAACATAGGGCACCTAGTGAGAATCGAAGAAACGATTTTTTAGCCAACCTCGTTAACCATTACATTATTCGAGGCGCTCTGTTAAGAATAAATAAAAAAATAAATGTTGTATACACCTTTACTCGAGATTTTTAATTGCGAGAGAGAGAGAGAGAGAGAGAGAGAGAGATGAGGAAATAAAGGAGGGAAATGAGAAAAAGGCGAAGATATATAGATAAAGAGATGTTTTTATAACAGTGTTTGAGATCGTGTTATCAAGGAACAGAGAGAGAGAGAGAGAGAAGAGAGAGAGAGAGAGAGGTGAGAGAGAGAGAGGAGAGTGAGGGAGAGAGAGAGAGAGAGAATAAATGAGGGAAAGGAGAAAAAGGCAATATATTATAGGTAAGGATGTTTAAATAGGGTTTGAGATCGCGGTGAGAGGGGGAGAGACAAACAGACAGACAGATACGAGAGAGAGAGAGGAGAGAGAGAGACGAGAGAGAGAGAGAGAGAGGGGGGAGAGAGTTAGAGAGAGAGAGAGAGAGAGAGAGTGAATATGATGAGAGGTACTTGTTAACTCTTTTGTTTGTCCCTGCATCTTCTGGGCTGTTTTTTCTGGGGCTGATTCTGTAGATTGTTCGCAGCATTGATTCTTTGTTCTTGTTTGGGCTGGCCATCTCTTCTTTAAAGGAATTAACAAGAGTTTGTTGTTTTTCTTTAAGTTTTTCTTATTGAAAGCTCAAGATTCGATCGCACGGAAAGAGCGACATCTCGGTGAGACAGACTTTCAAATATCCACTCACTCTGAATTTCTGGCTGCAACTGATATAAAACAAAACTAACGTCTCCCGCCTCTACTGGCGCGTTTCCGGAAAGGTTTAAGTAAAGGTGTATTACCTGCCAATAACGCTAACGATAACGGTAAGTAAATTTCCGCTCAATCCCCGTATTTTCCGTCTAACGAACTCTGATTAAAATCTATCTAACTACAGTACGTACATAATTTTCATAAGCTACCTATGAATTATGTAACATAAAATATATAAAACTTAGTGTGTTTCATGTTAGCTAACAGTGCTCAAAGTATATGGCACCTAGTGAAAAGTTACGATTTGTTCACTAAACTCGTTAAGCATTACACCATTGGAGGTGCCCTTAAAGAAAAAAAGAAAACGAAAATAAAAAAAAAAGAAACTAAGCGTGTTTATGTTAGGTAATAAGTAAAAAGTAAAGTCGACGGGGCGGCCTAAAGTCGGTATCAGCCAGTCAGCGAGGGAGTCTATCCCCATTTCAATAGCGCTAGACCAAGGAGATTGTTTTTTAGCATCTGAGGTGGAGCGCCACACCTACCATCAGCTCCTTACTTTTACCGCACAGATCCCTGTGCTACTCATACGCTGAGTTGGCGAGGACCGGTATCGAACTAGGAACCTTAGTGGTTTCTAAATGCTCTCTAATTAAAGTGCACCCGTTGCATTCGCCGTTCACTTATTATTTAAAAGCGTGTTTATGTTGATTACAAAACTGTAAGTGCAGGGCACCTGGTGAGAATCGAACTCACAAGTTTCAATTTGTTAGCAAGTTCGTTCAACCATTAAACTATTCGAAGCGTCCTTAAAAGCAAAAGAAAAACTAAGTATGTTTATGTTAGGTAACAGTGCTTTAAGTATAAGACACCTAGTGAGAATCGAATTCACTAAGCTCATCATCCATTACACTATACGAGGCACCCTTAAAATAAAAATAAAAGACTAAGCGTTTATCTAAGGTAACAATGCTCTCTAAGTATGGGTCACCCAGTGAGATTCACCGCTTACTTGTTCCAGGATTGAACTCGAGTCGACAAGCCCATTTCCTACGACTCTAACCATTACACCACGCACCTCCAACTAAACATGTTTATGTTGGCAACAATTCTTCTAACCAATAGGGCACCCAGTGAGAATCGTCGCAGGAAATTCACCGCTCATTTTGAGTTTTTACTAACCGTTGCGCCTCGGCAAGGTCACCGTGCGCGTAAGCTTTATCGAAAACGATTTCCGCTCAGCCATATTAATGCCGACAGATATGAAATGCAATTGCTTTTCTTCCCACAAAGCACTTGGCCGCACCTGATTGGACATAAATTATTCCTCACCCTCTTTTGTTCCCGCCAATAACGACAAATCAATTACACCGCGATATTAATCTCGCTACAGCTGTACACAGCGCCGAATTGCGTGGGCCCGAGTATTTGTATTCATGTTACACAGTGCCTATATTTCCGAATTTCACCACTTCGAGACTGGCTAACTCACGCGGCGGTGGCGGTAGCAGGCGGCGGCGGCGGTGCGGTAGGCGGTAGGGGGCGCTAGTGTATTGGATGAAATTAGTTGATAAAACGATGTTGGTCGAAGCCAAGTTTCATCGAAAAGACCAGGACGAGGAATGAACGCACACTCAATAGATTTCAAGATTAGTAGAGACCCGGGGGTGGACCGAGCAGTCAGGTAATTGGACAGTACCCAAGGCCCCAAAGCAACCAAAAGGCCAAAGTAAAACTATGGCTCATAAATAAGAAAGCATAGTTCTTTTGTAAAACGCACACACACACACACAACACAGACACACACACACACACACACACAGAGAGGACACACACACCACACACACAGACACACACACACACACACACACACACACACACAAACACACACACACATCAACGAGGTGATCGTGGTATAATGGTTAGAGTCGTAGGAAATAAACACGGTGACACAAGTTCAAATCCTGAACTCGGCTATTAGCTTTCACATGGAACTAAATAAATTGACATTGTGTCACATCCTGCTTTGTGTGGAGGGGTTGGTAAATACATATACGACATATGGAGGTGCGTGGTGTAATGGTTATAGTTGTGGGAAATGAACTGTCAACCCGAGTTCAAATCCTGGACGAGGCTGTTGGCATTTCACATGGAACTAATACCTTGGGAAAGGTATACATCCAACTATTCTCCCTCCAGCTATGGGTAAATGGTAGGGAGTATTTGACTCATACCACACTTGTATGGACTGGGCACAATGCCTCGTCTTAATGTGAGCCCACCCACAAGCCGAAGCTCATGGGTGGGAAAGAACAAAATTTGCGTCGATCTCGTCGGCATTCCCCCTCATGGGGCACTGGGCAATAAACCCAGCCCTGTCCACAAGGGGCAGGTATTGCCTGGGGGATAGCCCCCTGGGATCGACGCTATTAATTTAACCCGACCGGTCCAGCGGCCGAAGGACGGGTGTAAGGCAATTATGGGTAAATGGTAGGGTAAACTGGGCTCTTAAACCTTGGTACATCAACCACTGTAGGAGAAGGAAAACTCTGAATTCAAACCTGTTAAACTCCGCTAAATAAATTGACCTTGTGTCACACCCTGCTTTTGCGGAGGGATAGGTAAATAGACACATCAACGAGGACATTATTTCTACTCTTAAAATGGTAATTCTTCAACTGGCACTGTATAGAAGGGGGGAATATATGGGGGGAATAGATATTCGAATCAAGAAGTTCCTGCTGTGGGGAGACCAAAAACAAGCGAGTTCACAGTCTTCTCACAAGCCAGACTTTTTTTGGTCAACACATTTCTTCGTCTAGCAGCTGGAAAATAATTTTAAAAAAGTCGAAATAATCTTTAACAGTTCAAAATCGCAATTCCTATTATTTTTGTTTCTGTTGGACTAAAATCCATTTCTTTACTGGGTCGTTCGCAAAGCGCTTCATCGTCGTCGACTGCTTCTGCTGCTGCTCACCCCCAGCGCTCGACTCACCTGTCATTTATATACATATTTACCCAAACATCCGGGCACGTCAGTCAAACCTCGCGTCCGTCCAGTTCCTACATCGCATTTGTTTTCGCATGCGGGGGGACGCGGGTTCGATCCTGGCAGGTAAGACAATGCCTTGCTCCCTTCCCTTTCTCGTTCTCCGTCACACACTGTCTTCAGTCGGTCGGAGAAGACCTGTTGCATATTCTCGACACTTCCTTCAAGATCTAGTTTAGTTTATTTCCTTGTTTCATGGCATATCAATCTTTGTCTGTTATTTAATGCCAAAGCCATCCTTTTAGAAGAACAGTAATTGTACTATTTAACCCATAGATGGGAATGAAGATCGTCATACATTTTCCAAGAATATTATTCTGAAAGTGAACATAATAGTACGACTAGACACTTTCTTTCTTTGTTTTTTTCTAATGTGAAAGCCATCCTTGTAGAAGAACAGTAGTGGTACTATTTAACCCATAGGTGGGGTGTGAGAGGGTTCATATCTTTTCGAAGAGTATTATTCTGAAAGTGAACATAATAGTGCGACTAGACAGTTTCGTTCTTTTTTTAAGGGCATATCAACCTTCATGGGTTATTTAATGTGAAATTCATCCTTGTAGAAGAACAGTAGTTGTAGTATTTGACTCATGGGATGGTTCACAACTTTTCTAATGACATTAATACGAAAGGGCATTAATCCAAA
Source organism: Doryteuthis pealeii (assembly GCA_023376005.1). Lineage (NCBI taxonomy): Eukaryota > Metazoa > Mollusca > Cephalopoda > Myopsida > Loliginidae > Doryteuthis > Doryteuthis pealeii. Next base: position 69,198,578 of record CM042167.1, read on the forward strand.
AGTGAACGTAAAAGTTCGACGAGAATTTGAACTCACCGCGATATCGCAGTCTCTCTCTCTCTCTCCTCTCCTATCTCTCTCTCTCTCTCTCTCTCTCTCTCTCCTCTCTCCCCTCTCTCTCTGTCTCTCTCCTTATAGATATATATATATAAAATATTTACCAACCCCTCCGCACGTGCAGGATGTGACACAAGGTTAATTTCTTAAGCGGAGTTCAACAGGTTTGAATTCAGAGTTTTCCTTTTCCTAGACCGGTTGCCTAACCAAGGTTAAAGAGCCCAGTCTGCCCTACTATTTATCCATATATATATATATATATATATATATATATATATATATGGTGATTATATATATATATATATATATATATATATATATATATATATATATATATAAACCACGGAACGTTTTTTTTTCATGATCTTTATCTGAAGTTTTTCAAGTCTAGTCATTTTTCTTAGTTCTAACCAACCATAACAGTTCAGTATTTGTGACAGCAATAGCAACCAGGAAATACACCGACTATGTAATAGTATTACGAACTACTTTCTCAGTTGACACAGCACAACACGGCAGCGTAGGAAGATCATGAACTGATAGCAGACGCTTAGGGGTAGAACTACTTACAAACGCTATCCAGGCCTAGACACATAATACATATCACTGTACATTTGCAACATAAATAAATATATATATTTCTATCTTATACGCCTCTGTTAAACTTTACATTATACAACATATCTCTTCACAGACTACACCTTTAAAGAGGATACCCCCCCCAACATGACTGCTGTGAGTGGCGACACGTGATGCTAATGGTCGGAATCCTGATGGCTAAGCCGTCTATCATATACAACACTCCAATTGACCCTTACTTAAACTAGACGGGCGGTCGGAGAAGCCTATTCCGATCAATCGGTTGTCATGTCAAGCCCCATCACCAATATGATTGTCCCAATCCTATTGCCCTCATGACAAATCCTTCTTATAAAGATGTTAGAAGGCAGTATCTGAGGGGCCTAATGTTCTGGGTATGACGTTTTGTTGCATCTAATGGTGAAGTTCCAATTTTCGAGCTCTGGGGAGTATGGAGTACGTCTTTATCGCCATTACTCCAGATCTAGTCTGCTCCGGAGAGGTAGTACCTGTTAGGATCCTACCTATAGGTTAGATTGGAAGAAATTAGTTTTAAAATGTTTTTTTGTGTAAAAAAATGGTTTTGAAAAAAAAAATACCCATCAAGAATGAATAAGACAAAACGTTTTTTGGCATAAAATAAACCAACAAGCTTTGACATGCCGTAAAATCCAACCCTTCAATTCATCCAGGGAAGAAAGGAACGTAGCGTCCAGTAAAAAAAAAAACAAAAACAAAAAAAAAACAAAACAAAAAACAAATAAGATTTCATTTGTTGTTGCTGGGATACGAAACCCGTTTGATATTTTTCCACGTTCGTTATGACGACCGCCAGAGACAGATTGAAGTATCGACATTGTTTGTTGACTGTTGTTAGTCATCCGGGTCATAAAGACGTCCCGAAAAAAACTATCAAAGTAAACATGGCCGCTGTCGAAGAGACGCGCGGAGTTGTGTAAATTTCCCGCGCGAACCAATGGTTAGTGACTCAGCGACGCGTAAAATGAAATATGCGACCTTTCGCGGGGATTGGGTGAGCGGGTGACATTTTTTTTCTTCGATTGCTAGAGATGTCACGATCAAAACTTTGTGAGAGAAAAAAAGAAAGAAAGAAAGAAAATGAGTTTTGCCTGACACTGCCGGATAGAAAGATGAAGAATACAGTTCTTCTGTGAGAGGAGTATATAATTAGAAACCCATCCGCACGAGCAGGATGTGACACAAGGCCAATTTCTTAAGCAGAGTTTACTAGGTTTGAATTCAGAGCTTTCCTTCTCCTAGACTGGTTGCCTAACCATGGTTAAAGAGCCCAGTCTGCCATACTATTTATCTATAGGTGAAGGGTAAGTAGTTGGATGCATACCTTTCCCAAGGGTATTTGCGCTATGGGAAATGCCAACAGCCTCGTCCAGGATTTGAACTCGGGTGGACGAGTCCATTTCCTCCGACTCTAACCATTACACCACGCACCTCCAAACAATTTCTGTGAGAGGGGTACATCATCATCATCATCATCATCATTAAGTCGTTCTGATAGCACGGATTCTCTTAACTCTCTCTCCCCCCTCTCTCTCTCTCTCTCTCTCTCGCTTGATTTTTCTCGCTCTCTCTCTATCTACATCCGATTCTGAAGGCTATCTCTTTTGGCAGGTCCTCTACACGGCATCAGGTGTCTACCTAAGATTAATGAATGTAAGTTTTTACCATTTTTTTTACCCATGCAATCATCGGACTGGTTATTGCTTTGGTAAAAAAACGGACGGTTGGTGAACTTCATATCTACGCTACGTAAATGCTACGTCACATTGCATATCCCATCACAAACTTTTTAAAAATTGTAATTTAGCCCGCCACAAAAAATGCAAACGATATTTAGCGTATTTTAGCGACACCTGATACACACAATATTTATTTATTTATTTTTTATATTTATATATTTATACAAGGTGTGTCAAAAAAGTATCGAGATTTTTGTACTTTTTGATATTTCTGTATTCAGAAAAATAATCCACCAGCCATGAATGCTGATCCACCTGTATACTTAAACAGCATTCGTTCGTGAATGCAAGAGTTACATTTCTATGTTTTTCAACATTATCACAGCCCACGCAGAGTTTAGAGTTTATAGGTTTAAGTGTTGGGCCACAGCACAACATATAACAAATAATCCACCAGCCATGAATGCTGATCCACCCTGTATACTTAAAACAGCATTCGTTCGTGAATGCAAGAGTTACATTTCTATGTAATTTTTTCAACATTATCACAGCCCACGCAGAGTTTAGAGTTTATAGGTTTAAGTGTTGGGCCACAGCACAACTTATATAACAAAATAATCCACCAGCCATGAATGCTGATCCCCTGTATACTTAAACAGCATTCGTTCGTGAATGCAAGAGTTACATTTCTATGTAATTTTTTCAACATTATCACAGCCCACGCAGAGTTTAGAGTTTATAGGTTTAAGTGTTGGGCCACAGCACAACTTATATAACAAAATAATCCACCAGCCATGAATGCTGATCCACCTGTATACTTAAAACAGCATTCGTTCGTGAATGCAAGAGTTACATTTCTAAGTAATTTTTTCAACATTATCACAGCCCACGCAGAGTTTAGAGTTTATAGGTTTAAGTGTTGGGCCACAGCACAACTTATATAACAAAATAATCCAACAGCCATGAATGCTGATCCACCTTGTATACTTAAAACAGCATTCGTTCGTGAATGCAAGAGTTACATTTCTATGTAATTTTTTCAACATTATCACAGCCCACGCAGAGTTTACAGGGTTAAGTGTTGGACCACAGCACAACTTATATAACAAAATAATCCAACAGCCATGAATGCTGATCCTGGTTCTTAAACCACGTGGGAAAAAATTACGAGCGTCGATCCCAGGGGGCCATCCCCCCCCCCCAGGCAACACCTGCCCCCTCGATTTAAAGGGGCAGGGCTGGGTTTATTGCCCAGTGCCTGAGGCGCCCCCCCCTTGAGAGGGAATGCCGAGGGGATAGACGCAATTTTCAAACCCGCCACCAATGAGTCTCGGCTTGTAGGTGGTCCCACGTTAATATGACCTTGTGCCTAACTTTGTACAAGTGGGTTACGAAGATAATAACCTGATCCACCTAGTTGACTTAAATCAGCATTCGTTCGTGAATGTAAAAATTACATTTCTAAGTAATTTTTTTTTTACCATTATCACAGCCATTTTTTTTTTTTTTTGCAG
>CM042167.1:69207445-69210814 GCA_023376005.1 Doryteuthis pealeii
TCTCTCTTCCCAGATTTTTTTTAATCGGTAAATCAATGTAAATATTTTACCCCCCTTTTTTATGGAAGAGAGAGAGGTTAAATCAAGATTATTATACTTTTTACTTATTGAACTATTTTGCAATAGCTCTTAAGTGAACATATCAAACGTTGTAATAATTAAATTATCATACTGTGGTATATCTACAGGTCCTGCTAGTTATCCTAAACGTTCAATCTATCTATTTTTCTTTTACATTCCATCATTCAAGAAAATTTGACTTTTGATCTAACTGCAACCAGGAACTTCAATTTCAGCATTTCACCAAAGACATTGACCTTTCAATGTCTCTTTGAATTGCAGGAATAACCAAAGTCTGATGGTGCCAAATCGAATTTGTAGAAATAAAAAACAACCTTGCATTGTCGTGATTCAAAATCGAAAATATACCTGTTGGAATCAACACACGGCACAAACTGGAAGAATCCTGAAATTCGCATTTAATGCATAATCTCTAAAGATAAATGGTTTGGCACCGAGATTCTGGTTGTTCTTGGAATTGAAAGGTGAACATTCTTCATCTGATGCTGCAAATGAAGTCAAGGAATGAAAAAGAAAACAGTATTGTCATTTATAAGGAATTAAGCAAATGTTAGAGACAGGACAAGGTCATTATCAAATGGTAAGGCAATATATATATATATAGCCATTCTAAACAAACCTTGTTTACAACTTACCACAACGTCGTGTAAAAAGTCACTAGAAGAGGAATGTTAACCTACTCTAAACAAATCATAAAATCTAAGAAGTTCGTTTGTGTTGGGGTTATGAGATCGGCCTGTCAGCTTAGCAGTCCGGTTTTCAAACAGCACAGGGCGGTCTTCCGATCTATAGCTCTGCTGATGAGGCCTAATAGGCCGAAATGTACATACAGAGATTGATTTTCTCGATTTGTTTAGCCATACATTTAATAGGTATTCCCGCCTAATTCATTATTATTAATTTTTCAAAATTAGGTACGACTCCAATTAAACACTTATTCCCAAAATTATCGGCAAAAAGCCATTTCTAAAACAACCTTGTTTACAACTTACCACAACGTCGTGTAATAAAAGTCACTAGAAGAGGAATGTTAACCTACTCTAAACAAATCATAAAATCTAAGAAGTTCGTTTGGTGTTGGGGTTATGAGATCGGCCTGTCAGCTTGGCAGTCCGGTTTCAAATCACGCACAGGGCGGTCTTCCGATCTATAGCTCTGCTGATGAGGCCTAATAGGCCGAAATGTACATACAGAGATTGATTTTTCTCGATTTGTTTAGCCATACATTTATAGGTATTCCGCCTAATTCATTATTAATTAATTAATTTTCAGAATTAGGTACGACTCCAATTAACACTTATTCTCCAAAAAATTATCGGCAAAAGCCATTCTAAACAAACCTTGTTTACAATATATATATATATATATATATATAATGACATTGACATTATATATATATATTTTTTCAAATCTGATTTGGATATGTAATTCCATAAAGAATTGATTTTCGATAAATGAAACTCACCATCCACCCTCAAAAATTAAATTGCGAAATTTACAGGACTTTACATCAGAAAATTTGAAAGTACATACGTCTTTTAACATATGAAGTTGATTACATAAATTCCAATTAAGAATGAAACTTCATAAGGTTATAGGGAGATAACTTTTGTCAGCACCCGAAGAATTATTAGCAACCTGATGATAGCAAAATAGCTTGACACCTGGGTAGTTGCCTATGGAAAACAATTATATTTTAAAAATTCAACAAATAAATAAATAAATAATATTATATATATATATATATATATATAGAAGAGAGAGAGAGAGAGAGAGAAGAGAGAGAGGGAGAGAGAGAGGTAGAGCGTTCGGCTAGAAACCACAAGGTTCCTAGTTCGATACCCGCCCTCGCCCACTCAGCGTATTACTAACACAGGGATCTGTGCGGTAAAGTAAGAAGCTGATGGTAGGTGTGGCGTTCCACCTCAGACGCTAAATAATTTCCTTGTCTAGTGCTTAGTGAAAAGGGGATAGACTCCTTCGCTGCATCGCTGATACCGACATTAGCCCAACCCGACTTATATATATATATATATATATATATATATATATATAATATATGAGTGGGCGAAGGCCGGTATCGAACCAGGAACCTTGTGATTCCTAGCCGAACGTTCTATCGACTGAACTAAACCGGCCCTTAACTCAGCGTCTGAGAAGGAGCGCCACTCCTACCATCAGCTCCTCACTTTACCGCACAGATCCCTGTGTCACTCAGCGTATGAGTAGCAACAGGGATCTGTACGGTAAAGTGATGAGCTGACGTTAGGTGTGACGATCCACCTCAAACGCTAAAATAATCTCCTTGGTCTAGCGCTAGTGAAGAAGGGGATAGACTCCCTCACTATCTGTCTGATACCGACACTAGGCCGTCCCGACTATATATATATATATATATATATATATATATATATATAATTATATATATTTTACTAACCCCTCCGTAGAATGCGACACTAGGTGAATTTCTTAAACGGAGTTTACAGGTTTGAATTCAGAGTTTTCCTTCTCCTAGACTGGTTACCTAGCCATGGTTAAAGAGCCCAGTCTGTCCTGATATTTACCCATAGCTGGAGGAAGAATTGGATTCATACCTTTCCCAATGGTATTAGCGCCATGTGAAAATGCAAACAGCTTTATCCAGGAATTGAACTCGGGTTGACGAGTCGATTTCCTACGACTCTAACCATTACACCACGCGTCTCTATTGATAGTAGTATTGTTGGCTGGTTGGTTGGTTGGTTTGTTGGATTTTTACGGCATGTCAACCCTTGTAAGGGCTTTTTTAAGCCGGAGACGTTTTGTTCTATCATGCTTGATGGGTATTTCAATATTTTAACGCATTTTTAACATTTTTAACTCATTTCTTTCTATTTAACCCATAAATGCGACCCCTAACAGGTACTCTGAGTCAGTGTGGACCTGAGAGTAATGGTGATGAACGGCTTTCCACATTCACTAGAGCTCCCGAAGTGGAACTTCGCCATCGGACAGAGTTTAACGTCATACTAAGACACCAAGACCTTCAGCCACCGCCTTCTTACATACAAACGTTTCCGTGCTAATTTTAAGGCAATATATATATATATATATTATAATATATTATATAATATATATATATATATATATATATTTAAAGGTTTTTTTTTTATAGTGTATTCGAAGCATGATAGGTAATTGTAATAATTGTTTTTCGAAGGCAACAAAATAATGCGATGTATGTTGGAAAAAATATTTATTTACTTCTGTTGTTTTTTTCTTTTCTTTTTTTTTCATGAAAAATTTGCG
>CM042167.1:69210914-69213414 GCA_023376005.1 Doryteuthis pealeii
GTAAACACCACAATGGGGTACCAGTAACATGACCGAGGAATGGCCCCGGAAGGGGATTTGAAAGTAAAAACGGAAGTTCCGGGTGTTGGCCGGAAGCGAAATGTGACGTAGCGACGAGTATCGAGCAAGAAGAAAAATCAGTCTCTTTTCCTTTCGGCGCTGGTGGGAGTCAGACCTGCCTCATGGGTCCCCGGATGGATCTGACATAGCAGTGTGAATATGATTTACGACAGAGTAATTTAATCATACCCTCTCTCTCTCTCTCTCTCTCTCTCTCTCTCTCTCTCTCTCTCTCTCTCTCTCTCACTTTATCTTTCCTTCTCTCTCTGAGGAAGAGTCCACGAGCCAGGGAATAAATGATTGTGACTATAGAACTGCGTGTGTTGTTTCTCTACTAACGACGACTACTACTAAACTTGAGTTGGCCCATACTACATATATCGTTCCGGGGTATGCCACAATTGGAAGTGTTTAGGTTAATGAGCTAGACCGAATCTCCATTATTTTTGAAAAGCCACCCTGAATAGATTTTGAAAAGCCACCCTAAAGCCACCTTGGCGCAACACCATGAAGCCAAGAGGTCCAGAGAAAAGCAGCGGCATCAAAGTACCGTCACATTAACATCTTCAGGGACACCATTTACATGCGATATCTATGGTCGAGAATGTTTTTCCAGCATCGGACTTCACAGTCACAGGAGGCGCTGTAACTTCAGGGGCACAAGAACTATATAGTCTTCCGAGACTGCAATGCCAATGACGCGAAAAATCAAAATCAAAATGATCTAAAAACCATTATTTAAATCAGCCGATACGATGAATTAAAACCGATGATAATATATTTACTAATATCACCGTATTATTGAGTTTTTTCTTCATACAAATATCGTTTTTATTCTTTCTTCTATTGTGAATGAATGAAACGTCTCCGACCGCCATTTCTGCCTGGCTTCTGCCATATTTAGAAGAGTTCATAATTCTCTGGTTTTTATTGTGAAGCAAACTTCACCGAAAAGGTCAAGCGAAAAGGCAATATTGATCTGACGTTTAAGTGGTTTATTTCGAGTAAAATTTTAACTTATACTGTCCTATAATGTTTTCTTTTTCTTCTTTTCCATTTCTTTCTCAAAATAAATACAATGCATGTAAACAGATATTTATATAAACCGATGATGATGTCATAGGTTGAATTTATTAACCAAATACACATCAAAACTGTTGTTCGTTCGGATGATTGCGTACAGCGTGCTTCCACGGAACCACAAGGTTCCTGGTTAGATATCGGCCCTCGCCAACTCAGCATATGAGTAGCTCAGGAATCAGTGCGTTAAAGTAGGGGGCTGATGGTAGGTGTGGCGCTCGACCTCAGACATCAAAACAATCTTCATGGTTTAGTACTAATGAAAAGGGGATAGACTCCCTCGCTGTCTGGCCAACCTGACGACTTTTACGGCATATGAACCCTTTCCGGGTCATTTAATACGGGAACAAGGCATTTTGATAAAAGTATCAACGCTTCAAGTTCTTAATACGTTGGATTATTATGGAGTTATACGGTGTGCTAATGACCACGACTTATATTCATAGACTGTTCCAAAACAGCGGTGGCCTAATCGGCTAATTAAAAACGTGTATTTAATTTACTTTTTAAAGGCGCTGATAAATTGTCCAGAAATACTCACGTCAAGGACTGCTAAAGGAAGGAGAGAGAACAGACAATTTTTTTACTTTAAAACAGGATCAACAGACAAGGATTAAAACTGATACTACGTCTTTCTACTTTCAGAAAGGATCAAACTTTATGTCAGAAAGGATCAGCCTTAAAATGGTCACACGAATCGTAACATATCTTTAAATTGGTATAAATAGTCTTCATTAACTTCATTTGGTTTGATTTGGTTCGGTTTGTATAATGGTATATCAACCCAGTTGGGTTAGTTAATGCTAAAACTGTTTAAAAACTAAAATCTATAAAATTTGGTACTCAAGTTTCTTTCACAGGTATATTTTGTATATGTATTTCGTGGATGTGTTACAATTTATGAGAAGTCATAAATTGTAAACGTACCTTAGTTTTAAAAAACGTTCGTTAGATTTAAAACTGGAAGTGGGTAATTTTCCACAACTTTCAACATTCAATACATTTTTATAGTAAAATCATTTTCAATGCATCTTCATTCTAAAATCACTTCTATTGAAACCATATACTGTGTGCAAATTATGTGTATTAAGAATAGTCACTTGAAGCTATAATTGTTTACAAGGGATTATTGTTACTTGAAAACATATATTGTGTGCAATATTAGGAATATTACTTGTATTACGAATAGTTATTTGAAGCCATACTTATTTACTGAGGATTATTATTATTTACTTGAAACATGGAGTAATTATTAGTACTAGATAGGAATATTCTAAACCATACAACTGTGTGTAAATTATTAGTACTAGTAAATATATGCACCCTCCGGGTGCAAGTATTTAAGTTTTAATGTAATAAA
>CM042167.1:69218414-69222575 GCA_023376005.1 Doryteuthis pealeii
GTTGTATGGTTTCAAGTATTCCTTTTAATATAAATAATCCGCGCACGTTGTATGGTTTAGAATACTCCTATATTCTAATAGACATGATTTACACACAGTTGTATGGTTTCAAGTATTCTTTCTAATATAAATAATCTGCACATGGTTGTATGGTTCAGAATACTCCTATATTATAATAGACATGATTTACACACAGTTGTATGGTTTCAAGTATTCCTTTCTAATATAAATAATCTGCACATGGTTGTATGGTTTAGAATACTCCTATATTATAATAGACTGGATTTACATACAGTTGTATAGTTTCAAGTATTCCTTTCTAATAAAAATAATCTGTGCACGGTTGTATGGTTTAGAATACTCCTATATTATAATAGACATGATTTACAAACACTTGTATGGTTTCAAGTGTTCCTATGGTGGGGTGCCAACGGGATTTTTGCATTGTTGCACCTGCCATCCCATGAACCTAAGATTCTGAGTGGTCTCACATAGATAGGTCCTTGTGTCCAACCCACATACTTGGGATACGCAGTAAATACCCTTAATCCCACAGGCCTTTCCGGGCCTGTGTCTGTTAATTAAATTAATGGAGTGGTCCAGGCGCCATCCCCCAGGCAACACCTGCTCCCTTGATTTAACGAGACATGGCTGGGTTTATTGCTCAGTGCCTGAGGCGCCCCTTGAAGGGGAATGCCGATGGGATCCATGTCAGTTTTCACCCACCATCCCATGAGCCTCGGTTCCTTGGTTGTCCCACATTAATAGGTTCTTGTGCCTGACCCGTATACGTGGGATGTGGGGTAAATATCCATTAATACCAGGGGCCTTTTGGGGCTTGTCTATTAATGAAATTAACGGCGTGATCCCAAGGGGCCGCCAGTGGTGACATAGTTTCGGTTACAAACAGACAGTTACATAATCTCCATTATAATAAGATTCATGAAAGGTAGCCTATTTCAATTACCTGGGTCTTAACTTACCGTATTTGACAGCATATAGGACGCACTGTTGCATAGCTCTTTCTTTAATTCTATTTCTTGGCCGTCTTTAGTATTCTGATCGTCTTTGGTATTTCCTCATCTTGACTTGGTCTGGCATCTTCTAAGATCTTGCGTCTGGAGTTGACTTGGGGACTTCGGTCTAGTTTTCTGTTAGGGATTTCTCGTTATCAGAAGCCACGTGTCATTGTTAGTTTGTAGATAATGAACACAAGATTTCGATTTACTTTGATGTTACTTTATTTGGTAAATCCCCAACCCAGACATCTGCTAACTAACATAGCGAGCGTGAGTTCCAGTTTAGACAGAGCATAAAATGGCCGACTGCTCTGCCTGACGTCCAACTGAAAACTGGGGACTCTGAAAAAGGTCCCACGTGACTTCACATATTTGGCGGGCTTCTGTAATTTTCCATTGAAGGACCCGGCCATGGTATGTAAAGGGTCATCCCCTCAGAATTACAGCGGATTGACAATAATCGTATGCAACCGCATAGATTATGTAACAGCACTTTTTTTCCAAAATTTTTGCTCAAAGAATTGTACTGCATATTATACATCGTATGTGAAGTTTGAGACCTACCGTAGACCTATGCTAGGGTAATTTTATTATTATTATTTCCTGCTATTAGGATGTCTTGTGTATGCTTATTGCTTGCCTGTACTGCCAAATTGCTTTTATAAAATTTCTCTAAATGTTTGAGATAAGGCTTGATGATTAGTATTATCTGCGTTATTCGGACTATTATGAGGACAATAGTCTGAATAACGCAGATAATGCTTTTATACAGCTATGTTTCAGCTTGTATAATATACAGCTAGACTGTTTTCAACAATATATGCTTAAATACACTACAAACTTTTTTTTCTCCTGAATCTGACCTGCTGAAATGGGAGTGCGTCTTATACGCCCGTGCGTCTTATATGCCGTCAAATACGGTAATTTATTTCAAACCATTATCATTGTTAGATACTGCTTCGATCCCGGGAAACTGTTACATAATCTATGCGGTTGCATAAGGTTATTGTCAATCCCCTGTAATTCTGAGGGGATGACCCTTTTCATATCATTGACCGGGTCCTTCCATGGAAAATTACAGAAGCCCGCCAAATATGTGAAGTCACGTGGGACCTTTTTCAGAGTCCCCAGTTTGCAGTTGGACGTCAGGCAGAGCGGTCGGCCATTTTATGCTCTGTCTAAACGGGAACTCACGCGCGCTATGTTAGCTAGCAGATGTCTGGGTTGGGGATTGAAAAATAAAGTAACATCAAATAAATCGAAGTCTTGTGTTTATTATCTAAAAACTAACAATGACACAGGGCTTCTGATAGAGAGAAATGCCTAACAGAAAACCAGACCGAAGTCTCCCAAGTCAACTCCAGACGCTAGACCTTAGAAGATAGCAGATCCAAGACGCTAGAACCAGACCAAGTCAAGATGAATAGAAATACCAAAGACGATCAGAACCAAAGACGGCCAAGATATTGAAGAAGTAAGAAGAAAGAAGAGGTATGCAACATTATAATTACTAGCAAATATATGCACCCTCCGGATGCAAGTATTTAAGTTTTAATGTAATAAAATATCGTATGAAATCAGAAAGGCTAATGAAACTAAATAAGAATACAGATAAAAAGATTTGAAACAGAGGTGGATATAATCGAATAAATAGAACAACTGAAACTTACTATTCCATCACTCTCGTCTTTCATTGTTATTTTTTCTAATTTAAGTATTTAGTTAAAAGGGGAAATAAAGAATAAAATGACAGTTATTTCTTCTTGTTAATGGATTTCATTTAAGATTCATTGAAGAGATTTTTGCTTATATTCATTAAAAGAAAACCAAACAGTTAGAAATCAATAATACTAAGAACATATTTATTAAAATCACATTTTTAATATCAATATGCAAATTAGCCTTCCCGTTCACACTGTAAACCGTTATTTTGTTGTATATATAAATATAATTGCATCTTGTTTGTATGTAGATATGGTTAACAGTATAAATAATGTAAAACGTTTTTATTAATAATTGAGGTTAAAATAAAAATAAAATCATTGAGTATGTGATGTCAATAACTAAGGGAATTGTGACTTGAGTAGTGATATAGTTTCGGTTACAGATAGGAAAACACACTATCTCCATTATAATAAGATTTAGTGCCAGTGAAGAAGGCACTATACAACAAAACGACGAGTAGCTCTACTAGTTATATTGATATATATTAGACCAACATCAAATTGTAAGTCATAAAACCACAAAAAAGAATTACAACACCGTACACGGGGGATGATCTATATAATGACAAGATTAGCCAATATGATTATAGTCTTCGTAGCGAAAAGCACAAACATGTCATCTGTGAGTCGCGGCTAATTGAGGTGCTGCCAACTATGACAAGGGATGCTGGCTTATCTGTGTTGTCCAAACGGTTCCGCCAAGAAAATATAGAATTAAAGATATATATACACTGATACATAAATTTACTAAGCTTTGTGGTTAAGAATGTCTATATATTCACGCACAAACCATTATATTATTCTCCTTTGTATTTTTATCATTAATATGATATGATATAAAACCAACCAGCCAACCAGCTATCTACTATCTTTGTTCGCTGAGCCGACAAAAAAAAGAGAAAAGAGAAAGTACTGCATAATGAATGAAAGGAATATATATTAAGAAAGAAAGAAAGAAAGAAAGAAAGAAAGAAAGAAAAGAAAGAGAGTGAAAGAAAGAAAGTGCCTAGTAAAAGATTGGAAAATATTCATAAAGAAAGAAAATATTTATAGAAAAGAAAGAAAGAAAAAAGAAGAAAGAAAGAAAGAAAGAAAGAGAGAGAGAGAGGGGGGGAGAGAGAGAGAGAAGTGAAGAATAAAAAAGAAAGTGCCTAAGTAAAAGATTGGGAAAATATTCATAAAGAAAGAAAATATTTATAGGAAGAAAGAAAGAAAAAGAAAGAAAGAAAGAAAGAAAGAACAGAAGAGTGAAAGAAAAGAAAGTTCCAAGTAAAAAGATTGGAAAATATTCATAAAGAAAGAAAATATTTATAGAAAGTAAAGAAAGAAAAAAGAAAGAACGAAAGAAAGAAAGAAGAAAGGAAGAAAGAGAGAGTGAAAGAAAAAAGAAAGTGCCTAGTAAAAAGATTGGGAATATT
>CM042167.1:69222675-69247675 GCA_023376005.1 Doryteuthis pealeii
CAAAAAAAAGAGAGAGATGAAGGTGAAGTCGCGATATAGCAATACAAAGTGCTCAAATTGTTAGAGAGCAAAAATTTATCTAGCAATTATAGGTAGAAGTGATAACTACAGAGTTTCATCCATAAGCTTCAGGTTAATCACTGAAATTAATCAGATATGATGTAATTGAGTGGATCATCAAACAACTTCATGGTTTAGTATAATGAAAAGTGGGATAGACTCCCTCGCGTCTGGCGAACCTGACGGACTTTTAACGGCATATCAACCTTCCGGTTCATTAAAGCGGGAACAAGGCATTTGATAAAGTATCAATGTTCAAGTTCTTAATACGTTATGATAGTTAGTTGCATGAGTTAACGCGTGTGCAATGACCGAGGGCAATCTATATTTAACGACTGTTCAAACAGCGGTGGCCTTAATCGCTAAATTTAAAAACGTGTATTTAATTTACTTTTTATAAGGTCTGATATAATTGTCCAGAAATGACTCACGTCAAGGGACTGCTAAAGCACAATTTTTTACTTTAAAACAGGATCTAATCAGACAAGGATTAAAACGATCACTAGCGTCTTTTTAGCTTTCAGAAAGGATCAATACTTTATGTCAGAAAGGATCAGCCCTAAAATGGTCAAACGAATCGTATACATCTTTAAATTGGTATAAAATAGTCTTCATTAACATTCATTTGGTTTGATTTGGTTCGGTTGGTTGTATAATGGTATATCAACCCTTGTTGTTAGTTAATGCATACAGACTGTTTAAAAACTAAAATCTATAAAATTTGGTACTCATGTTCTTTCACAGTATATTTTTTGTATATGTATTTCGGTGATTGTCAATTAGAAAGTCATAAGCATTGTAAACGTACCTTAGTTTTAAAAAGAGATTAAAATGGAAGTGGTAATTTCACAACTTTACATTCAATACTTTTTCATAAAATTCTAAAATTACCATAAGAACCATATACTGTGTGCAAATTAAGTGGTTTAAGGAATTAGTCACTTGACTTAATTGTTTACAAGGGAAGTATTGGTTACTTGCAAACTAGTATATTGTGTGCAATATACGGAAGTATTACTTGTATTCACGAATAGTTATTTGAAGCCATAATTATTTACTTGAGGATTATATTAATTACTTGAAACATGGAGTAAATTATTAGTACTAATGAATATCTAAACTCCATACAACTGTGTGTAAATATTTGTACTACAGAATATAGCTGCACCTGCCGTGCAAGTATTAAGTTTTATAAATGAATATTGTATAAATTAAAAGGCTAATGAAACTAAAATATAGAAGTTACAGAAAGAAGATTTGAAACAGAGAGAGTATATGAAAGATTTGAAACAGAGGGAGTATAATAAAAATGGAACAACTGAAACTTACTCTTCATCACTCTCGTCTTTCATTGTTATTTTTGTCTAATTTAGTTTTATGTTTAAGAGGAAGTAAAGAATAGAATGACAGTTATTTATCTTGTTAATGATTTCCATTTAAGATTCATTGAAAGAATGTTGCTTATATTCATTAATACAAACCAACGTAGAAATCATAATAATACTAAGCACATATTTTTAAATTCGATTTTTTAATATAAATGATGCAAATTATCCTTCCCGTTCACATTGTATAAGGCTATTTGCGCTATATTTAAATATAATTGCAATGTTGTATAGTATGTAGACATACTGTTACAGTATTAAGTAATGTAAGACATTTTATTAATAATTGAGGTTTAGAATAAAAAACAAATCATGGAGGAATGGTGATGTCAATAACTAGGGAATGAGTCTTGAGTAGGAATAATGTTTTCGGTTACAGACGAATAAACACACAATCTCCATTATGAATAAGATTTGATATGAATACTGGGAAACCATACACTATGTGCCAAATCATTTCTATCAGAAAAAAATACTTGAATCATATGTATAGTGTGTACATATAGTATTAGATATGAATACTTAAAACATACAACTGTTTCAATACCCCAAATTATTATCTATTGATAGGATTATTTCTTGATTTCATATACTGTTTAGTTTTACACTTTAGAGATGACAAGGTTTTTATCGGATTCGAATTTTCTGCTTGTGTTTGGGGGGGGGGGGGTAATCCCAGATAAGATTTGATTTATAAGTTATGATAATCCAATTTTAAGCTGGCTTATTAAATATATTCTGTTTAGATTTTATGTTTCATGAGTTACCAAGGACATCAGTTTTGAAACCTACCCTCCCCGCACCCATCAATGGATTTTAAAACTATTTTTTTTATTGTATTGGTCTTTGTTTCTGACTTCTGTTAATTTGATTTATTTCACTGGCATTCATAGTGGATCTGTTTCTAAGAACTAGTTCTGTTGGTCGACTCATAAAAGCGCTTCATCATCACATCATCATCATCGATCAGAACAAAAAACAACAGCTCACTAATGATCATATTTGAAAATTGCTGGTATGGTTCAATTGTCACAGTAAGGTGTGATTCAGAGGTCTTTATTTCTATCTGAGTGGAATGTTTAAAATCATGCATACTCTTATTTTCAATGTAAAAATATTCCAAATACTATTAAGGCCTTATCATTGCAGTCAGTCTTAAATGATGTAAAGTCTAAGGTCAGAAACAGCGATTAATGAAATCATGAATTTATTAATGAATATGGAAGTTACAGACACACAACACACACACACCACACACACACACACCACCATATATATATTATATAAAATCTATTATATATTATACTATAATTATATGTATGTGTGTATACCCTTTCTACTTCTACTTGCTGGCGTATTTTCATTCTGGCCGACTTTGCTATTTCTTCATCTTCTTGGTCTGTAATCTTCTAAGGTCTGGGACTTCCTTGGGACTTCGGGTCTGGGTTTCTTTGTTTAGGGATTTCTGCTTATCAGAAGCCCTGTTATTGTTATTTTTTTAGGTAATAACACAAGACTCCGATTTACCTTTCGATGTTACTCTTATTTTGAAATCACCAAACCAGATATCTGCGCGGTGAGACTTACATCCTACGAAGCTCGGCTCCTACTTGGCTGAACATAGACTGAAACTTACTTACTATGAGTAAACCCGGAAGAGAGAGGTACTCTCTAACCGTTCTCTAACAGGAGTACACCTGGAAAGTTAAGAAATGAGTTCAGCACTATGTCCACTCAGTCCTTAAAGGACCGTGATGCTGTAGGTGTTATAGCTACGACCGATATTGATGGGAATGATACCTACCTATTGCCATAAATATAGGTGTCTAATAATTATGTTAACACACAACACACACACACACACACACACCACGCACACCATATATTATATACTATTTATATATATTATATATATAATATATAGTAATCCTGTCGATGGTTAGCTAAAGGAACTTATAACGCTGGCTTCGTAATATCATGTAATTGAATCTTTGTTGTTTTTTTGTTTTTTTTGGGCGCGCGGTCGCGGTTCATTTGTTTTTTCATTGCACCGTTACAGTCTGATTACGATCCAATTATTTCATTTTTCCTTACACCACGCACGATGCTAAACTAGAATGTAAATTGCCGCGCGTTGCGGCGGTCTAGGAGTATGTTTAGATGACTTGGTGCATACCGAATTTCTGTGTCGGCGCAGTCGAGCAGACCTACATATAGCTGTGTTGCGTATGCTACATCGCGATTACAACACAAATCACACAACAAGGCCAGAATATATATAATATATATAGGTTAATCTACGTATTAATAGCGATTAAGTTAATAATATACTAATAGTACAATGTTTTAGTTCGACGTATAGATCATCACTGTTCGGAAAAGTTTTTCGTTGATCGTGCAGTCAAGTCTCTTAGGGCCATCGGTTGTGGTGTCGGGGGTGCAATCGTAGTATAATAGGCAGACAGTCACCCACAAGAAGGTTCGAAAAACGATGGAGCGGGCTATTTCGGCAATGCACACTCATTTGGCCTAGTCAGCTCGGAGGTTAGGCGCAAAGACGATGTGTAAGCATGTGCTAGAGCTAGTAGTTGTCAGTCAAAGCTGGCCGCGTGCGGTTTTGAAACTTTGGGGGTTGTTATTAATGCCCATATTCGTACCACCCCGACGACAGAAAGATGAACCGAAATGGAACGGATGCACCCGAGAAACTGTCACGCACAGGTCGTCTGTACGTTCAACAAACTTGTATAGGTATATTAATAAGTTATTAATTATATATATATATATAGTAAACATATAATATGAACTGGCATATAATTTGTAACAGTGTCTAGTTCCGAGCAGACCAGGATAATCTCGCACACTAATCCTAAAGGTTAGATGCAATGTCATGCTCTAAGTCACCGAAATATTTCTCTCTCTCGAGTCTCGTCTCTCGGCTTCTCTTCTAATTCTATCTATTCTATATCAGTTTCTCTCTCTCTTCCTCTCTCTATATATAATAAGTATAGTTATATATACTGATAATAGACATTAATAATTGTTACTACCATAGTATACATAGTGATAGTATTAGTAAATATTATGATCTATATTTATAACTATTATTAACAAGATAATGCCTCCATGGTAATATATATAACTAGTATATATATTAGTATTCAATATATATATAAAGTCGGTAGCTAATAAATATATATAATAGCTTACGTGGGATAATACAAAGAGACAGAGACAGAGACAGAAAGAGGGTAAGTGATATAGAAAGATAAATTGGTAAATTATTATTAAGTCTTTTGTATGTAATGGATAAGTTATTGCCTGCCAATAACGTAATATACTATGTATCATAAATAAACTTCAGAATACGTGATGATTTTCTTAATATTTCAATCTTGGGATGCAAGCAGGATTAAGCAAATATTAATTTGCATTTTATTGCGATATTTTATAACAAAATTAAATAAAGAAAAAGTCTAATTTGAACTTTGAAATGAGAGCCAAAAACCAAATTGTGACACGAAACATCGTTATATTTATATTGTAATTTATAATCATATATATATATAATATAATTATAATTACATTTGTAGAAAAAACAGATATTATTAGTTTTGTTGACAGATCTGTTTCGACCTGTATAAAGCTGTATTTTGAAATGCGTAGTCTGTGTTCAAAAAATCTTAAAAAATTATAACATTTTTATCATTGAAAAGCTCAAACAGAGTTGAAAAATAAAATACGAGCATTTCAAAAAAATGTTTGAAAATTCCGGCCCTGATCGGGAGCGTTTGTTTGTACGTCGTGAATTAACGATTTTTATTTGTCTTTCCTCATATACATAGTGGCTTTGATAAAGACCGCTTATAAGGTCGAAACAGATTCTGTCAGCAAAAACTAATAACATCTTGTTTTTCTGCAAACTTTCTATACATAACTGTGGATTCCACTTCCTATACATATATATATATATATAATATATATTATTATATATATATTATATATATGGTACTAATGCACGTGTTTCGAAGGTATCACTTCTCATCAGTAAAGTTATACGATTTTAGGCCACTGCCAAACCTCTTACCCACACATCCAACAGCCCAGTCGCCACAAGTATGCAGCGCTATTCTATTGCTAATTCTAAGCGGAAATGACTTCAACCCTAGAGTTCTAAACTTTGTACAAAGTGACGATTAAAAGGCGTTCATGCAATCTAATTGGTTACGGTCGTATAAAATGAAGACAGTGATCCCACTTCAAATCCGGGGAGAAGTTGTTTAGTATTTATCATACTCTTATTATAATGAGATTCGTTCCTTTCTGTAACCAAAAACTACGTCACTGCGTGCGTGCACAATACCTAGGATTTCTGTTCAAAATCATTAATCACATTAGAAAAAGAAAATCTTATTTATCAACGACTGTCTCTGATGAAAATCTGCGTCGATTTTGCTTCAAAACAGCCCACGTTATTAGTCGCGCTTAAATCATCGCAATGTGCTTATATTATCATTACGAAATAAATATGTGTGGTTTAAATGTGCATACTGGTTTTAACCAAAACCGGGTTTAATATAAATTGTTATTTTTTGGCGTTATTGATACTCTAATATCATCATACAAAATATGTTCTTGTACGCTGCTGGTGGGCTTTTTGTTCAGGCAATGATGATGATGCGATGATGATGATGATGCGGAGGAGGAGGAGGAGGGGACTTTCCGACATTATGTTCGATACGAACCAGGAACGAGTTCTTGAAACAGATCCACTTTGAAATGCCAAATAATAATAACAGAAAGTCAAAAATAAGAGTAATAACAGAAATAAAAAGAAAAAGGAAACAATATCCGTTGGTGGGTGTGGAGAGGGTGTGGGGTTTTTCGAAAATATGTTTCTTTGGTAACTTCATGAACATAAAATCTACCATCAGAATATTGTAGCGGATATTAATTTAATAGCCATATAAAAAAAACATAGATTAATAATTAAACTGTACATAAAAATAATTTTATGGATTTAAAAGATAGTTGGATCTCGGAATCCGTACAAAGGCCGCTTGGTCATCTCTTAAAGGGACACTGAAACAGTCTGAAACAAGTATTCCTTTTCTAATAGAAATAATACTGCACATGTTGTACTGGTTATAGAAACTCCCTATATTATAATAGACATGATTAACAACTCAGTTGTATGGTTTAAGTATTCTTTCTAATATATAATAATCGCACATGGGTTGTTGGTAGAATACTCCTATATTATAATAGACATGATTACACCAGTTGTATGGTTTAAGTATTCCTTCTAATAGAAATCATCTGCACATGGTGTATGGTAGAATACTCCTATATTATAATAGACATGAATTACAACAGTTTATGTTCAAGTATTCCTTTCTAATATAAAGTAACGTCAGCACATGGTTGTAATAGGTTTGCATACTCCTATATTATAATAACATGTAGTTACACACAGTTGTATGGTTTAAAGTTATTCCTTTCCTATAGAATAATCTGCACATGTTGTAGTGGTTTTTAGAATACTCCGATCTTATATATAGACATCGAATTACAACCAAACAGTTGTATGGTTTCATAGTTGCCTTTAATATAAATAATCTGCACATGGTTGTATGGTTTAGAATACTCCATATTATAATAAGACATGATTTACACACAGATGTATGGGTTCAGTATTCTTTTAATATAAATAAGTCTGCAATGGTTGGGTATGGTTTAGAATTACTCCTATATTATAATAGACATGATTTGTACAACAGTAACCAATAGTTGTATGTTTCAAGTATCTCCTTTCTAATGAGAATAATCGCACATGTTATGGTTTAGAATACTCCTATATATAATAGACTAATACTAACACGTTTGTTATGGTTTAAGTATTCCTTTTTAATATAAATAATCTGCAACATGGTGTATTGGTTTAGAAGTGACTCTAGTAATTATAATATTGACATGATTTACCAACAGTTGTACTGGTTTCAAGTATTCTTTCTAATAGAAATACACTGCACATGGTTTGTAATGGTTTAGAATACTCTATATTATAAAGACATGATTTACCACACAGTTGTATCGTTGTCAAGTATTCCTTTCTAATAGAAATAACTTGCACATTGGTTTGTATGTTTAGATACTCCCAATCTATAATAAATGATTTACACACAGTTGTATGGTTTCAAGTATTCCTTTCTAAAGAATAATCTGCATCATGGTGTATGGTTTACGAATACTCCTATTTATAATAGGACATGATTTACACAACACAGTGCATGGTTTAGTATTCCTTTCTTAATATAAATACATCTCACATGGTTGTAATGGTTTAGCAATCTCCTATTTATAATAGACATGATTAACAGCACATGTATGGTTTCAAGTATTCTTTCTAATATAAAATAATCTTCACATGGTTGTCATGGTTAGAGATATCTATACTTATCAATAGAGCATGATTACACACAGTTGTATGTT
Source organism: Doryteuthis pealeii (assembly GCA_023376005.1). Taxonomy (NCBI): domain Eukaryota; kingdom Metazoa; phylum Mollusca; class Cephalopoda; order Myopsida; family Loliginidae; genus Doryteuthis; species Doryteuthis pealeii. The sequence continues at coordinate 69,230,613 of CM042167.1, forward strand.
TCAAGTTTTTCCTTTCTAATAGAAATATCTGCACATGGTTGTATGGTTTAGAATACTCCATATTATAATAGACCATGATTTACAAACAGTTGTATGGTTTCGTATTCCTTCTAATATAAATAATCTGCAATGGTTGTAGGTTTGAATACTCTATATTATGACATAGACATGTATTACACACAGTTGTTATGGTTTCCAAGTATTCCTTTCTAATTAAAATGAACAATGGTTGTATGGTTTTAGAATACTCTATAATTATAATAGACATGATTAACCCACAGGTTTTATGGTTTCAAGTATTCCTTTCTAATAATAATATCTGCATCATGGTTGTATGGTTTTAAGAAATATCCTATATTATAATAAGACTGAATTACACACAGTTGTATGTTATTCCAGTATTCCTTTCTAATATAAATAACTGCACATGGCTGCTATGGTCTTAGAATAACTCCTATATTATAATAGACATGAAATACCACCAGTTGTATGGTTTCAATGATTCTTTCTTAATAATAGTAGAAATTAATCTGTACATGGTTGTAGTGAGTTTAGAGGAATACCCCTATGAGTATATCATAGCTATGACATGAATTAACACACAGTTGTATGTGGTTCTCAACGTATTCCTTTCTACCTATAATAGTCGCACATGGCTGTATGGTTAGAATACTCTATATTCATAATAACATGATTTACAACAGTTGTATGGTTTCAAGTATTCCTTTCTAATAGAATAATCTGCACATGGTTGTCTGGTTTAGAATACTCGCTATATTATAATAGACATATTTACACACGTTGTTATGGTTTCAAGTATTCCTTTCTAATAGAAATAATCTGACACATGGTTGTATGGTTTAGAATCTCCTATCATTTAATAGACTGATTACACACAGTTGTAGATGGTTTCAGAGTATTTCCTTGCTAATAGAATAATCTGCACATGGTTGTATGGTTTAGAATACTCCTATATTATAATGACTATGATTTACACACAGTTGTATGGTTTAAGTATTCCTCTTCTTAATAGAATCTTGCACATGGCTTGTATGGTTTTAGAATAGCTCCTATAGATTGATCATAGACATGATGTTACACACAGTTGTAATGTTCAAGTATTCCTTTCTAATAAAAATAATCTGCACATAGTTGTATTGTTTAGAATACGTTCCTAGTGTTATAATAGACATGAAATTCACACACGTGTATGTTTCAAGTAATTTCCTTCTAATATAAATATCTGCAGATGTTTATGGTTTAGAATACGTCCTATATTTATAAGTAGACAATACTTTACACTACAGTCTGTTGGTTTCATATTACTTTCTAATATAAATAATCTGCACATGGTTGTATCGGTTTAGAATACTCCTTATAGATTATAATAACATGATTTACACACAGTTGTATGGTTTCAGTATCCTTTCTAATATAAATAATCTGCACGTGGTTGTATGGTTTAGAAATAGCTCCTATATGTAATATAGACAAGATTTACACACAGTTGTATTGTTTCAAGTATTGCCTTTCTAATAGAAATAATACTGCCGACATGTTGATGGTTTAGAATACTCCATATTATAATAAGACAGTGATTTACACACAGTTGTTATGGTTTCAAGTATTCCTTTCTAATGAGAAATATCTGCACATGGTTGGTAATTGGTTAGAATACTCCTATAGTTATAATAGACATGAATTCACCAGTTGTATGGTTTTTTCCAAGTAATTCCTTTCTAATAGAAATAATCTGGCCATGGTTGTATGGGTTTAGAATACTGCCTCCTATTATAATAGACTAGTCGGATTTACACACGTTGTAATGGTTCAAGTATTCTATGGGGGGATGCCACTCGGGACTTTTTGCATTTTGCACCTCCCATACCACGAATCTAAGTTTCTGAGTGGTCCCAATAGATGGTCTTTGTGGCAACCCAATACTTGAACGCAGTAAATACCCTTAATACACACGGACCTTTCCGGGTCTGTGTCTGTTAATGAAATTAAATGAGTGGTCCAGAGGGCCATCCCCCAGGCAACACCTGCCACCTTGATTTAAAGGGACATGGCTGGGTTTATTGTCCAATGCCTGAGGCGCCCCTTGAAGGGCAATGCCGACGGGATCCATGTCAGTTTTCACCCACCATCCCATAAGCCTCGGTTCTTTGGTGGTTCAACATTAATAGGTCCTTGTGCCTGACCCATATACGTGGGATGTGGGGTAAATATCCATTAATACCAGGGGCCTTTTGGGGCTTGTCTGTTAATGTAATTAACAGCATGATCCCAAGGGACCGTCAGTGGTGACATAGTTTCGGTTACAAACAGACAGTTACATAATCTTCATTATAATATGATTCATGAAAGGTAGCCTATTTCAATTACCTGGGTCTTAACTTGCCGTATTTGACGGCATATAGGACGCACTTTTTTTCCAAAATGTTTGCTCAAAGAATTGTACTGCGTCTTATACATCGTAGGTGAAGTTTGAGACCTCTCGTAGACCTATGCTAGGGTAATTTTATTATTATTATTATTTCCTGCTATTGAGATGTCTTGTGAATGCTTATTGCTTGCCTGTACTGCCAAATGGTTTTATAAAATTTCTCTAAATGTTTGAGATAAGGCTTGACGATTAGTATTATCTGCGTTATTCGGACTATTATTCGGACAATAGTCTGAATAACGCAGATAATGCTTTTATACAGCTATGTTTCAGCTTGTATAATGTACAGCTAGACTGTTTTCAAAATATATGCTTAAATACTACTAAAAACCTTTTTTTTTCCTGAATCTGACCTCTGAAATGGGAGTGCGTCTTATACGGGCCGTCATCTTATATGCCGTCAAATAGAGTAATTTATTCTAAAACCATTATCATTGTTAGATACTGCTTCGATCCCGGGAAACTGTTACATAATTATGCAGGTTGCATAAGATTATTGTCAATTCCCCTGTAATTCTGAGGGGATGACCCTTTTCATATCATGGCCGGGTCTTCATGGAAAATACAGAAGCCGCAAATATGTGAAGTCACGTGGGACCTTTTTCAGAGTCCCCATCATTGCAGTTGGACGTCAGGCAGAGCGGTCGCCATTTTATCTCTGTCTAAACTGAACTCAACGCGGCTATGTTAGCTAGAGATGTCCTGGGTTGGGGATTGAAAATAAAGTAACATCAAAATAAATCGAAGTCTTGTGTTTATTATTAAAAAACTAAACAATGACACAGGGCCTTCTGATAGAGAGAATGCCTGAAGAAAACCAGACCCGAAGTCCCAGTCAATCTCAGACGCTAGACTTAGAAGATAGCAGATCCAAGCGCTAGAACAGACCAAGTCCAGTGATAGAAATACAAAGACGATCAGAACCAAGAAGATGGCCAAGATATTGAATGAATAAGGAGAAAAGAATAGAGCGTATGCCACATTATAATTACTATGCAAATATATGCACCTCCGGGTGCAGTATTTAAAGTTTTAATGTACATAAAATATCGTTGAAATCAGAAAAAGGCTAATGAGACTAATAAGAATGCAGATAACATGATTTGAAACAGAGGTGGATATAATGAATAAATAGAACAACTGAAACCTTACTATTCCAATCACTCTCGTCTTCATTGTTATTTTTTCTAATTTAAGTATTTAGTTAAAAGAGGAAGTAAAGAAAAATGAAGTTATTTCTTCTTTGTTAATGGATTTATTTAAGATTCATCTGAAGAGATTTTGCTTATATTCATTTCAAACAAAAACAAAAATTAGAAATCAATAATTACGTAGCACATATATTTATTAAAATCACATTTTTATATCATACTGCATTAGCCTCGCCGTTCACATTGTAACCGTTCATTTTGTTGTATATATAAATCATTGCATCTTGTTAGTATGTAATATAGTTAACAGTATATAATGTAAAGCGTTTTGATTAATATTGAGGTTAAAATAAAAGCAAATAAAATCATGGAGTATGTGAGTCAATAATAGCGGAAATTGTGACTGTGAGTAGTGATATAGTTTTCGGTTTACAGATAAAAAACAACTGATCTCCATTATAATAAAGATTTAGTCGGCCATGAGAAGGTCAACTATGCAACAAAACGACTGAGTAGCCTACTAGATATAATATATATAGACCAAACATCAAATGGGTAAGTCAAAAAGCACAAAAAAAAGAATTACAACACAGTACACGGGGATGAATCTATATAATGACAAGATAGCCAATATGATTATAGTCTTCGTCATCGAAAGCACAACTTGTCATTGTGAGTCGCGTGCTAATTGAGGTGCTGCCAACTATGACAAGGGATGCTGGCTTATCTGTGTTGTCCTATAACGGTTCCGCCAAGAATATAGAAGTTAAAGATATATATACAGCTGATACATAATTTCACTAAGCTTTTGTGTTTGATGTCTATGGATCTCACTGACAAACATTAATATTTATTCTCTTTGTATTTTTATTCATTTAATGGATGATGATATAAGACCAACCAACCAACCAGCTACTACTATCTTTGTTTTCGCTGAGCCGACGAAAAAGGACAAAAGAGAGGTCGGGCATAAATGAATGAAAGGACATATATTAAGAAAAAGAAAGAAGAAAGAAGGAAAGAAAGAAGAAAGAGAGGAGTGAAAGAAGAAAGTGCCTAGTAAAAGATTGGAAATATTATAAAGAAAAGATAATATTTATAGCAAGAAAGAAAGAAAAAAGAAGAAAGAAAGAAAAAAGAGAGAGAGGGGAGAGGGAGAGAGAGGAGAGTGAAAGAAAAAGAAAGTGCCTAGTAAAAAGATTGGAAAGTATTCTTAAAGAAAGAAAATATTTATAGGAATAAGAAAAGAAAAAAGACAAGAAAGAAATAAAGAATGAGCAGAGAGTGACAAGAAAAAAAAGAAAGTCCAAGTAAAGATTGGAAAATATTCATAAAGAAAGAAATGGATTTATAGAAAAAGAAAGAAAGGAAGAATAGAAAATAAGATGAAAAGAAAGAAAGAAAGAAGAAAGAAAGTAAAGAGAGAGAGAGAGTGAAAGAAAAGATAGTGCCTAAGTAAAAAGATTGGATAAATATTCATAAAGCAGAAATATTATCAGAAAGAAAGAAAGAAAAAAGAAAGAAAGAAAGAGTGGTGAAGAAAAGAACGACTGGCGCTAGTAAAAGATTGGAAAATAATTCATAAAGAAAGAAAATATTTATAGAAAGAAGAAATGAAAAGAAAGAAAGAGAGAGTGAGTGAAAGAAAGAAAGTGCCTAGTAAAAAGATTGGAACTATTCATAAGAGAAAATATTTATAGAAAGAAAGAAAGGAAACAAAGACAAGAAGAAAGAAGAAAGAGAGAGTGAAAGAAAAAAAGAAGTGCCTTAGTAAAAGATTGGAAATATTCATAAAGAAGAAAATATTTATAGAAAGAAAGAAAGAAAAAAAGAAAGAAAGAAGAAAGAAAGAGGAGAGTGAAAGAAAAAAAGAAGTGCTAGTAAAAAGATTGGAAAATATCATAAAGAAAGAAATATTTATAGAAAGAAAGGAAGAAAAAAAAAGAAAGAAAGAAAGAAAGAAAGAGAGAGTTGAAGAAAAAAAGAAAGTGCCTAGTAAAAAGATTGGAAAATATTCATAAAGAGAAAATATTTATAGAAGAAAGAAAAAAAGAAAGAAGAAAGAAAGAAAGAGAGAGTGAATAAAAAACAATGTGCGTATTAAAAGATTGGAATGATTCGTAAGAAAGAAATATTCTTAGAAAGAAAGAAAGAAAAAGAAAGAACGAAAGAAAGAAAGAACGAAAGAAAGAAAGAGAGAGTAAAAGAAAAAAAGAAAGTGCCTAGTAAAAGATTGGAAAATATTCATAAAAAAAGAAAATATTTATAGAAAGAAAGAAAGAAAAAGAAGAAAGAAAGAAAAAGAAAGAAAGAGAAAGAAAGAAAAAAGAAGAAAGAAAGACAGAAAGATATAGAAAGAATGAAGGAAAGAATATAGAAAGAATATATTTAAAGAAAATGATCTGAGGGAAGAATGAAAATATACGAAGAAGAAAGAAAGAAAGAAGAAAGATAAGAAGAAAGAAGAAAAGAAAGAAAAGAAGAAAAAAGATATTGAAATAAAAGAGGTGTGACGAAAGAGAGAATATACAAAGAAAGAAAGAAGAAAAAGAAAGAAGAAAGAAAGAAAGCGAATAAAAAAAAAAGTGGAGAGAAGGGAATAAAATATTTAGAGAAAGAAAGAAAGTAAGAAAGAAAGAAAGTAATAGAGAAGAAAGAAAGAAGAAAGAAGAAAATAATAGAAAGAAAGAAAGAAAGAAAGAAGATAGAACGAATGTATTTAACGAAAAGGGTAGATGATGAAAGAATGAAAATATACAAAATAATGAAAGAATGAAAAAAGAAAAAAAAGAAAAGAGAAAGAATATATTTAAAGAAAAAAAAGTGTGATGAAAGAAAGAAAGAAAGAAAGAAGGAAAGAAAGAAAGAAAGAAGAAAAAATGATAGAATATATTCAAATAAAAAGATATGTGATGAAGGAATGAAAATATAAGAAGAAAGAAAGACATAAAGACAAATAGAAAGAGAGAAAGGAGAAAGAAAGAATGTATATAAAGAAAAAGATATCTGATGAAAGAACAAAAACAAAGAAAGAAAGAAAGAAAGAAAGAAAGAAAGAAAAAAGTGTTTGAATATATCCAAATAAAAAGATACGTGATGATAGAATGAAAATATATCATGAAAGAAAGAAAGAAAGAAAAAAAAAAAAGAAAGAGAAAAGAAAAAGAAAGAAAAGAAAAAGAAAGAAAGAAAAAGAAGAAGAAAAAGAAAGAAAGAAAGAATATGTTTAAAGACAGAAATATATTATTAACAAATAAACAGCTTATATAATAAAGTGTGGTCTAATGGTCACCGTCGTAGGAAATGGACTAGTCGACCCGAGTTCAATTCCAGGACGAAACTGTTTGCACTTCACTGTTTGTGCTAATACCTTTGGAAAAGGTATGAATCCAATTCTCCCTCCAGCTATGAGTAAATAGCAGCGCAATGGGCTCTTTAACCATGGTTAGGTAACCAGTCTAAGAGAAGGAAAACTCTGAATTCAAACCTGTTAAACCCCGCTTAAGAAATTGACCTTGCTTGTGCGGAGGGGTTGGTAAATATCTTCTTATTATAATGGAGATTGTGTATTTTTCTGTCTGTAACCGAAACTATATTACTAATCAAGTCACAATTCACATAGTTATTTACATCACATTCTTCATGATTTTATTTATATTTAAACCTCAATTATTAATAAAATTGCTTCACCTTTTTATTAGTGTTGCCCATATCTACATACAAATAACATGCAATTGTATTTATATATACAAAAAATAGCGGTTTACAGTGTGAACGGGAAGGCTAATTTGCATATTGATATTAAAAATGTGATTTTATTAAATATGTGTTTAGTATTATTGATTTCTAACTGTTTGGTTTTATTTTAATGAATATAAGCAAAAATCTCTCCAATGAATCTTAAATGAAATCCATTAATAAGAAAAAATAAGTGTAATTTTATTCTTTATTTCCTAATTTAACTAAATAGTTAAATAAGTAAAAATCAGAAATGAAAGACGGGAGTGATGGAAGAGTAAGTTTCATTTCTATTTTTCTATTATACCTCCACTCTGTTTCAAATCTTTTTATCTGCATTCTTATTAGACTTTCTAATTTAATACGATATTTCATTACATTAAAACTTGAATACTTGCACCCGGAGGGTGCATATATTTGCTAGTATATATAATAAAGTGACAATGTCTAGATGCTTAGTCAAAGTCTAGACAGACTCAATATTTGTTTCTATTAAAAAATACAGGACTGAGCAGTTGTCCGCCACACATTTTCTCTGTGTAACTTTTCTTGTTTTCTAAATTGAACATTCATCTCAGGGGTAACTTGTCTAAGACAACAGATGTTTTTTTCCAATTACAGGTTGAACAATGGGAGAATGGATAAAGTAGAATAAAAACAGTCCAATTAAGAAAATTCCCCGTAGAGAAGTCAGGGTGCTCACAATTACCCTAGCAACAAACTAGAATCTTCTACAGGCGTCACGAAACAAATTAAAAACATGTCCCTAACTCTCACTGAGTGAATCCCAAGTATGTGGGTACACCCCTAAAGAGGGAGTAAGATTCCCTCAATGACGTTTTGCTGGCATCCCCCCCCACACACACTACCTATGACACTAACATAATTGACGCCTGAAAGGGTGGCTTTTAAGATCGTTAACTGATAATTTTTGTTGTCATAATTCTAGTGATATTTTGCAATAAATGTGGCCTATAGTCGGTATCAGCCGAACAACGAGCGTGTCTATCCCCTTTTCATTAGCGCTAGACCAGAGAGATGGTTTTTGTGTTTGAGGTTGTGTTACACACCTACCATCAGCTCCCAACTTTATCGCACTGATCCAAGCTATGCTACTCATACGTTGAGTTGGCGAGGGCCGGTATCTAACCTGTAACTTAGTGGTTCCAAGGCGGATGCTCTAGCGACCGAACTAAGCCGCACCAATAAAATGTCTAAATTAGCCAAATTTTATCATAAAGTAAGTAAAGTCGTCGTTATCAGCCGGACAGCGAGGGAGACTATCCCCTTTTCACTAGTGCTAGAACAAGGAGATTGTTTTTGCGTCTGAGGTGGGGCGCCACACCTTACAGTTCCTTACTTTGGGTATTTGCCTCATACCCCACTTGTATGGGCTGGGCACAAGGCCTCGTTTTAACGTGGGCCCACCCACAAGCCGAAGCTCATGGGTGGGAAAGAACAAAAATGGCGTCGATCCCTTCGGCATTCCCCCTCGAGGGGGGCGGCTCAGGCGCTGGGCAATAAACCCAGCCCTGCCCCTTTAAGTCAAGGGGGCAGGTGTTGCCTGGGGGGATAGCCCCCTGGGATCGACGCTGTTAATTTAACACACCGGTCCAGTGGCCGAAGCGCACCGGACCCCCGTCCCGAAGGACGGGTTTTTAATGTGTATCAGTTCCTTACTTTATCGTACAGATTCCTGTGCTACTTATAAGCTGAGTTGGCGGGGGCCGGTATCGAACCAAGAACCTTGAGGTTCCTATGCTAATGCTCTACCGACTGAGCTAAACTGGTACTAGACAGATAGTTTTTTGTTGATTTGCGTTTAATTAATAAAAAGAAAGAAAGAGAGAAAGAAAAAGAGAAAGAAAAAAGAGAAAGAAGGAAAGAAAGAACACAAAAGGATAATACTTGCAACCAGTACCACTTGTCTAAGGGAATTTAGGCAAGTGGCAATGGTAGCTCCATATAGCAAAGCTCTTACTTTTTTTAACATACAGGGTTCGGGAAAAATGCCTTCTACATTTTAGCATTTTCTCCATGTGCTGCAAGTGAATTTAGGCAAGTGGCAATGGTAGCTCTATCTAGCTATCTTACCATTTTTTTTTTCAGATACGATCAGTTATGATCATGGCTTTGACCAGTGCTTTTATTCGTATTATGTCAGAATGATGCTGTTCCGGATAGAATCTTCAACCTATAGTACTATGGCTGTTTTGTTTTATGGCATGTCAACCCTTTTCGGGTCATTTAATGCTGATTCAAATCATTTTGATATGTTTAATAGAACATCCAATACAACTTATCGGCTTCCAAAATTTTCACTTTGGTCTCCTGCCTCAAAAATTGCTACCCGGTGACTATTAAATAACGACCAGCTCAGTCTTTCAAACTATCCATCTTCATATCTATCTATCTATCTCAATTTGTTCATATTTATCTGTTTACTTTAAATACTAAGATTTTTTTTTTTTATTCATGTCTATTTAATGTCTTGTTTTTAGTTTAAATAAACAAGAATTACGACAAAAAAAGATGCGACCCCCCCCCAAATACATTTACTTGTCGAAAATATCTATCTCCATTTATTCATATCTATCTATATTATTTTGTTTGTTTATCTATCTATCTATCTATCTCAGTCTATTCCAAACTTTATATCCATCTTCATATCTAAACAAGAATTACAACAGATTACGATAAATAAACAAGAATTACGAGCTGGGGGTCGTTATTTTGATAGTCACCGGTAGCAATTTATGAGGCAGGAGACCGGGACGCACTTCCTCATAAATTACCGATCTTTTTCTTATATATGTGGGCTCGTTTCTACTTGTGTGAAAAACGTCCCTTATATTAAGTCCGTGGTAACCCGTGTTCATTAAAAACAAGACCGCAACTTTTTGTTAACAATGTTTATTGTGGCCGTGATAATCTAGTTGTAGTCGTTGGCGCAAAGAGAGACAGAAAGAATATTACAATAACAGAATCACCAGATTAAATACACTAAGCTTGTCCCAATCGCACTATCAGCTGTCAGCTTTGGGGATAGAAAAAGAAAGAAAGAAAGGATTTTTTTGATAGGCTAATTCAGACTGCGTCGCGTGTCTGCCTCAATAGACATTTTGTGGTCTGACTTCGCCACTCTTCTCCCCTTGACTATTCACCCCTTCTTTTATAATTACCGATAATCATCTGATCATTTTCTTGCGTCATATTTTAATTCCATTGTATATTAGCTGATGGTAGGTGTGGCGCTCCACCTCAGATGCTAAAATAATCTCCTTGGTTTAGCGCTAGTGAAAAGGGGATAGACTCCCTCGCTGCATGGCTGATACCGACATTAGGCCGCCCCGGCGTATACATTAGAATTTTAGCTAAATTATCCGACACTCCTCTGGTCAGAATGTTTATAATTGTCCCGAAAATATTCAACCCCAGCAATTCTCTGAAGGAATTTCAACAAAAATTTCAAACAAACTGTGTATTTACCTCGTACCCCTCTAGTACGGGTTAGACACAAGGCCTTATTAACGTGGGACCACCCACAAACGGAAGCTCATGGGTGGCGGGTGGAAAAATTGCATTGATACCGTTGGCATTTCCACTCAAGGGGCGTCTCAGAACTGGGCAATAAACCCAACCCTTTAAATCGAGGGGGAAGGTGTTGCCTGGGGGGATGGTCCCCTGGGATCAACGCTACTAATTTACTCAGCAGGCCCAGCGGCCGAAGTTCACTGGACCCCCGGCGTTGGCCGGAAAACTGAATTTTAAACAAACTGCATTCTAAATAATTTCTTTCTTTAAAAATATTTTTTAAATATTTATTATTTATTCTTATTTACTCATATTTTATTTTTACTCAAACTGGTCCTTTTTTTCGAACCCTAATATAAGAAATTTTATTTGACGGTAAGTATGGAGCTCCACCTCGGAAAAATAATTTCTTTGGTCTATCACTAGTGAAAAAGGGAAAGACTCCCTGACTGTTCAACTGATACTGACTATAGGCCACTCTATAGACTTTACTTATTATATATTAGGATATATTTCCTATCATATATTTTATATAAGTTTATAATTTTATATATTAGATAATCAATAAAACATTAAACATTTTTTTTAAAACTAAAATAATCTATATAATTACGTAACACACACACATATATATATATATATTTGAGATATTTTTGTGAGTCTGTATCCGTTTTTTGGGAGCACACAAATCAGGTTTAGGCATTAGTTTGAAGCAATAATGTGCTATATCTTATTATAATGGAGATTGTGTGTTTGTTTGTCTGTAACCGAAACCCTATCACTACTCAAGTCATTATCCATTTAGTTATTATACATCACATTCTCCATGAATCATTTTTATGTAAGCCTCAATTATTAATAAAATTGTTTTTCATTATTAATACTGCTGGTCATATCTACGTACTTATAAAATGCAATTGTATTTATATGTATAACAAATAGTGGTTTACAGTGTGAACGACAAGCCTAATTTGCATATTGATATTTAAAATTTGATTTTAATAAATATGTGCTTGGTATTGTTGATTTCTAATTATTTGATTTTATCTTATTTAATATGAGCAAAAATCTCGGGGATAAATCTTAAATGAAATCGATTAATAAGAAGAAATAACTGTAATATCATCCTTTACTTCCTGTTTTAACTAAATAGTTAAATTAGGAAAATTTACAATGAAAGACGGGAGTAATGGAAGATGATGGAAGAGTTAGTTTCAAAGTTGTTCTATTTTTCAATCATACCCCTCTTTTCCAAATCTTTCTATCTGCATTCTAATTTAGTTTCATTAGTCTTTCTAATTTAATATATTATTTTATTATATTAAAACTTAAATACTTGCACCCGGAGGGTGCATATATTTGCTAGTTATAATAATGTAGTTATCATAATATATTCATCTGGGAATAAATATCAGAAAACTCGGTTGTTGTTTTTGTTTTTTTGTTTTTTAAATATATTATGATAACTACATTAATATAGCACATTAATGCTTCACACTAATGACCAAACCTGATTTGTGTACTTAAAAAAAACGGATACAGAAACAAAACAAAACATATCTCAAATATATATACTTACTAGAAGCATACAGAGACTCCTAAACAACACCATATATATATATATATATATATATATATATATGTGTGTGTGTGTGTGTGTGTTGTGTGTATGTGTGTGTGTGTGTGTGTGTGTGTGTGGACATTTTCAGAAAAGACTTGCAAACATAAATGATAATTGTGAATTTACACAGATTGACTCTACAAAAAAAGCTTAATTCTCTAAATAAATGTATTCTACTTGGTCCCAATAATTATGATAATTATATTAACCTCTCTGGTAACAAACCCACCGAAGACCAAAAAGAATTTCTCAATCTACTACCACTCCGCCTCAGAGTGGACCTAATTGACAGCTTTACAGTGTGTATATATATATATATATATATATATATATATATATATATATATATATATATATATAAACCTAATGAGTCAGATAAAGCTACTTAAAGTTTTACCTAGTTCTCTTCAGAGCTAAGATCCGAAGAGCACTAAGAGAAACTTTAAGTAGCTTTATCTGACTCATTAGGTTTATGTTTCTTATTTGCTCTACTTAGGTATTGAGCACTCTTTACTTATTAGCTTTAGTATATCCTAGTGGTGTTTTCTTTATATATATATATATATACATATAAATTGTTTTTTTCTTTGGCCAAGTATTGTATCAATTGATTATTTTTGGTTGGTACAGTTACCTTGGTCTTTTCTATTTTCCCAAAAATTTTTTCCCCAGGTGATGTTTGGTAGTATATTTTTACAATCAAACTATTTGCCGGTTTTTTTTCTCACCACGAGGGTTTACCAACAAGTTTGGTATATATATTATATATATATATATATATATATATATATATATATACTAGCAAATATATGCACCCTCCGGGTGCAAGTATTTAAGTTTTAATGTAATAAGATATTGTATTAAATTAGAAAGGCCAATGAAACTAAATAAGAATACAGATAAAAAGATTTGAAACAGAGGGAGTATAATAAAAGATTTGAAACAGAGGGAGTATAATAACAAATGGAACAACTGAAACTTACTCTTCCATCACTCTCGTCTTTCATTGTTATTTTTTCTCATTTAAGTATTTAGTTATAAGAGGAAGTAAAGAATAAAATGACAGTTATTTTATCTTGTTAATGGATTTCATTTAAGATTCATTGGAGAGATTTTTGCTCATATTCATTAAAATAAAACCAAACAGCTAGAAATCAATAATACTAAGCACATATTTATTAAATTTGATTTTTTTAATATTAATATGCAAATTAGCCTTCCCGTTCACACTGTAAACCGCTATTTTGTTGTATATATAAATATAATTGCATATTGTCAGTATATAGACATAGTTAACAGTATTAATAATGTAAGACAATTTTATTAATAATTGAGGTTTAGATAAAAATAAAATCATGGAGAATGTGATGTCAATAACTAAGAGAATTGTGACTTGTATAGGAATATAGTTTCGGTTACAGACAGAAAAACACACAATCTCCATTATAATAACTAGCAAATTTATGCAAGTTTTTAAGTTTTAATATAATGAAATATCATGTTAAATTAGAAAGGCTAATAAAACTAAATAAGAATGCAGACAAAAAGATTTGGAACAGAGGGGGTATTATCGAAAAATAGAACAGCTTTGAAACTAACTCTTCCATCATTTTCCATTACTCCCGTCTTTCATTTGTAAATTTTCTTAATTTAACTCTTTACTTAAAATAGGAAGTAAAGGATAATATCCCAGTTATTTCTTCTTCTTAATGAATTTCTTTTAAGATTTATCCCAGAGATTTAGCCTTCCCATTCACACTGTAAACCACTATTTTGTTGTATATATAAATACAATTGCGTATTATTAGTATGTAGATATGGTCAACAGTCTTAATAATGTAAAACAATTTTATTATTCATTGAGGTTTAAATAAAAATAAAATCATGAAGAATGTGATGTAAATAACTAAGGGAACTGTGAATTGAGTAGTAATATAGTTTCGGTTACAGACTGACAAACACACAATCTCCATTATAATAAGATATATATATATATATGTGTGTGTGTGTGTGTGTGTAGTTTATAAAGGATTATTGTTAGTTATTTGAAACTTGCTTAATTGCTTACAATGATGAAGAAATACCGATTACAATATTAAATAACCCAACATTAGATAATCCAGGATTGGATAATATTTTATAAGCCTAAACTAACCGAGCAATCTCAAACAGTAAACTCATTTATTTGTTCATTTTTAGTCTTTATCAATAAATAAGCAGATCCTTTGATATTAGGTTGGTTATATTTTTCTAATAATTAAAAATTTAACTAAAAATTTTTTTATCTTAAACACGTTATATTCATCTTTAAAATTTTTTTTTTTTTAATTTTTAATGTTTGAAGTTCGGATGATGAGAGATTTCAAAGATTTGAACTGATCAAATTAACGGGTAATGAAAAAAAACTAAAAAGCGAAATGATTGAAAAAATTCATCTGTGCAATAACAAAGTCAATGTCTAGATTATCATAAAGAAAATCTATTCTAAATAAATTCTTCCCCAACATCCGGGTAACGGCATTAGACAGGATGTAGCGTAATTATCATGGTCTACGGGGAATTTGGGGATTGAAAATAAAACGGTATTCGAATTTCTGGAGAAAGAGAGGAAAAAGAAATAAGAACAAAGAGAGGTTAAAGTTTGGAACTCAATTCACCGACCAATGACCCCGGAACTAATGTTAAAAATAAAACCGGAAGTTTCAGTTTCTATGGATGCCCCCGGGACGACAAACGAAAGAAGAGGAAAATCTGTCTTTTTCGGCTGGGCTTTCGAGGGAGGCATACGGGGGCTTTCCTGGTTCCCCCGTATGGGTTTCGCATAGTAGTACCGAACATGATTTACGATAGAGTAATTTGACATAACCCTCTCTCTCTCTCTCTCTCTCTCTCTCTCTCTCTCTCTCTCTCTCTCTCTCTCTTTCTCTCTCTCTCTCTCTCTCTCTCTGAGAAAGAACCCACGAGCCTAGAAATAAGTAAACAGGCCCCTTGTGACTAGACGACTTGCGTATGTTGTTTCTGAACTAACGACTACTACTAATAGTAACGACTATTACTACAACTCGAATTTGGTTCTATGCAACACAAGATATGTATTTGGAGTTGGGGAAAAATAAAGTATCCTGAAATATAACCATGTGATTTTTTTAAATCCTAAAAGAGGGCCAGTTCAGCTCAGTGGGTCTAGGAATCACAAGGTACCTGGTGCGTATGAGTAGTACAGGGATCTGTGCGGTAAGGTAGGGAGCTGAATGTAGGTGTGGCGCTCCACCACAGACGCAAAAACAATCTCCTTGGTCTAGAGATTGTGAAAAGGGGATAGAATTCCTCGCTGCATGATGATACCGACATTAGGTCACCCCGATGACTTGACTTACTTTTTGTTTGGTTTGATTTTGTTTTACGGTATATCAACCTCAGTGGGTCATTTAATGCCGATAAAGTTTTGAAATAAATCAATTCTTAATGGATAATACAATTGTGTTTATCAACTCATGTTTTTCTATTTAATCCATAGATGGGACCTTAACAGGTACTACCACTCCGGGTCAGAGTGGACCAGGGAGCAATGGTGATGAATGGGGTGCTCCACATTCCCCAAACCTCCAAAACTGGAAACTCACCATCAGATAGAGTTTAACGTCATTCCGAGGACATGTAGACCCTCAGTCAACGCCTTCTAGCACCCATATGATAAAAAGGAGTTGGGGCTTGCCATAAGAGTAATAGGGTTGGGAAAATTATATAGGTGCTAAGGCTTGACGTGACCAGCCGATTGATCCGAGGGGGCCTCTCCGACCGCCCGTCTAGCCCAAGATAGGGTTAAAGTTTACTTTTTGTACTAAACTAAAAAATGTCTCTGGAGTGAAGTCTAGATTCGTACTGACGTCACGTCCGGTCTCGTCAGGTCTTGTCACCAAACTAAAAACGTTAACTTGAACGATTTCATTATATGATTTGTGAAACAAAATTGTAAGTTGGTTGGTTGGTTTGTTTTATGGCATGCCATATCTTGTTGGGTTATTTAATGCAACGCCGGTGTTTGTTTGCAAGCAATCTAAAAGAAAATTAATGTTTTATTCGTTGTTAATTTCTATCTTTGTAAATAAAACTTCAGTCTCAATACTTTTAGAACACAGTTGTAATTTTGTAGAATATTAATGTTTCATTCATTGTTCGTTACTGTATTGGTAAATACAGCTTCAGTCTCGACATTTTTTTAACATAGCTCGTATTTTAAAGAAAATTAATGTTTCATTCGTTATTCATTATGCTGGCCACGGTTGACGATCTGTAATGCTTGAGGACAGGATTGTGGTGGGTGAGCGGTCTGAGACTCGATTACTAAGTGGTTCTGTAACATGCAACACTCCAATTTGTCCGATATTTGGGCTAGACGGACGGTTGGAGTGGCTCCATCCGATTCATCCATGAGTATCTAATTTATAGTCAAAATCATTAATACATAGAATAAATCTTATTTATTAACGAGGTTCCTATGAAAATCTTAAGATTTGCTTCAAAACAGCCCATGTTATTAGTGCGTTTAAAATACTACAATGTGTCTTAT
>CM042167.1:69252675-69260175 GCA_023376005.1 Doryteuthis pealeii
CCTTATGGCAACCCCTTTTTTATCATATGGGTGCTCTATCTGATGGTGAGGTTCCAGTTCTGGAGGTTTGGGGAATGTGGTGCACCCCTTCAGCACCATTGCTCCCTGGTCCACTCTGACCCGAAGTGGTAGTACCTGTTAGGGTCCCATCTATGGGTTAAATAGAAAAATGTATTTATAAAAAAATTGTATTATGCATTAAGAATTGATTTATTTCAAAACTTTATCGGCATTAAATGACCCACTGAGGTTGATATGCCGTAAAACAAAACAAAACAAACCAAACCATCATTTTCCCTGGGAGGCCCTCTACGCAGCATCCAGCATCTTTGCATAGCTGGTCAATGTAGGTCGTTGATGGGCGACCCACATTAGCATGTCCGTGTGTTGGCTTCCAAAGGAGAACGTCGCTTATGAGCTCGTCCTTGCTTCTCCAGCAGTGCCCGGCATGCCTTGTCCGTCTCATTTGAATGGTTTGTGAGATGGGGGTGGGACAGGTGGCCATATAGCTGTTTCCTCGTGGGTTGTTGTTTCCACGATTTGTTCAAGACTGCACGCAGCATTCTTGTGCAGCTTCCATCCAGCTTATTCCCAAGTCTCTCTCTCTCTCTCTCTCTCTCTCTATATATATATATATATATATATATACATATATATATATATATATATATATATATAAGAGATTTATCCAAAACTTGGTAGTAAGGGATGATTCTATATGTGATTTCAAGATCCACTGTACTAATATTGATGATCCAGTATGTATAAATACAGTGAATCATTAAATCACTAAAGAGAGCTCAATGTAAAATAACCTTTTAGATTATATACAGAGCAATATTTATCAATAAAGGAAGAACTCAATACAGTAATCCCATAATAAATTTATTTCGACAAAAATTGGGGCCCATATAAATCTAAGTTGATTTAAACCGGCTCCCCAAATATTTGCCTCATCAGATGGGTCTCAATTCACTTATGAACAAGCATATCACAAAAAACCCAAAGAGCTGAATATATATAAATTCAAAGAAAAAAATAATAAAAAATTAAATCAACTTAGATTTATATGGGCCCCAATTTTTTGTCGAAATAAATTTATTATGGGATTACTGTATTGAGTTCTTCCTTTATTGATATATATATATATATATATATATATATATATATATATATATATATATAATTGTAATTGCAGGTCACAAGTCTGCCCCGTACAGAGAAAATGTTTACTAACAGACTTGGTGTATGAGGCAGTGGTAAAGTCACCAACCATAAAGAAAATTAAGATATACGTAGGGGCGACACAGTAACCTATAAAACATCGGATATCTCAGCACAGGTTATCATTTAGGGATAGAAAATATAGAGAAACAACTACACTAGCAAAATATGTGTGGGATTTAAAGGAAAAGTATTGTAGAGATCCAGAGGTGGAGTGGAAAATCATTAAGAGGGCACCTTCACATAAAGGAAATGTAAACCCTTGTATGCTGTGCTTACAAGAAAAACTGAAAATAGCGGAATGCAGGGACCCAGATACGATCTTGACCTCGCGATCGGAGTTGACAAATAAATGTAGACACTTAAACAAACGTAGACTGTGCCTGGTGGGTTCAGGCATTACGAAGGTGGTGGCACACCCACGTATTAAGAATGGGTACAACCCGGATATAAATACAGGTCGATGGTTGGACAAAGCAATAAAATTCCCTTACCTGAGGATTCGCTACTTCGTGAAACTGCAGTCGGAATATCTTAAACCATTCGCTTTTAAAACGTATATCTAGCTCTTTTTATTGAGCACTTTTTAAATCGATTTTAATTAATCCAGAAGTAAATATATATGTTTGCTTCGTGGATTGGCAAAGATCTGTGATATATATATATATATAATATATATATATATATATATATATATATATATATATGACAATAAATGAAACGACTTACTGTTAAATAAGATATCGAGTTAATCGTTACTTCGATTGTCAATACAATTATTAACCGAATAAGTTGGGGTTATAAAGAATATAAAAGTGCTCAATAGCGGATTGGGTAGAAAGATATAGATAGATAACCTACTTACATTTCACCAGTAATGAACCATTTTGGGTGAAACTTAAGTAGGCTATCTATCTAGATCTTTCTTAATATATATATATATATATATATATATATATATATATATATATATATATATATATAGCGCTGAAAATAATGTGCAGAAATACGATCTCTAGAGATTTTTAAAACCAATATATTGTCAGGAGTAAATCGTTGGGGACAGTTAAAAATAATCGTTGAGAAAAAGAGAAAGAGCAGAAATAGTGAAACTCGATATGCCAATGTAAAAAAGTAAAAATTCATTTTTTTCTAAAATACAATTCGAAAAAAAAAAACCCAACTAAATGCCACAATTTAGCAAGAGAAGGACGGACGTAAAAGATTGGAAATTGTTAAAATTAAATTTTCCCTGAGGTATCAATTGTTTTCATAGAATCATTTTATATATATATATATATTATATATATATATATATATATATTACTCCCCCCCCCGCTTTAAAATTGACCTTGTGTCACATGGAGAACGTTTGGATAAACGCACAAACCTATAGAACTCATGCCTTCTTTGATTTGGGCGGACATATATTGTTGTATACTCTCTTTCCTCACTTTCTTACTTCTATCATTCTTCTTCCAGCGTCTGGACTTCGTCTTGGGGACTTCGTGTCTGGTCTTCTATTGGGGATATCTTTATCAGAAGCCCTGTGTCGTTGGTATTTTAGATAATAACACAAGACTTCGATTTAACTTAGATCATATTTTATTCTGAAATCACCACCAGACTACCTGCGCAGGTTGAGTCAGCAGCGTGCATAACACGACTTACCACCGTCGTGGGTTTGGCCGATCTGACTAAAACTCTCTCTAATCTAAACCGGAAGAGGGTCTTCTCCACGGATTCTCACGGTATCCACCGGAAGGATCAGGATGAGGTCAAGCCTTGTCATTCAATCCTTCAAGGCTGTGGGCTGCAACTTATAACAGCCATTTTGGTTTCTACACTACTGTACATAAGTATTAGGAATCTAATAATTATGTAACAAATGAATTTATTTCAAAAGTTTGTCGGCATTAAATGACTCACCGAGGTTGATATGCCGTAAAACAAACCAAACCAATCAAACCGTTCATTCTCTGTATTTTGACTTTTATTTTCTCTCTTAAAATACGATATTCTATAGCAGTATATCTGCATATTGACATTCCATTTTGTAGATGAGATATTACTACCAAGGTTTGTGAAGTGGTCTACTAATTTCAGAGGCTTACACCATGCAATGTCTATAACAGTGCATGCCCTTCCAATGCATATAAGGAAACATTTGCATGACAGATTGCTCCAAGTTCTCCTAAGATTATGAACATTACTTTTTCCTAGTCTGGATATCACTAATTTTCAGACAATCAATTTTTGAGACCCAATTTCTCTTAAAACTAGCCACATAACGATAATATCTTTAAGTGGTTTCAATTCAAGGTGGTCATACAAAAACCGCTTTCTGTAGATGAGGTATTCATATACTATTTAAAAGGTATGAAAATGGCCATAGCTGTAATAAATAATCTGTCTATAGCAGTCCATGCTTTTCTTATCTGTATATTGACATTGCTTTCTTTAGATAAGATATTACTACCAAGGTATGTGAAGTGGTCTACTAATTTCAGAGGCTTACACCATGCAATGTCATAACAGTCTATGCCCTTCCAATGCATATAAGGAAACCGCTTTCTGTAGATGAGATATTACTACCAAGGCATGTGAAGTGGTCTACTAATTTCAGAGGCTTACACCATGCAATGTCTATAACAGTCTATGCCCTTCCAATGCATATAAGGAAACCGCTTTCTGTAGATGAGATATTACTACCAAGGTATATGAAGTGGTCTACTAATTTCAGAGGCTTACACCATGCAATGTCTATAACAGTCTATGCCCTTCCAATGCATATAAGGAAACCGCTTTCTGTAGATGAGATATTACTACCAAGGTATGTGAATGGTCTACTAATTTCAGAGGCTTACACCATGCAATGTCTATAACAGTCTATGCCCTTCCAATGCATATAAGGAAACCGCTTTCTGTAGATGAGATATTACTACCAAGGTATGTGAAGTGGTCTACTAATTTCAGAGGCTTACACCATGCAATGTCTATAACAGTCTATGCCCTTCCAATGCATATAAGGAAACCGCTTTCTGTAGATGAGATATTACTACCAAGGTATGTGAAGTGGTCTACTAATTTCAGAGGCTTACACCATGCAATGTCTATAACAGTCTATGCCCTTCCAATGCATATAAGGAAACCGCTTTCTGTAGATGAGATATTACTACCAAGGTATGTGAAGTGGTCTACTAATTTCAGAGGCTTACACCATGCAATGTCTATAACAGTCTATGCCCTTCCAATGCATATAAGGAAACCGCTTTCTGTAGATGAGATATTACTACCAAGGCATGTGAAGTGGTCTACTAATTTCAGAGGCTTACACCATACAATGTCTATAACAGTCTATGCCCTTCCAATGCATATAAGTTGTGATGTTAATTCAACAGTAAAAAAAGAAGTCAAGTCGAGGTAGGGTAAAATGAGACAAGTTATTTACAATAAGGAACAAGAACGGCTAGCTTGCCGCTAAACGTAACAGTACAACCTTTTCACTCGGTGTCTCACTATTATAGTGAGAACGGTGTATATTCTCCACTGTAGAACGGCCGGTACAACAATAAGGAAACCGCTTTCTGTAGATGAGATATTACTACCAAGGCATGTGAAGTGTCTACTAATTTCAGAGGCTTACACCATGCAATGTCTAAAACAGTCTATGCCCTTCCAATGCATATAAGGAAACCGCTTTCTGTAGATGAGATATTACTACCAAGGCATGTGAAGTGGTCTACTAATTTCAGAGGCTTACACCATACAATGTCTAAAACAGTCTATCGCCCCTCCAATGAGGCATATAAGGAAACCACGCTTTCGTTCTGTAGATGAGATAGTTACTACCAGGCATGTGAAGTGGTCCTACTAGTTTCAGAGGCTTACCCATGGCAATGTCTATAACAGTCTATGCCTTCCAATCATATAAGGAACCGCTTTCTGTAGATGAGATATTCTACTACCAAAGGCGATGTGAAGTGGTCTACTAATTTCAGAGCTTACATCCATGCAATTTCTATAACAGTCTAATTGCCCTTCCAATGCAATATAAGGAAACCGCTTTCTGTAGATGAGATATTACTACCAAGGCATGTGAAGTGGTCCTCTAATTTCAGAGGCTTACACCATGCAATGTCTATAACAGTCTATGCCCTTCCAATGCATATAAGGAAACGCTTTCTGGCAGCTGTTTATGGACCATCACACACATAATAGGGAAACCCTAAAGACCCTATAGAACTCATGTCTGCTGACCTTGGGAGTGGATAATTATAATATTTTTCCTTGGCAGTCTAACACTATCAAAAAGGCCAAAAGAACACAAATACAGGAGACATCGTAATGGCCAACTCCTTCTGGACGTCCCACCAAATGTTTTCACAACTACTATCCTAATTAAAGACTACTGATTATAATTCTGTATAAAAGTAAACAATGAACTGTTATTTTTTCTTATGTTTCTAGGGAAAATATAGAGACACTCGGCCAAAGTTATCAGAAATTTGGTAATTGAATGTTATGAATTAAAAGCGGTTAGTAAAAAGAGTCGGGAAAGTATGTCTGAGAACGCACCTAGAGCAAAATCGGACAAGTGGAATACCAGGAGAGAGAGAAAAAATGGCGGATTTTTTTTGAGAGGGAAATAACAATAATAGACCATTGGAATTCATTTCATCAGTTTAGTTTTGTTATGGTTGATTACGGGTGGTCAGTTTATTGTTTTAAAACATATAGATATGTATTGAGACAAGAGTGCATTGAATAGCTAATAAATACTCTCTCTCTTTCTATTATTCTAATCTATTATCTATCGTATCTATCTTAATCTATATAATATATATATATATTAATTAATATATTATGGAGACGAGGAAGCCAGCTCATTCTACATCTTAATTCCTACCATCATCATTCGCATCTATCAATCTATTGCCAAGTGAGATAATTTAATTCTCCCCCCTCATCTCTCTCTCTCTCTCTCTCTCTAAGCACACAACACACACAGCCACACAACACACACCAGACACCACACACACACACACACATGCACACCACAACACACACACCACTTTCTCCCTCTCGGACATTTCAGTTTATATCCCCCTCCTCTCTTCTCTATTCTATTCCTGTCGGAGTTCATATACATTTCCTGTGTGCGTGTGTGTGTGTGTATCCAATCCATTATATTCCTGTTTATCTATATATCTATTTATCATATCAACACCCATAATAGTCACTCTAGATGATATATACTATATATAACTATAACAATAATATATATATAAGTAATCATATATATATATACCTATGTCTTCGCTCTGTGTCAAAGTGTAATAGTGTATATCGATTATATTCTGGTTAGCGTGACTCTGGTAGGTGCAATTATCTTGTTTTTCATTTTTATTTTCATATAGGCTAAGTTATTGTATAGGTATATCTGTTTACTAAACAAATTTATGTCAGTATTTTTTTCTTACCGGAGCAAGGCGAATGGGTACTAATAGGATGAATTCAAATAAATAATTGTATATATTGTTATGGGGAAAGGTGAGAAGCAACTTACCTGGGGTGATAGATAGGTTCCACAATATTTTGTTGATGTCTAGATATTTTATAAAATTGATAAGTTAGCGGTTGACGATATGACAATTTAAGAAGTAGCTCAAATACATCGTTAAAAATTGAGAAATTCATTACAATAGAGGTATCAGTGATAACATACCTCGAGTTTCACCATTACAGGGGAGTCTATCGGTACAATCCTACTGAGGATTTAAACAAGATATTGGAATTAATTCAGTCGGATGTACAACGTGTGTGCCTATATTCGCGAATAAAAACGGTCCGTTATAATATATATATAATATAAGTATATTATAGTAATATACTATGTGATAGCTATTATAATATAATCTGGGGACTGGAATCTCTCTTACGGTGCCGCCAACTATCAAAGCGTAAACGCCGTGTTATCATAATCTCTCAGCTACTGCACAGAAAATAGGAAGCAAACAGTATCCATAACTGACTTGGCCGTTAAACACTACACGGGTCGGTAGCACATACTGCTCGATATGGGTATATATATATATTATAATATAATATATATATAGTATATTTATATGTATATGTATATAATATATGAGGAAAAAATGAGGTAAAGAAAGAAATGTAAGATGTGATAATAATGAATTTTATCGATATCGACTTGTTTAAGTCGATATCACTTACACATGTTGTTTCGGTCCCGTTTTTTAATTCAGAACGTAT
>CM042167.1:69265175-69267675 GCA_023376005.1 Doryteuthis pealeii
CCGTCAGGATTCCGCCCTTAAGCATTACAAGTCACCACCCATGACCAACAGGTGACGGGATACAGTCGGCGTAAAAAGTAAAAAAGTAAAGTCGTCGGGGTGGCCTAAAGTCGGTATCAGACAATCAGCGGGGTATCTATCTCATTCTCACTAGCGCTAGACCAAGGAGATTATTTTAGCGTCTGAGGTGGAGCGACACACCTACCGTCATCTCCTTACTTTACCGCACAGATAATTGTGTTACTCATACGCTGAGTTGGCAAGGGCCGGTATCGAACTAGGAACCTCGTGGTTTCTAGCCAAACGCTCTACCGACTGAACCAACCCGGCCCAGTCTAGAGATAATAATGGGTAATCCTCCCATGGTGAGATTAAAATTAGCATTCCCTCTTATTTCAAAAATTATTTTGTATTGCTTTTTTATAATTTTTTAAAAAATTCAGCTTCTTGGACTATTATATATATAAGGTGTGCTACAATACACCACTTAAATCTATAGACAAAGCGAGCTCATTATTTTGTATTGCTTTTTTTTATAATTTTTAAAAAAAATTCAGCTTCTTGGATTATTCTATATATAAGGTGTGCTACAATACACCACTTAAATTTATAGACTAAGCGAGGTCGCGTGGTTTAAACCTCTGCCAATCAGCAGCCCGAATGCGTGGCTGATTGACTACTTAATCACTGTTACGGAGAGGCGTCCATTTGCAATCATTGACGAAGGACTTGCAATACTGAGTAGCACCAAGGAACAACCAAAGGATTATTTATGTATAGACGGACATACATACACACAACTTCCCTTTATATATGTATAGACGGACATACATACACACAACTGTCCTTTATATATGTATAGACGACATACATACACACAACTGCCCTTTATATATGTATAGACGGACATACATACACACAACTGCCCTTTATATATGTATAGACGGACATACATACACACAACTGCCCTTTATATATGTATAGACGAACATACATACACACAACTGCCCTTTATATATGTATAGACGGACATACATACACACAACTGCCCCTTATATATGTATAGACGGACATACATACACACAACTGCCCTTTATATATGTATAGACGGACATACATACACACAACTGCCCTTTATATATGTATAGATCATTTACTGTACTCTGTTGCTATAATAGTTTTGGAACATCATGCAAACCATTGAAGCCTTCTTCATTTTAATTCAACCCTGTCCTTTAATTTGAGAGGGCCCTTAGCTCTCTCAGCCGCTTCAGATTTTTGCTTCTCCTAGACTGGTTACCATACCAAAATTGAAGAGCCTACTCTGGCCTATTATTTACGCATAGCTGAAAGAAGATTAGTTGGATATATACCTTTCCCAAGAGTATTAATGCCAAGTGAAATGTAAACAGCCTCGTACAGGATGTGAACTCAGGTAGGCGAGTCCACTTCCTACGACAATAACTCTGGTTGATATTTTTAATTTTCTTTTATAGATATTCTAATTCTTGAAATAGCTGTTTTGATTGAGAACTGTTTATTATACAATAAAACAAATCGTGAATCAATTTGTTGTCATGGCTCTGTTTGAAACAAAGAAGACTTTCTAGTTCAAGCTGTTTCGCTTTGAGCCAACCTTTCAGATGACATTAAGAAAACATTTGATTGTGATATTTTCCAACAAGGCAGAAAACTTTTATTACGAAGAGAAGACCAACAGACATGAATTTGCCCACACATGGTTTCCAGTAATTCAAGCAATTATATGATTTCAAATAACCATTTGTAAATAATTATAGATTCAAGTAACTATTTTTAATGAAAATAATTTGCTCAGTTATATTGTTTCAAGTATTCCTATCTCATCATCGTCAGATCACGCTATTAGCACGGATTCCTATGACTCTCCCTCGCCAATTGTCCCTATCGGTCATTATTCCTGGCAGATATTCTGAAAGAAAGAAAAAGACTTAAAATATAGATATTAACTAAGATATATATATATATATATATATATATATATATATATATATATATATATATATACATATATAGATATAGATATAGATATATAGCTAGATAGATATATAGCTAGATAGATGTGAATTGACATAGCTTGGTAGATATTAACAGACTAAGAAAGATAGATAGATAGATAGATAGACAGATGTAAATTGACATAGCTTGATAGGTATTAACAGACTAAGAAAGAAAGAAAGAAAGAAAGAAAGATATATATATATATATATATATATATATATATATATATATATAATATAGATAGATAGATAGATAGATAGATAGATAGATGTAAATTGACATAGCTTGATAGTTATTAATAGACTAAAAAAGATAGATAGATAGATGGATAGAGAGATAGATAGATAGATAGATGGATGTGAATTGACATAGCTTGATATATATTAACAGAATAAGAAAGATAGATAGATGTGAATTGAATTAGCTTGATATATATTAACAGAATAAGATAGATAGATAG
>CM042167.1:69272675-69290570 GCA_023376005.1 Doryteuthis pealeii
TTGATTTTTTATTTGTAATTGATTGTCGCAAAAAAATTAAAATAAAATGAAAATACCGAAAAACAAAAGATATTTTTTAGCGGATTGAAGGCGTTTTTATCGACAAATTTTGTTAGTGGTTTGAAGGCGTTAAAAGTAAGCGATATTTTTATCTACGAGTAAATGTAAATATCTAGCCCCCTCCCTTAAAATATTCTAAAGAGAGGGAGGGATAAAATATTTACCTTTACTTGTCGAAAAACACTGGAGAGAGTAAAATATCGCATTAACTTTTCGGGAAAAACGCCTTAAGTGCTTCAGCAGGCACCGCTTCAGTTAGGGACTTCATTCGTAGGGAGGGTTTTTTCTGCTATCACCGCCTAGCGTTTTTTAAGGTAGGAGACGGGGGCGGAATTTTGCGAATAGCACCGAAAATATACAGGAAAAAAAGTAAATGGTTTTAGGCTAAATACAATACCAGGAATGCCTTTTCAATTATTTTTTTTAGAAAACAATGTGTATGAGAATAAGGACTACGAGCTACTGTTTTTCTTTGTAACAACTCTTTATGTTCATTATTTTTTTTGAGAGAGATTGAAAAAACAAAAAAAAACAAAGTTCAAAAATATTTGTTTCTTCCTTCAACATTGCCTAAACTGATCACGTGGCGTCTTTTGGTGGTACCTAGTAATATAGGTACTACCAATTTGTGCACTCATTTTTATTTTTGAAAACGAATTAAAACAGTATTGTTAGTGGATTTCTCTAAGGCATTTGACTCCATATGCAGAGAAAAGATGGAGCAAATACTTCGAGCATACGATCTACCCAAATCTTATTATAATGGATATTGTGTGTTTTTCTGTCTGTAACCGAAACTATATTACTACTCAAGTCACAATTCCCTTAGTTATTGACATCATATTCTCCATGATATTATTTTAACCTTTTTAATAATTAATAAAATTGTTTTACATTATTAATACTGTTAACCATATCGACATACGAATAACATGCAATTATATTTATATATACAACAAAATAGCGGTTTACATTGTGAACAGGAAGGCTAATTTGCATATTGATAATAAAAAATCGAATTTAATAAATATGTGCTCAGTGTTATTGATTTCTAACTGTTTGGTTTTATTTTAATGAATATAAGCAAAAATCTCTTTAATAAATCTTAAATGAAATCCATTAACAAGAAAAAATAACTGTAAATTTATTCTTACTTCCTATTTTAACTAAATACTTACATTAGAAAAAAATAGCAATGAAAACGAGAGTGATGGAAGAGTAAGTTTCAGTTGTTCTATGTTTCAAATCTTTTGATCTGCATTCTTATTTAGTTTCATTAGCCTTTCTAATTTTATATAATATCTTATTACATTCAAACTTAAATACTTGTACCCAGAGGGTGCATATATTTGCTAGTAAATTATAATGATGTTCTACAATGACACGAAAGCAACGGTTGACACAGATTTCTTTGACATGGTCGCTGGAGTCCTACAAGCAGAATGCAACACGTACCAAGTGTTAACCAAATAATACATTTAGGTCGATTCTACGTGTATGTAAACGAAGAGTGCTTTTTCTAACGGATTAGTCAGTCCGTGATTATATTAAGCGCCATTGATCTTAATATCTTTTATCCTTACTTTATCGTTACCCGTCTTGTTTCTCTGACAGTTCTCTATGAGTGATTTTTTGGGGGGTAGGGTAGGGGTTGGGGTTGGCGGTCTTGTCACCTGACCTATTTAAATGTGGTGTGCTTTTCTAATGGATCGGTAAACATCGGATTGTGTCTTGCTGTATTCACCTTAATATCTTAATATCTTAATGTCTTGAATATGTATCTTTTCTGACCCAAATCTCATCTTAACATTAATGCGAGACTTTCCGAGACATTCTGCGAATTTCTTCTTCTTCTTCTTCTTCTTCTTCTTCTTCTTCTTCTTATTATTATTATTATTATTATTATTATTATTATTATTATTATTATATTCACTTCTTTTGAGTTTTCACATCAGCGTTAGCTGATGGTCTTTCACTGGAGTCTGTCTGAGTGACAGCATGTCTCCTCAGGTCTCCAGGACTCTTCTGAGTATTCTGGCAGATTGCAGCAGTGCAGTATTCTAGATGGTCTCAGTCCTTCCTCTGATGTCCACATTTTCCAATCACTTTGGGGCCGTTCCAAGTGCACCAACTACAATTGGTATCACTTTCATTTTCATATTCCGTAACTTTTTCAGTTCTCTGGCAAGGTCCAGGTATTTGTCCATGTTATTATTATTATTATTATTATTATTATTATTATTATTATTATTATTATTCTGTGAGTTTTTCACACCAGCGTTAACTGATGGTATTTCACTGGAGTTCGAGGGACAACAAGTCTCCAGGACTCTTCTGAGTATTCTGGCCGGTTATTATTATTATTATTATTATTTGACTCCATTCGAGTTTTTCAACACCCGCTTTAGCTGGTGTTTCACAGGAGACTGAGTGACAGCAAGTCACTCCAGGTTTCCATGACTCTTTTGAGTATTGTAGTTGATATTAACAATGCTCTTGTTTGGATGATCTTGATTCTCTTCGTATTTTCAATTCCTCCAGACTTTTTTTCCAAATCCTTGGGGACCGTTCGAAGGGACCCAATTACAATTTTACCTTCCTATTTCACTTTTTTTTCGGTTCTCTGGCAAGGTCCAAGTATTTGTCTATCTTTTCGTTTTCTTTCACCTTCACACTGTGATAACGCTAATCCATGTTTCAATCAAAAATAATGAAAAGATGGAAAGATGGAAATAAAGAAGAAAAAAGAGTGAGTGAGAGAGTTAAATCAAAATTATTATACATTTACATATTTTGCAAAGACGACAAGATGACGACAATAGCAAGAACATAGCCGAAGCAGTAAAGCCGAAATGAAGAACAAGTAAGTCTCAACTCTGTCTCTGTCTCTTTCTCTCTGTCTCTCTGTCTCTGTCACTCTCTGTCTCTCTCTGTCTTTGTCTGTCTGTTTGTCTGTCTCGCTATATGTCTTCCGGCTATATGCCGAGTTGTGTGCACATGCGCTGTATCTCATTTCCAAATAAATTTTAAAGTTTATTTGGAGTGAGTGCACGTATGTGCTCACTTCAAATAATCTGTCTGTCTGTCTGTCTGTCTGTCTCTCTCTCTCTCTCTCTCAGAGAAGAACAAGTAAGTCTCAACTCTGTCTCTGTCTTTGTCTCTCTGTCTTTGTCTCTCTGTCCCTCTGTCTCTCTCTGTCTCTCTCTCTTTCTCTGTCTGTCTGTCTGTCTGTCTGTCTGTCTGTCTCTCTCTCTCTCTCTCTCTCTCTCTCTCTCTCGTATAGGTATATGATGTAATAAAAGACGAAGAACAAGTAAGACTCAACTCTGTCTCTGTCGGTCTGTCTGTCTGTCTCTCTAGTATAGGTATACTTGGTCTTTTCTAGCCAGGGAGGAATTCCCTCGCTACAGTCCACTATGACATCATTAAAATAAATCCTGATTAATAAAGCCACCTCTACCTTCTTACATACACAACCCTTATGAGGTATAATTGGTCCGTTTTAGCCAGAGAGAAATTCCCTCGCTACAGGCCACTATAACCTCGTTCAAATCTGAATAATAAAGCTATCTTTGCCTTACGCACACCTTACAAATAAACTCACTGATGCATCCTTACCGTAGCTTCGCTACTTGGGTGGGGATGTATTGTGGGGATTTGAATAAAATTAAATTAAAATTAAATAAATAAATAAAAAGTTCTGAGCGTCTGGACTCTGGCGTCCAGAGAGTAACGGCCTGATTAAAAAAAGTCTCCATCTATACTTCGAAACAGTTGTGCCTTTTTATTTCTCTTCATCTCTTCATTTCATATTCCCCATAGACACCCGAGTCTCCTTTCGTCGAACCCATGAGATGTGGTAAGTATTTTTAAAAACCTTGTATAAAACCAATGAAGATATGTCAATGGGATGTAGTTACTGTTAAAAGAAGGTGATGAGGATATGGTGATGTGATGTGGTTAGTATTACAAAAACAAGTCTAAATGAAGAAGAAGAAGAAGAAGAAGAAGAAGAAGAAGAAGAAGAAGAAGAAGAAGAAGAAGAAGAAGAAGAAGACAATGGTTTATTCTCACACATTACACAATATAAACAATGTCACAAAAAAAACGGTTTTTTGTTTTTTTACATAGTTTGAAAGTTGATTATAAGTTTACTTAAACGTATTAAAAATTTCTATTCTGATGAATAATTTGAGTTTGTGAGCAGACATTTTGTTGAAATCAATGTTTGGAAATTTTTTGTTAGTGTATTGTCCAATCGTTGATGCAGGATCCTGTGATAGATTTAAGGCCACAGGTTTTAGTGTTGGTAAATGATTTGAAGTGTTCACCTGCAGTTGATCCCCTAGTAGAGACAGTGTATAATTCTTAACGTTAAGGGTAATGTACCAGTCATTTGTCTATGGGCTAGCAGATAATTAATAACATAGACATGATCTTTGATTTTAAGGACTTTTAATGTTTTTGCAAAGGTTCTGGAAAACCAAGAAGGGTGACGATGAATCGCAGTGAGATGTTGTTAGTACTTAATTTAAGAAAAACCTGAATCACACTAAAAAGTGTGACGATTATATGGTGTGGGGATTAAAAAATACGAAAATAAAAAATAAATAAAAAACAACAGACTCCCATGGAGCCTTGATCGGAAGAAACCTTTTGCGCATGTCCGACAAAAGGGACTGTCTCCCTACCCAAAAAATAATACCTCGGTCATTCGAACTGAGGCCGCAACTGAGTGCAGTCGTTTTCCTGGCCAGGGACATGTCCCCTTGCTACGGCTGACTATGCCCCGTTCAATAAAGCCTAAGTCGTAAAACTACCTCTTGCCTTTGTCTCTTTCGTGCCTTTTCGTTCCTAAGTTCCATTTCAGCGTACCAGCCCACAAGAACAAATAACCAGCTTTTATTGAGGACAAGATACCAGTACAAACGAACATAACTTAGCTCCATAATGGCAATACAATACGGTTAGCATTGAAGAAACAAGCCTAGATAAGAGCAAGATGGATGACAGTGTTATGGCATGAGATATGGTTAGTATTTAAAAAAGAACAAGCCTAAAAAACTAGGAAAGGTGCCGATATGATTGGGTTAGTATAAAACACAAACCTAAATAAGGCAAAGAAGGATGACGATTATATGACAATAAGATGTGATTCGTATTTAAAAAAACCAAAAAAAAAACCAACAAAAACAAGGCTTAATAAAAACAGAACAAATTTGTGAAGAATAATATGAACGTGCCAAATCACCGTATGACTGGCACATTTTTCTTTTCACACATTATTCATACAATTCTACAAAAAAGAGTTAGAAAGAAGAAGAAGAAGAAGAAGAAGAAGAAGAAGAAGAAGAAGAAGAAGAAGAAGAAGAATGAGGATAAAAACCGGAAGCAGATTTCCTGGCATCATCAGGTCTTGTCCCTATACCCCCATCCACTCACTGATCACCTGTCAGTCGTTGTCCTCAAAGAATATATTGTCAGTTTTCCTTTTCCTCTTTAATTGCATTCTGTCTGCTCCGTTTTCTTAATTAAACACAACAGACCGATGTAATTATTTGTTCCCGTCTCATCTTCAATTAAACAGATCTTCGTAATCTATTAATCAGGGTGGCTTATAGAAAAGAAGAAAACTACAGAAACCGGATTTTATGGCATGTCAACTCTTGTAGGGTTATTTTATGCCGAAGACGATATCTTGCGATTTTGAAGAAAACTACAGAAACCGGTTCTAAAATATGGTTCTGATTCTCTGTTTAGCAAAAAGTTTTGACTTGTGGGAAGAGGAGAAAAAAGGGTTGGGTGGTTATTTGGTTGGATTTTATGGCATGTCAACCCTTATTGGGTCATTTTATGCTGAAGATATCTTGGGATTTTGAAGAATAAAATGAACACATTTAATCACTGTAACGCCGACAGATTTTTTATAAAAAAACGGAGAGCTAAGATGATCAAAAAAGTGAGATGTAAGATGATCAAAAAAGGAGATCTAAGAGGATAAATAAAGGGAGCTAAGATGATCAAAAAAGGAGAGCTAAGATGATAAATAAAGGGAGAGATAAAATAAAGGGGAGCTAAGATGATCAAAAAAGGAGAGCTAAGATGATAAATAAAGGGAGCTAAGATGATCAAAAAAGGAGAGCTAAGATATAAATAAAGGGGAGCTAAGATGATCAAAAAAAGGAGAGCTAAGATGATAAATAAAGGGGAGCTAAGATGATCAAAAAGGAGAGCTAAGATGATAAAAAAGAGCTAGATGATAAATAAAGGGGAGCAATGAAGGAGAGCTAAGATGATCAAAAAAGGAGAGCTAAGATGATAAAAAAAGCGGGAGCTAAGATGATCAAAAAAGGAGAGCTAAAGATGATAAATAAAAGGGAGCTAAGATGATCAAAAAAGGAGAGCTAAGATGATAAAAAGGAGAGCTAATATGATCAAAAAAAAGAGAGCTAAGATGATAATAAAGGGGAGCTAAGATGATCAAAAAAGGAGAGCTAAGATGATAAAAAAGGAGAGCTAAGATGATCAATAAAGGAGAGCTAAAATGATAAATAAAGGGGAGCTAGATGATCAAAAAAAGGAAGCTAAGATGATAAATAAAGGGGAGCTAGATGATCAAAAAAGGAGAGCTAAGATGATAAAAAAGGAGAGCTAATATGATCAAAAAAGGAGAGCTAAGATGATAAAAAAGGGAAGCTAAAGATGATCAAAAAAGGAGAGCTAAGATGATAAATAAAGGGGAGCTAAGAGGATCAAAAAAGGAGAGCTAAGATGATAAAAAAGGAGAGCTAATGATAGCTAAGATGATAAATAAAGGGGAGCTAAGATGATCAAAAAAGGAGAGCTAAGATGATAAATAAAAGGGAGCTAATATGATCAAAAAAGGAGAGCTAAGATGATAAATAAAGGGAGCTAATATGATCAAAAAAGGAGAGCTAAGATGATTAAATAAAGGGGAGCTAAGATGAAAAAAGGAGAAATAAAGGGGAGCTAAGATGATCAAAAAAGGAGAGCTAAGATGATAAAAAAGGAGAGCTAAGATGATCATAAAGGAGAGCTAAAATGATAAAAAAGGTGAGCTAAGATGATCGATAAGGAGAGCTAAGATGAAAAAAACGAGAGCTAAGATCATCAAAAAGAAAGGAGAGCCAAGATGATTAGAAAAAGGAGAGCTAAGATGATCAAAAAGGAGAGCTAAGATGATCAAATAACTTTTCATAAAAGGGACATATAAGACAAAAAGTCTCAGGAAAATTATCGAAAACGAAGGGTGTTAATGTAACCTGGAACATGCTGTTTTTTTTTTTTCGTTTGTTTTTTTTCTATTTGTTGGGTGATGAGCCTCCTTAAATCACATATGTACTTTCTTTATGGTCATTGACTGACAATGAGACGCCAGATGATCAAGAACGGAGAGCAAAATGATTGCAAATAAGGAGAGCTAAGATGATAAAAAAGAAGATCTAAGGGAATGAAAAATTCAGGATAGATAATATCACAGAAAAGTAGAAAAAAGTTTTTTTAAAGTTGCCTTATCTAAAAAAATAGTTTATTATAGAAATTCATAGGAAATTATTTTACAATAGAAATTTATTGAAAGTTATTTTGATGTAGAAATTCCTTAAAAATTAATTTACTGTAGAAGTGCATTGTTTAATCCTCATCTCAAATAACAAAGGAATTCGAAAAGGTGGGCTAAGATCATCAATAAAAAAGTAGAGCTAAAATGATTTTAAAAATGGCAAATTAAGATGATCAAAAAAGAAGAGCTAAATGGATAAAGAAAAAATTCAGAATAGATAAGACCATAGAAAAGTAGAAGAAAAGAAAGTTGCCTTATCTGAAAAAGACCACATATGTCCAAAAATCTCGTGAATTTTATCGAAAACGAAGGCTGTTGATGTAAACTGTAACATCCTTTTTTTTTCTTTCCTTTTTTATCATCTTAGCTCTTCTTTTTATCATCTTAGCTCTTCTTTTTTTATAATCTTAGCTCTCCTTTTTATCCTCTTAGCTCTCCTTTTTCTAATCAGCTCTCATTTTTTTATTATCTTAGCTATTCTTTTTATCATCTTAGCTCTTCTTTTTTATCATCTTAGCTCTCCTTTTTTATCATCTTAGCTCTTCTTTTTTATCATCTTAGCACTCCTTTTTTATCATCTTAGCTCTCCTTTTGATCATCTTAGCACTCCTTTTTATCATCTTAGCTCTCCTTTATATTTCTATCCTTTTATCATCTTTAGCTCTCCTTTTTTTATCATCTTAGCTCCCCTTTTTTTATCATCTTAGCTCTCCTTTTTCTAATCATCTTAACTCTCCTTTTTTATCATCTTAGCCCTCGTTCTTGATCATCTTAGCTCTCCTTTTTTATAAAAAATCTCTCGGTGATTAAGTGTGTTCATTTTATTCTTCAAAATCGCAAGATATCGGCTTTGGCATAAAATAACCCTATTAGGGTTAACATGCCATAAAATTCAACCAAATAACCACCCAACCCTTTTTCTTCCTATTCCCGCAAGTCAAAACTTGTTGCCTAACAGAGTGATGAGTCTCCTTAGTCACTCTTTCTCCGGTCAAACCACTTACGCACTTTCTTTATGGTCGTTGACTGACAATGAGAAAACTGGTGATGTTGAAAGCCTTACTAATAAACAGCATGTCTTTTTCTGCAAAAACGTGTGTCAAATTCTTAAATATGTATTTTTTTTAAATAACTTAATTGAAACTATCAATGTCTTTCGGAGACAACCAGTGCGATACTGAGTGACTTTTGGATCTTTCCAGAATAAACCGAAACTATCCATGGAATGTACTTTTCAAATTCCTTTGTTATTTGAGTTGAAGGGAAGGAGAGCAAAGATGATCGCTGAAAGGAGAGCAAAGATGATAAAAAAAGGAGAGTAAAGATGATCAAAAATTCAGGATTGATAAGATCGTAGATAAAATTGGAAAAAAAAGTTTTTTAAAAGATGTCTTATCTGAAAAAGGCCATATGTGTCCAAAAGTCGCGTGAATTTTATCTAAAATCGAAGGTGTTTATGCAACCTGTGACACACAGGGTATTCTTTTTTTTTCTTTCTTTTTTTAGGATGTTTGGGGAGCTGATAAAAAGAAGAAGAAGAAGAGTGAAGCCGGTACAAATATTTTTGTTCTTTCAATATCTTTTTTGAAATATGCTTTTTGCATATATTCATCGATGTTTTGTCCTTAACAAACCATTTATATAATCTATGATATAGACATTTTTTCAAAATTATTTTACTATAGAAATTCATTTGAATTTATTTTGATGTAAATAAAGTCGATGGAGTAGCCTCTTGTCGGTATCAGCCAGACAGCCTATCCCTTTTACTAGCGCTAGACCGGGGAGATTGTTTTTGCGTCTGGAGTTGAGCGCCACACCTACCATCAGCTCGCCACTTTACCGCACTGATCCCTGTGCTACTCATACGCTGAGTTGGCGAGGGTCAGTATTGAACCCAGAACCTTGTGGTTACGAGCCGGATGCTCTACCGACTGAGCTAAACCGGCCATATTTATTGAAAATTAATTTTTATAGAAATATATCTGAAATTGTTTTACTATAAAAATGTATTAAAAATGATTTTATTATAGAAATATAATTTTACTATATAAATGAATTGGAAATTGTTTTATTATAGATATTCATTGGATATTATTTTATTATATAAATTCATTGAAAATTATTTTATTATAGAAATTCATTGGTGATTATTTTACTTTAGACATTCATAGGAAATTGTTTAAACAATAGAAATTCATTCAAAATTATTTTATTATAGAAATTTTGTGGAAAGTATTTTGTTATAGAAATGTATCAAAATTTATTTTATTACATTCATTATTCAATTAATGAAATTCATTGAAACTTATTTTACTATAGAAATGTATAGGAAATTGTTTATCATTGAAATTTATTGAAATTTATTTTATTATAGAAAATCGTTTAAAATTATCTTATTAAAGAAATATATTGGACATTATTTTATTATAGAAATGTACTGGACATGATTTTAAGATAGAAATGTACTGGAAATTGTTTTACTGGTGAAATTCATTAAAAATTATTTCATATAAATTCATTGGATGAAATTTTACTGTAAAAATACATTGGAAATTATCTTATTATAGACAGTATTGCTGATTTTTAATCTTAAAAGAAAACGTATTTCCATTGTAATAATAATAATAATAATAATAATAATAATAATAATAATAATAATAATAATAAACGGATCACCTTATCCCAGCAAGAAGACCAGACCTAGTGTTTAGAAAAAAAAAGAACTTGTCAACTGGTGGATTTTGCAGTACCAGCCGATTACAGGGTGAAGCTAAAGGAAAATGAAAAAATAGACAAATATTTGGACCTTGCCAGAGAACTAAAAAAGTTATGGAATATGAAAGTGAAGGTGATACTAATTGTAGTTGGTGCACTTGGAACAGTCCCAAAAGGATTGGAAAAGGGTCTGGAATGTTTGGAAATCAGAGGAAGGGTTGAAACCATTCAGAACACTGCACTGCTGCAATCTGCCAGAATACTCAGAAGAGTCTTGGAGACCTGAGGAGACTTGCTGTCACTCAGACTCCAGTGAAAGACCATCAGCTAATGCTGATGTGAAAACTCAAAAGGAGCAAATAATAATAATAATAATTGACCATACAACAAAATGGTATATGCATAAACCAGAATAAGTTCTTGAGAACGAAACGCATAAAATTCTCTGGGACTTCGAAATACAGATCACCTTATCCTAGCTAGAAGACCAGACCTAGTAAAAAAAGACAACTGGTAGACTTTGCAGTTCCAGCAGATCACAAGGTGAAGATGGAGGAAAACGAAAAGAAAGACAAATACCTGGACCTTGCCATAGAACTGAAAAAGCTGTAGAATATGAGGGCGAAAGTGATACCAATTGTAGTTGATTCACTTGGAACATTCCCAAAAGGCTTGGAAAAAAGACTAGAGGAACTGGAAATCAGATGGAGAATTGAGACCATCCACACTACTGCATTGCTGCAATCGGCTAGAGTGAAATACCATCAGCTAACGAAATACCATCAGCTAACGCTAGTGTGAAAAACTCACGTGATTGAATAATAATAATAATAATATAATAATAATAATAATAATAATAATAATAAATTTGGTTTGGTTTGGTTTTGTTTTGTTTTACGGCATATCAACCTCAGTGGGTCATTTAATGCCGATAAAGTTTTGAAATAAATCAATTAATGGATAATACAATTTTTTTATAAATACATTTTTCTATTCAACCCATAGATGGGAATAAATTTGGGTGAATTAGGAAGAATTAAGATAATCTAATCTACAACACTGTTAAAATCAGCAAGAATACTCTGGAGAGTCCTGGAGACCCGAGGAAACTTGCTGTCACGGCTACGACAGGTGTTAAAAACTATGATAATAATAATAAGCAATCTGTAATAGGACCCCTATTTCGATAGTCCTGGGCCTGTTAGCAACCTTTTACTGGTCAGCACAAAACCCTCGAAAGGGTCAAATAATGGAATGTTTCATGTTAAAGTGCAATATTTTGGGGTGAAAGGTTCGGCTGTATCTCCTCACCTCTGTTACCGATCTGTAACTTTGCCAGAAATCGATTTTTATTTTTCAAGATATCATTATTGATTTTTTTTTCATTTAATCTGATCTGTCTGGCAATAACAGAAAAGGGAGAAGGAAAGAAGAAAAAGGAAAAGTTTTTTTTTTTCATTTATTGAAACTTGGGAAACGAATTGAAGGATTGAAAGAAAGATGGTTTGTCCCAGAGGCAATGGGAACAAAGAGGCAATACGCGTAGACTGAAAGGCAACAAAAGAGAGAAGAGAGAGAGAGAGAGAGAGAGAGAGGGGGGGGAGAGAGAGAGAAGGCTGGATGCTGGAGATTGTGATGAAGATACTGACAGATCACATAATAGATGAAGCAGGGCGTTTCTGGCTTGAGGGGATGGAGTATTGAAAAGAGGTTTGGTCTGGGTTTTTTGTTTGGTTTAATGGCGTATCTAACCTTTTGGGTTATGTGATGCCAAATCTTCTTCAAATGTGGGAGTCGACATCACCTACAAAAACAAACACACGGACCACCCAATATTGTGCCCTTTAACTTTGGTTAGGCAACCAGTCTAGGAGAAGGATAACTTTGAATTCAAACCTGTTAAATCCGCTTGGGGTGGTCACTACTAAAACAGGCTTCGTCCTAATTAGTGATCTATTTCATTAATTTAATCTAATTTAAATTTAATTCAATTTAAATTTAATTCTATATTGTCTCCGTCTTCTTCATGTACTTGCTCAAGCGGTCCACAAGCTTGCGTATTACCTCCAAGAAGAAGGTTTTTGTGTTGGTCGTACAACCATTTACGCAGCGTTTCTTTCATCTCTATATCTATTAATGCACACTTCTACTTCTACTGTCCCCGTATTATGCTAAAA
This sequence comes from Doryteuthis pealeii, assembly GCA_023376005.1. Lineage (NCBI taxonomy): Eukaryota > Metazoa > Mollusca > Cephalopoda > Myopsida > Loliginidae > Doryteuthis > Doryteuthis pealeii. The sequence continues at coordinate 69,285,213 of CM042167.1, forward strand.
GCATCTGCAGCATTTCAGCCCCTGACACTCGTTTCGAGCAGAGAAACTGGGTCACTGCTCTTCGTACATACTGCTAGTGCAGGGATCACCAAACTTTTTCACAGTGGGTTGGAATATATAAAAAAAAATAACGAGTACGGGCCACATTATTATTGTGTTCAATACTTGCTAGCCAGAACGAAAGCTCTGAGAAAAAGATGTAAAAGAAAATGTATCTTTCCATGTTATATTCATGAATAAGTGGCGTAAGATGCACAAAAACAAATTTAACCAACATATTTATTTTGAAAACATTATCAAAGAACGCAACATTAGCAGAAAGGTTTAGTGAGATTTGTGAAACTGAAGTTTGCCTTTCAAGACAAAGTAAATGCTTGGTTTGGAATTGCTTCATTTAATCAAATGTTAAACAGTCAATTTCGTTCGATGGGTTGATTTCACATATTTCAATTTTGAAAAGGCTCACCGTATGATTTAACAAATAAATTCAAGTACCGTCTGAGGGCCTGATAAAATGCCTTAGCGGGCCAGATCTGGTTGGCGGGCCGTAGTTAGTGGACCCCTGTGCTAGGGAATCGGCCACGTTGATACTGTAAGGACAGCAAGCAAAATGGCGCGATCAGGCTCAAACTTCAATCACCTTACAAAAGTATCAATTAAAAGAATGCATGTGCAAAATACAGTGTGAAAATATGAAAAATGAAAGTGCGAATAATTGTTGAATCTCCCTCGTATATATAATTTGTTTACGAGATAAATTTCATCTACTTCATGTGTGTTAATAAATACTAGTGGCTGTTCTTCTGTTCTGCTCTCTTGGGATTACTTTTAATAACGAACACAAAAATTTGGGTATTTTCAACGTCTTTTATTCAGCCCAAGTTAACCATAAATGCCCAGAAGATATAGCCATCCTGAAGACTCGTCTGCTTCCTTGAAAATCTAAACTATAACAGCCAAAATGTTTATATAAACCTTGTGTATCCCTGTTTTTTGAGACACAATGTTGATTGATATTTCAATTAATGTTTATTGAAACTTCCTCTTTGAAATCTCAACGCTATAATTGCTTAATTTTACTATAAAATTCATTGGACAATGAATTTTACAATAAAAATTCATTGTAAAATGATTTTTACTATAAAAATGCATTGGAAATGATTTTTTACTATAAAAATGAATTGGAAATTATTTTTACTATGAAAATGCATTGAGAATGATTTTTACAATAAAAATGCATTGGACAATGATTATTATTATAAAAATACATTGGAAATGATTTTTACTATAAAAATACATTGGAAATGATTTTTACTATGAAAATGCATTGGGAATGATTTTTACAATAAAAATGCATTGGAACTTGATTTTTATTATAAAAATGCAGTGGAAATGATTTTTACTATAAAAATGCATTGGACAATGATTTTTATTTTAAAAATGCATTGGAAATGATTTTTACTATAAAAATGTAGTGGAAATGATTTTTACTATAAAAATGAATTGGAAATTATTTTTACTATGAAAAGGCATTGGGAATTGATTTTTACTATAAAAATGCATTGGACAATGGTTTTACAATAAGAATGCATTGAAGTCAATAATACCTGAGAATGCAAAATATCTTCGATGTTATAGAGAAGAGAGACCCGCTGCATGGGCAATTGTATCTGTATGTCATCCAAACTAATAGTACAAATAAACCTTGTGTATCCCAGTTATTTGAGACACAGTGTTGATTAACATTTTAATTAATGTTTATTGAAATTTCCGCTTTGAATGTTCAACGCTTTTATTTCCTCCTGTAATGGAGGGAAGACATTTTGAATAGTTCATTTTAACATTCACTTAACATAGATATCTTCATCATTTTAAATTTGATTCTTTAGACTGAAAGATTTTAATTAACTTTGAAAGTAATAACCAAAGCGGATATATATGGTAGATACACACTTGTGTGTGTGTGTGTGTGTGTGTGTGTGTGTGTGTGTGTGTGTACGCGCACGATTAAGCGTGTCTGTGTATGCTTTTTGTGTGTGTTTGAGGGAATTTGTGTGTAAGCGTGTTTATATAATGATCTTGTCAATCTGCACGTACATACACAATATATATATATATATATATATATATATATATATATATATATATAAAGATAGGAGGATTGGAGTAAATCCGACAGAATGTAGGAAAAAATACAGGAACAAAACTCAGACAAGTATATGTAGGAGGTATATTTCACCGTGCATTGAGTTCGGCTTCATCAGTCGTTTATTTGACATGCAAATAAATGACTGATGAAGCCGATCTAAAGCATGGCGAAATATATCTTCTACATATACTTGTCTGAGTTTTGTTCCCTTCTCCACATTTCTCCCTGTATTTTTACTACACACACACACACACACACACACACACACACATAAACACACACACACACACACACACACACACATATATATATATATATATATAATGTGGTTAATTAACGCCTGAAGAAGATATCATAAGATCTGAAACACGTGTCGCAAATGTAAAATAATGATAATTTTAAAAAAAACATAATCCATTTTGCAGACATTCTTTTTAATATATAATATATATATATATATATATATATATATATATATATATCCAACGCTAATATATTATAGATAATATGGGTGATATACTTAATTATTAAATGGCCCAAAAAGGGTTGATATGTTGTATAAAAAAACACGTGACTATCTAAGTATCTATTTAACTATCTATTTAACTATCTATTACAGACAAGTTAGATCATCGAAGTTAAGCAGCGATGAGCCTTTTCAATATTTAATTGGGTGACCACTTAAGCAAGAACATGTACTGTAATCAACTTGTGTCTTTTGTTAATCAAAAATGACTTGATTCGGCATTAAATGACCCGAAAAGGGTTGATACGTGTTAAAGCAAAACGACAAACCAACCAACCAACCAACCAACCAATCCTGATGACATTGGGATGATATTATTTTATAGCAGAAACCTTTCTCTATTTATATATTAATACGCTTGTTCCTAAATTTCCCCCCTGTTATCATCCTGCAACACCTTTTGGTTAAAAATGAGACTGTCCAAATTGTTCAATATGCAAATTAAAATTCTGATTATCTGGTGTCGCTTGATCGCTGATTTATTATTTATCCCATTTTATTTCACCCAATTTTAAAAATGAAACATTCCAAATGGTCTTGTGTCGCTTATATGCCCAATGTAAAATCAAAATGAATTGAAAAAAAAAGTTACATGTTTGTTTTATTTGTAATATTGAAATTGTGAATTACAGAATATATTTTGGTAATTTCGTCCTGCCTTAATTTGCGCTATGTTTTGCGTCAGGCGAATTTCCGGCCCAATTTAGATATGTTTCGAGTCGTGTTTTTGTCCCTTTTTGTCAGCAAATTAATGTAGATATTTCAAACGCATTCTCTCAGATTTTTATCGGCAAATCAATATAAGTAATCTAAAACCCCTCTTTTAAGAAAGAGTGAGAGGACCGGTTTAGCTCAGTCGGTGGAGCGTCCGCCTAGGAACCACAAGGTTTCTGGCTCGATACCGGCCCTCGTCAACTCAGTGTATGAGTAGCACATGGATTTGTGCGGTAAAGTAAGGAGTTGATGGTAGGTGTGGCGCTCCACTTCAGATTCAAAATAATATCCACGGTCTAGCGCTAGTGAAAAGAGGATAGACTCCCTCACTGTTTGGCTGATAACTACTTTAGGCCACCCGACGAGAGTTATTAAATCAAGATTATTATGCTTTTTAAATATTGAACTATTTGCAATAGATTTTAAATAAGTAAAAAGTCGACGGGGCGGCCTAAAGTCGGTATCAGCCAGTCAGCGAGGGAGTCTATCCCCTTTTCACTAGCGCTAGACCAAGGAGATTGTTTTAGCATCTGAGGTGGTGCGCCACACCTACCACCAGCTCCTTACTTTACCGCACAGATCCCTGTGCTACTCATACGCTGAGTTGGCGAGGACCGGTATCGAACTAAGAACCTAGTGGTTTCAAGCCGAACGCTCTACCGACTGAGATACCAAATGTTGTAATAATTAAATTATCATACTGCGGTATATCCACAGGTTCTGCTAGTAACTTTTATTCTTAATAATGAAAGATTTTAATTGACTTTTAGGTAATAACTAGAGTTCGAATTGACAATAGGGGTATGAAATCTACTGGACACACCTCGGTGTGTGTGACTATATGTATGTGTCTGTTTGTCTATGCACGCGTACATATGTGTGTGGGGGGTGGGGTTGGGGTGATTGGGGGGAATTCTGATGGTGCCAATGCTTTCCCATCCAATTTCTTGCAATGTTCCAAATTCCTTTTTGCATTAACTCAAGTAGGGGGTTGGTTGGACCAAGTAATATTTCGATTGGTGCCAGCTCGTCTCTTGGTGTCCAAATTTAGAAACAGCCACAAGAGTTTTAGTGACAGCAAATAAAATGAGAAATTAGTCTCAAAAAGCGAATTCTTCTTCTTCTTCTTTCTTCTTCTTCTTCTTCTTCTTCTTCTTCTTCTTCTTCTTCTTCTTCTTTCATTATTTCTGTTAACTTTTCTTCTCCTTCTTTTTTCTTTCTTTCCACCATCCTTTCCCTTCTTCTTCTTCTTCTTCTTCTTCTTCTTTCTTCTTCTTCTTCTTCTTCTTTCTTTCTTTCTTTCTTTCTTTCTTTCCACCTTCCTTTCCCTTCTTCTTCTTCTTCTTCTTCTTCTTCTTCTTCTTCTTCTTTCTTTCTTTCTTTCTTTCACTTTTCTTTCTTCTTCATTCTTTCTTCCTTTAATTCTTTCCACCTTCTTCTTCTTCTTCTTCTTCTTCTTCTTCTTTCTTCTTCTTCTTCTTCTTCTTCTTCTACTTCTTCTTCTTTCATTATTTATGTTCACTTCTTCTCCTTCTTCTTTTTTTCTTTCTTTCCACCCATCTTTCCCTTCTTCTTCTTCTTCTTCTTCTTCTTCTTCTTCTTCTTCTTCTTTCTTCTTCTTTCTTCTTTCTTTCTCTCTTCTTTCCACCTTCCTTTCCTTCTTCTTCTTCTTCTTCTTCTTCTTCTTCTTCTTTCATTATTTCTGTTCACTCTTCTTCTTCTTTCTTCTTCTTCTTCTTCCTTTTTCTTTCTTTCTACCTTCCTTTCCCTTCTTCTTTCTTCTTCTTCTTTCTTCTTTTTTTCTTTCTTTCTTCTTTCCACCTTTCCTTTTCCTTCTTCTTCTTCTTCTTCTTCTTTCATTATTTCTGTTCACTTTTCTTCTTCTTTCTTCTTCTTCTTCTTCTTCTTCTTCTTCTTCTTCTTTCTTTCTTTCTTTCTTTCTTTCTTTCTTTACCTTCCTTATCTCTCC
>CM042167.1:69295670-69303170 GCA_023376005.1 Doryteuthis pealeii
CTTGTATTCCCAAGGTCCATGAATATATTCATTCCTTTTCCAGTTTAAGAAAAGGAATGTCATGACTAATAAATAAATATTACTCAGTCATAAGCGGAAATATTTTTCTATCTGGCAATTCGAGTCCCCCCCCAACATGTACACAGAAACATATATAGATTGATTGTCATATCTACTACCCCCCCATAAATATTATATATATATATATATAATTATATATATAATATATATATATATATATATTATATATATATATATATACTAACAATAGAAGTAGCAAAGTAGAAAGTAGACGGCAATAAATTTAGAGTAGCATCTTTCATCATATGAAACCTACAGTAATAGTCATAAGAACGTGATAATTTCTTTATATATATAATATATATATATATATATATATATAATATATATATATATATATATATATATATATATAATAGTATTTGGTAATTTTCAGAATTAGAGAAAGTTTACTAATAGCTAAATTAGGTCCTAGTATAAACAATAGGTTAGAATTAAACACAGAATATATAATTGATTAATATACACATTCCATATATACACATATATAATACATAAAACAAATGAATAAAAATAAATAGATGGATAAATACATAAATATATAAATATATAAAAAGAAAAAAATTGAAATTTGATGGTATCAATATTTTTTTTCTGATACAACCGTACATGTTGCATCAGAAAAAAATATTGATACCATTTCGTAATAGATAGATAGATAAATACATAAATATATAAATATATGAAAAGAATAAAATTGAAATTGATTAAACACGGCTATCACGACCCTTCCGCGTGGCGTTATAGAAAAAGAACCCACGAGACCGCGTGTTTAGAACGTACAAAAAAAAAATTAAAATAAAATAAAATAACGACACAAAAAACGTGTCCATTTCTGAAAAACGTCTCTGATGATAAAGTCTTTAAATCGATAAGACTAAACATCTTTTTATTTTAATTTTATACGCATTGTAATTGCTTTCCTATCATTAACAAATAATAATATATATATATATATATATATATATATATATATAATATTACGCAACGCTCTTCTAAGAATGGAGCACTTTGTGACGGCCTTTACACGCAAAGCGATGTGTGTATTTAAAACAGTTAAAAATCCCCTTCCCATTCTGTAAGTGAAGACAGCCTAATGGTTACGGTGCCGGACTGACACCCAACCGATCGGATTTCAATTCCGGCTGTAGGTAGCTTACAAAATGTCTAGCCACACTGAGGAGACTTGATAAGACGAAACACGTGTCTGTGGATGACCCTATATATATATATATATATACAAAGTGTTGTTATGGGTCCAACGGGAGAAAAATAGATATTTTATAAAAAAAAATAAATTTTATTAACTTACATATGAATGCGACACGTGTTTCTGATCTGTGTTCTTCTTCAGGCATGATTTATTATTTTGGCAGAATATGTCTGATATTTTGTAGGTTGGGTGTGTTTTTATAACTTTTTTAATAAAAAAGTATAAAACACACCCAACCTACCAAATATCAGACATATATATTATAATGTTATAATTTTATTATATTATTATAATAAAAAGTTACAAAACAACACACAACCTATCAAATATCGAACATATTTCTGGCAAAATAATAATTGTAATGCCTGAAGAAGACAAACAGATCAGAAACACGTGTCGCATCATCATATGTAAGTTAATAATTTTTTTTTTTAAATCATAATCCTTTTTTGCAAAGCTCTTTTTTTTTTATAAAATATCTATTTTCTCCCGTTGGACCTATTATTATATATATATATTATATATATATATATATATATATATATATATATATGCGGTAATTCCATGTCAAATCATCAAGGCCATGTCACCCACCCCCTTCAATTTCTCTGAAATTTTGTACACGTGTGGACCATGATAAGGTTAGGCAATCACCAACATTTCAAGAATTGTCGGAGTTATGTCGATTTTTAGCTCCACAAATTTGATTGTCTTTCCTTCCTTCTAGCTCTCTACTAAAGACGATGACGAAGTGTCCTTTTTTTTATCTGCAATTGCGTGAGTGGCCGAACAGAACAATTTTTGAACGGTAATCTCTGGTGCAGTGACTGAAAACAAACAATGATGCTATCTGAAGTTGCTGTTGTCTCTACTTCCTTTTTGCTCACTTTTCTGTGGCGGCTTTTTTTCCTTTCTTTTTCACTCATTTTCGTTCCCTATTTGACGAAGAAGCGCCAGGTCGCACGGTCTTCTACACAAGCCTCCCATGTGTTGGTCTTGATGTGGCATGTCTTTATGTCCCTCTTCCAGACATCTTTAAAGCACAGGCGTGGTTTCCCTACCGGTCGGGTGCCTTCTACTAATTCGCCATACAGTAAGTCTTTGGGGATGCGGCCTTAAGGTGTGTCATAAAAGTATAGAGATTAAAGCTTTATGTACCAAGATAAAAATGAACAATGAATGAACGTTATTTTATCAGAATACAAGGTGTGTCCTAATGATTTCGAGTTTGAAGCTGCATTTAACAAGATAGAAATGAACAATGAATGGAACGTTAATTTTTTTTCAGAATACAAGGTGTGTCCTAAAAGTTTCAAGTTTGAAGCTGTATTTTACAAGATAGAAATGAACAAAGTCTTGATATCATCTAGTAATACATTTGATATATATATATTTATATATATATATAATATATATATATATATAATAATATATATATGATTTGAAGGCAATTACAATGCGTATAAAAAATAAAAACAAAAAGATGTTATTTTTGTCTTATCGATTTCAAAGAAAACTTATCTTCAGAGACGAAAATAAGAAATTACAGTTATTCGCCCATTTCATTCATAACATAAAGAAGGGGGAAGGGAAGAGAAAGAAAAAAGAAGAAGAGGGAGAAAAAAAAGTATAACCACGCAAAAAAACCTTAAGCACGTACATTTCTGATATTCGTCTCTGAAGATAAAGTTTTCTTTGAAATCGATAAGACAAAAAATAACATCTTTTGTTTTTTTATTTTTTATACGCATTGTAATTGCCTTCAAATCATATATATATATATATATATATATATATATATATATATATTATATATATATATATATATCAAATGTATTACCTTAGATGATATTCAAGACTTTGTTCATTTCTATCTTTGTAAAATACAGCTTCAAACTTGAAACTTTTAGGACACACCTTTGTATTCTGAAAAAAAATTTAACGTTCATTCATTGTTCATTCTATCTTGTTAAATGCAGCTTCAAACTCGAAATCATTAGGACACACCTTGTTCTGAAAATAACGTTCATTCATTGTTCATTTTTATCTTGGTACATAAAGCTTTAATCTCTATACTTTTATGACACACCTTAAGGCCGCATCCCCAAAGACTTACTGTATGGCGAATTAGTAGAAGGCACCCGACCGGTAGGGAAACCACGCCTGTGCTTTAAAGATGTCTGGAAGAGGGACATAAAAGACATGCCACATCAAGACCAACACATGGGAGGCTTGTGTAGAAGACCGTGCGACCTGGCGCTTCTTCGTCAAATAGGGAACGAAAAATGAGTGAAAAAGAAAGGAAAAAAAGCCGCCACAGAAAAGTGAGCAAAAGGAAGTAGAGACAACAGCAACTTCAGATAGCATCATTGTTTGTTTTCAGTCACTGCACCAGAGATTACCGTTCAAAATTGTTCTGTTCGGCCACTCACGCAAATTGCAGATAAAAAAAAAGGACACTTCGTCATCGTCTTTAGTAGAGAGCTAGAAGGAAGGAAAGACAATCAAATTTGTGGAGCTAAAAATCGACATAACTCCGACAATTCTTGAAATGTTTGGTGATTGCCTAACCTTATCATGGTCCACACGTGTACAAAATTCAGAGAAATTGAAGGGGGTGGGTGACATGGCCTTGATGATTTGACATGGAATTACCCATATATATATATATATATATATATATATATATATTATATATATATAAATAGGTCCAACGGGAGAAAAATAGATATTTAAAAAAAAAAAAGAAGCTTTGCAAAAAGGATTATGATTTTAAAAAAAAAAATTATTAACTTACATATGAATGCGACACGTGTTTCTGATCTGTTGTCTTCTTCAGGCATTACATTATTATTTTGCCAGAATATGTTCGATATTTGATAGGTTGTGTGTGTTTTGTAACTTTTTATTATAATAATATTATATAAATTATAACATTATAATATATATGTCTGATATTTGGTAGGTGGGTGTGTTTTTATAACTTTTTTATTAAAAAAAGTTATAAAAACACACCCAACCCTACCAAATATCAGACATATTCTGCCAAAATAATAAATCAATGCCTGAAGAAGACAACAGATCAGAAACACGTGTCGCATCATATGTAAGTTAATAAAATTTATTTTTTTTTTTATAAAATATTTTTTTTTCTATTTTTCTCCCGTTGGACCATAACAACACTTTGTATATATATATATATATATAGGGTCATCCACAGACACTGTTTCGTCTTATCAAGTCTCCTCAGTGTGGCTAACATTTTGTAAGCTACCTACAGCCGGAATTGAAATCCGATCGGTTGGGTGTCAGTCCGGCACCGTAACCATTAGGCTGTCTTCACTTACAGAATGGGAAGGGATTTTAACTTGTTTTAATACACACATCGCTTTGCGTGTAAAGGCCGTCACAAAGTGCTCCATTCTTAGAAGAGCGTTGCGTATATATATTATATATATATATATATATATATATATATATATATATTATTTGTTAATGATAGGAAAGCAATTACAATGCGTATAAAATTAAAATAAAAAGAATGTTTAGTCTTATCGATTTTAAAAGTAACTTTATCATCAGAGACGTTTTTCAGAAATGGACACGTTTTTGTGTCTTATTTTATTTTTTATTTTTTATTTTTTTTTTGTACGTTCTAAAACACGCGTCTCGTGGGTTCTTTTTCTAAACGCCACGCGGAAGGGTCGTGATAGCCGTTGTTTAATCAATTTCAATTTTATTCTTTTCATAATATTATTTATATATTTATGTATTTATCTATCTATCTATTTACGAAATGGTATCAATATTTTTTTCTGATGCAACATGTACGGTTGTATCAGAAAAAAAATATTGATACCATCAATTTCAATTTTATTCTTTTTATATATTTATATATTTATGTATTTATCCATCTATTTATTTTTATTCATTTGTTTTATGTATATATATATGTGTATATATGGAATGTGTATATTAATCAATTATATATTCTGTGTTTAATTCTAACCTATTGTTTATACTAGGACCTAATTTAGCTATTAGAAACTTTCTCTAATTCTGAAAAATTACCAAATACTATTATATATATATATATATATATTATATATATTATATATATATATATATATATATATATATATTATATATATATTAAAGACAATTACTCACGTTCTTATGACTATTACTGTAGGTTTCATATGATGAAAGATGCTACTCTAAATTTATTCCGTCTACTTTCTACTTTTGCTACTTCTTTATTGCTTCTTATTATTAATATATATATATATATATATATATATATATATATATATATAATATATAATATATATATATATATATATATATATATGGGGGGTAGTAGATATGACAATCAATCTATATATGTTTCTGTGTACATGTTGGGGGGGGACTCGATTGCCAAGAGAAAAATATTTCCGCTTATGACTGAGTAATATTTATTTATTAGTCATGACACTTCCTTTTCTTACACTGGAAAAGGAATGAATATATTCATGGACCTTGGGAATACAAGTCATATTACAGAAGAGAATCCCTTCCTACACTCACACACACACAAACCTATATATATATATATATATATATATAATAGTATATTGTGTGTTGTGTGTGTGTTGTGTGTGTGTGTGTTTTTTTTTTTCATTTTTTTTTCATTTATAAAGTACTGTCCATAAGTATTTAAACAAATAGATAATTTCTTTCAAATATGTATTAAGTCTGTATATGTATCTATATGTGCAATATAAAGTCATATTACAGAAGAGAATCCCTTCCTACACTCTCTCTCTCCACACACACACACACACACACACACACACACACACATATATATATATATTATATATATGTGTGTGTTGTGTTTGTGTGTGTGTGTGTGTTGTGTGTGTGTGTGTGTTGTGTGTGTTTTCATTTTATAAAGTACTGCCTATAAGTATTTGAACAAATAGATAATTTCCTTCGAATAGGTATTAAGTATGTACATGTATCTATATGTGCAATATAAAGTAGCTGAGTACCTGACAATAGGCATTCAAAAAACTTGGGTCAAAAGATACCTTCAAAAACATAAATAAAAAAACAAAAAAGAAAGCAATCAGAAGCCCTCGAGTGTTTCCTCGTGAATTTTCAGAGATCAAATAAATTAATCTTTTTAAAAGGGGTTTTATAAATTGCTTGAAGCATTGTGGTTATATTGGTTTGTTGGTTGGTTTTGAAGGCTATCACAATGCAAGTGTAAAGAAAAATGAGGTAACTATGTTGTTTGTTTACCTTTGATTTATTCTTAATATTCGGGATAAAGATCCCTCGTCAGAAAATTTCTGAATAGTAAGTTCTGTAGCTGTTTTGCTGCTCTAGGATCTGTTTATTCTGTTGTATGTCTGGTGATATCTTCCAATTGTTGTGTGTGTATGTGTGTGTCTGTCAAACAATGTCTAAGTATCATACATATTTGGCCTATCTTTTTTTTTTTTTTTAAGGCAGGCTTTAGTAGTTTGTTTATTTGAGTGCGCGCGTGTGTGTGTGTGTGTGTGTTGTGTGTGTGTGTTCTCCAGACACAGCTGTGATTTTTCTAACTATGGTGTTGTTTGTTAACCTGTGATGGAGAACAACACGGCAATCCATGGCAACTGCCGTGGTCATAGAGGAAAAGAGCAAGACATTGTCTTCCCGAATGCAAGAAAATGAGACTTGGGTGTTCAGTGGACGCGAGGTTCGGTTCAGGTGCCCGGATGTTGGCAGGCTACTTCTAAACGACGTAAGACTTTAGTTGAAACTAGTGATAAAAGACAGAAAAAAACAGTGACGAACTTAACCAGTTTGCGGCGGACTTGATTCTGGACCCACCTGAACACAGAATAAACATCTCTTCCACAGAAGATCTCATAAACTGAAGTTGTTGCTAGTGGACTGTCCATTTGGTTCTGTCTCATGCCTTCCAAACTTTCTGTCCGTGTGTGTGTGTGTGGGGGGTGATTTCATTGTGGGGGTAGGTGTGTGCTTTATGTTGGTGAGCCTGTTCAGTTTTTGATTACCATTCTAGATCTGGCTCGCCTTCTAACCATAATTATTTTTGTTTACTAACAGGACCTCCTGATCTTTATATATATATATATATATATATATATATATATATATATATATATATATTCAATAACTTTGAGGTTTGTTTCGATGTCGTTTATCGC
>CM042167.1:69318200-69340383 GCA_023376005.1 Doryteuthis pealeii
CGCTTAAGAAATTGACCTTGTGTCGCATCCTGCTCGTGTGGAGGGGTTAGTAAATCTATATATGCAACAAAATCCAACAAAAAGGTTCATAATAAAATACAGACTTCTCTCGCTCTAGTGCATGTTAATTCCTTTGTTTTAACAGTAAATATCTATTTAACGAGTATGAGTCAAAAAGTAATGTCATTTTGTTTAGGACAGGTATAAGGTTCTAGTTCTTGAAATATGGGGAGTACTGAGTACCCATGTTGCGGGTACATAAACAATGAGTTCTTATAACATAGATTATTGTTGGAAGCGCGTGGTCCGATGGTTAAAGTCATGGGAAATGGACTCGTCGCCCCGAGTTCAAATCCTGGATGTGATAATTGCATTTCACTTTGCGCTAATACCCTTGGGAAAGGTATGAATCCTACTCTCCCCCCAGCTATGGATAAATAGTAGGGTAGACTGGGCTCTTTAACCTTGGTTAGGCAACCAGACTAGGAGAAGGAAAACTCTGAATTCAAACCTGTTGAACTCCGCTTAAGAAATTGACCTTGTGTCACATCCTGCTCGTGTGGAGGGGTTGGTAAATATATATAACATAGATTATCAGAGAGATATAGACAGATACATATAATTTACTTGCTGTTCTTCACCTAGTCGCCATGTTGAAGCCTATTTTATCTAGTCTTCTCTCCGGCCACGATGTCTACGTCTAGTCTGGTTTCTCTTTACCTGTCTTCTCTTGTTGGTTCTTCATCTTTTAACTAAGGCATGCTTAATTAATTAATAACGCTAATTGCTTTTTCAAAGTTTTATTTGTCGTTTCCTAACTCACCGTGCGGAGCTGACAGCCGGGCTGAAACACGTCTGTTTAAATCCGGGATCTGACTATCATCTGACTAACTAGTCAAATCACGTGACGTGCGAGATTAACGCTTTTACCAACGTCTGGCGTTTTTCCATGGAAACTGCCGTCTACGTGCTGATTTGAAAGCCCTATTCTACACGTGTTTGTCAATAATTTATCCTGCCACATAGATTTTTGCAACATTTTCAATACAGGTTTAATTGTTATATAACCATATCTCGGGTATATAATGGGAGATAGAGACAGACAGAGTAGAGATGAGATGAGGGTTCTTACTTGTTACTCTTTGCTTACCGGTTCCTGCGGTCGACGCCATCTTCTCTTGTTAGGCTGATCCAGTGGGCTTTCTACTGGGGTTTGATTCTTCTTTTTCGTGTTATCTCCTGTTTTAATTAACTCAGCAAGACTTGGTTGTTTTACTTGTAAAGCTTTATTAAATAATCCAGCCCATATTCCGCAGGGATGAGGACCAACTCTCAGAGCGAGCGACCTATAGCTCCGCTCACTCTAAATTTTTCGTTGCATCTGAATTAACAAAAACTAATTCTCACGCCTGTAATGGTGCCTTCCGGGGTCATCAAAACGGGGTCATCCACAATCACTCATAACTCTAACGGTTATCGAAATTCCCCAGTTGACTCCTTCTGATGTTAAATCTAATGAACTCTTGATTCAAAATATCTTACTACAGGTATGTACATAATTCATAAGCTGCTTATGAATTATGTAACATGGACTTGTTGTCAATTCTCTAGTCAATGTTTTTTTTTTTATAAAGCTTTATTTCAACAACCCAGCCCATTTTCTGCAGCAGAGGAGAAGCAACTCACAGAGCCATCAATAGCATCTGCACTCCTTGAAAATCTAGCTGCATCTGAAAATAATTCTTATGCGCCTGTAATGGCACATTTTCCAAGAGGTCAAGTAAAAAGCTTATTACCTGTCAATAACTGTCAAGGTAACTTTCCACTGGACCCTGCTATTCTGAATCTAACGGACCCTGATTCAAATATTCTTACTACAGGTATGTACATAATTCATAAGCTGCTTATGAATTATGTAACACGGACTCGTTGTCAATTCTCTAGTCAATTTTTTTTTTTATAAAGCTTTATTTCAACAACCTAGCGCATTTTCTGCAGCAGAGAAGAAGCAACTCACAGAGCCATCAATAGCGCCTGCACTCCTTAAAAATCTAGCTGCATCTGAAACTAATTCTTACGCGTCTGTAATGGCGAATTTTCCAAGGGGTCAAGTAAAAAAGTTATTACCTTTCAATAACCATTGAGATAACTTTCCACTGGTCCCCATTATTCTGAATCTAACGGACCCTGATTCAAAATATCTTACTACAGGTACGTACATAATTCATAAGCTGCCTATGAATTATGTAACATAATCCGGGAAGTATGGAGTACCTTGCTCAACTTTTCAATACAGGTTTAATTAAAATTCCACGACTGAGAAAAAAAACAAAAAAAACAAAAGACCAACTCGAACAAGAGAGAAAATCAAATCCAATGTTCCCTTAGCAACGATTCCCCCACCCCCTCACCAATCGTGTCTTCTTTCCGTTGACCCCCACAAGGCAGATAGTGTCTCTGTTGATTCCGAAAATAAAATATGCAAACAGACTTTAAAAACTTCCCTAGCGGCAATTTACGTATCTGCACAGGGGAGAGAGTAGTTCCCTGAATGACTCGTTAAGTTTTCACACAATCAGAGGAGTAATTGAGAACACCCAGACAAAAGTATTGATATTATCGGTTAGAATAGTGAGAAGAACCTAACTTAGACTCCAGTGAAAGACCAACAGCTAAATACTGGTGTGAAAAAATCGCTAAAAATAAAATAATCATACAGTGGTATATCCTCAGGTCCTGCTAGTTATTATCATTATTGTTATCAGGCACAGAAAAGGAAAATAAAAATAAAATGCAGTAGGGTTGATAAAAAGAGTATGGTATGTGTTTTTTAAATTTTCTTTGTTTTGTTCAGTCCGACCATGGACCGGGTACTTTTGCTAGTATATATATCTATCTATCTATCTATCTATCTATATATATATATATATATATATATATATATATATATATATATATATATCAATGGTAATATTATGGTTTTACACTCATAACTTGAAGTTTTCATGGTAATCCAATCATCAGATGAGTTCAATGGTTGAGATCTTAAAAACCAGTCGTGAAATGGTTGAGATTTTAAAAACCAGTAATTCTTTAAATTGGATTACCATGAAACTTCAAGTTATGAGTGTAAATCCATATTACCATTGATTATATATATATGTTGACATTTTTAACACACCACTTGGACCCTAACGAAGCGTCTTGAGAATAAGCTAAATGGGAGCTGTACGAGAATGCTACGGACGGTCCTGGATAGGTCGTGGAAGCAGCACCCCACAAAAGAGCAACTATATGGCCACCTGCCCCCATCTCACAAACCATACGAGTGAGACGGACTAGACATGCAGGTCACTGCTGGAGAAACAAGGACGAGATCGTAAGCGACGTACTACTGTGGAAGCCAGCGCATGGGCGCTCTAATGTTAGCCGCCCAGCCAGGACCTACATTGACCAACTATGTAGGGATACTGGCTGCAGCGCAGAGGAGCTGCCGGAGTCAATGAATGATAGGGAAGGCTGGCGAGAGATCATCATGGATATCCGTGCAAACTGCACGACATGATGATGATATATATATATATATATATATATATATATATATATGTGTGTGTGTGTGTGTGTGTGTGTGTGTGTGTGTGTTTCAAAAGGAAAGGAGACATATCCACACTCAACGGAAAGCCTCTTAAGCCAGTAGAACAATTCACCTAGGTAGTAATATACCTAGGTAGTAATATCTCATCCACAGAAAGCGATGTAAATACACGAATAGGAAAAGCGTGGGCGGCCACAAACAAATTATCAGTAATATGTAAATCCGATCTCACTGACAAGTTAAAGCGACAATTCTTCCAGGCTGTGGTTACATCAGTGCTGCTGTATGGCCTAACGAAACGCCTTGAGAATAAGCTGGATGTGAGCTGCACAAGAATGCTGCGTGCAGTCTTGAACAAATAGTGGAAACAGCACCCCACGAGGAAACAGTTGTATGGCCACCTGTCTCCCATCTCACAAGCCATTCGAGTGAGACGGATAAGGCATGCTGGACACTGCTGGAGAAACAAGGACGAGGTCATAAGCGACGTTCTCCTGTGGAAGCCAACACACGGACATGCTAGTGTAGGCTGCCCACTAAGGACCTACATTGACCAACTATGCAAAGATGCTGGCTGCTGCACAGAGCACCTACCTGAGACAATGATATATATATATATATCTTATTATAATGGAGATTGTGGATTTGTCTGTCTGTAACCGAAACTATATTACTATGCAAGTCACAGTTCCTTTAGTTATTTACATCATATTCTCCATGATTTTATTTTTATTTAAACCTCAATTATTAATAAAATTGTTTTACATTACTTACACTGTTGACCATATCTACATGCTAATAACATGCAATTGTATTTATATATACAACAAAATAGAGGTTTACAGTATGAATGGGAAGGCTAATTTGCATATTGATCTTAAAAAATTGATTTTAATAAATATATGCTTAGTATTATTGATTTCTAATTGTTTGGTTTTATCTTATTGAATATGAGCAAAAATCTCTTCAATAAATCTTAAAAGAAATCCCTTAACAAGAAGAAATAACTGTAATATTATTCTTTACTTCCTATTTTAACTAAACAGTTTAATTAGGAAAATTTACCAATGAAAGACGGGAGTAACGTAAAATGATGGAAGAGTTAGTTTCAAAGTTGTTCTATTTTTCAATCATACCCCTTCTGTTCAAAATCGTTTTATTTACATTCTTATTCAGTTTCATTAGCCTTTCTAATTTAATATGATATTTTATTATAAAATTTAACTAAAATACTTGCACCCGGAGGGTGCATATATATGCTAGTATATATATATATATATATATATATATATATATATATATATATATATATATATATTCCTGTAGTTAGGATCTTTCCATGTATGGTTTAACCAAGCTGATGCAGGTAGACCATAAGGAGAGCCCAATGTGCCCAATATAAAGTCACTGCTTCTTGATCGACCATAGAGAATGCTTATTTTACTAACTTGTAATAGGTAATAGATTCTATGTACCGGGTGCTGCTGAAAGTTTTCGGTCTACCAAAGAAGGTACATGGTATTACATATTTTTATCTCATATATATATATATATATATATATATATATATATATATATATATGAATAAGTTTTTGGTACAAGCGAATTTATAAAGTACTACGAATAGTGGAATCATATGTATTTCCCAGAGATTATACAAAAATGAGAGATGGAAAAATAAAATGTTGTTTTATTACGAAAAAAAAATATGGGGGGATATGAAATACGAGGGCCCTTTCGTCCGGCTCTTTTCAGGGATTGTCACCGTTTTATTTTTTCCATCCCTCATTTTTGTATAAACTCTTGGCAATACATATGATTCCACTATTCGTAGTACTTTATAAATTCGCTTGTACCAAAAACTTATTCATATATATATATATATATATATATATGTGTGTGTGTGTGTGTGTGTGTGTGTGTGTGTGCATGCATGCGTGTGTGTGTGCATGTGTTTACCCATAGCTCGAGTGAGAATTGTTGGATTCATACATTTCTCAAGGGTATTATGGAATTATACTAGTGAATGGAAGGACAGGGTAAGATATTCAGTATATACTTTTACAACTATTTCCCCAAGGAATCGATCCCCCATCTAAGCCACACCTCATCCGAAGCATAGACCCCCCCCGTCTCATTCAAAGAAACTAATCCTGCCCATCTCAATCTAAGACACCAACCCTCCCTCCCCCAAATTGATAGATTTAAAAAGCGATGTTACTTTGGCAAATTCTCAGTAAGAGTCATGTTCTTGTTATTACCTGAAGATGCCGTAGTAATACGGTTGAAATAAATTATTGTAATGAAGCCAGTTTAGAGTTTTTCCTTCATTTACTGAGTATATATATATATATATATATATATATATATATATAAGATAATCTAATGAGTCAGACGAACCTACTATTAGTTTCACATAAAACTCTTCAGGGCTAAAATCTGACTCTATATTGGCTCTACTTAGGTATCGAGCACTTTTTACTTATTAGCTTTCTCCAAGCGGTTATATGAATATATATATATCTTATATACATATATATATACATATAAATTGTTTTTTCTTTTGGCCAAATACTGTACCAATAGATTATTTTTTTGTTGGTACGAATATCATGGTCATTTCTTTTTTTCAAACATTTTTTTCTTCCTGGTTGATGTTTGGTAGTATATTTTTACAATCAAACTTTCTGCTGGTTTTTTTCTCTCCGCAAGGATCTACCAACACGCTTGGTATATTAAATTTATATATATATATATAATTATATATATATATATATATATATATATATATATGTGTTGTGTGTGTGTGTGTGTGTGTGCGTGTGTGGTGTGTGTGTGTGTAGAATTAAACAAAAGATACATCTCTGTTTTAACGATTTTATTTTTGATCTTTTCGAGTTTTCTGGACAACTTTTTAATGTTTGGGTGGAATTCGTGGATAATTCCACCAAAGTTCAGGTCCCGAGTACTTTCGGCACTTCGAAGTGCCATCATCAGGGGTGATGTGTTCCAGTTTTTTTTAAATTATATTAATGTGGAGGCTGGAAGGAGAAGAATTGATGAGAAAGGTGTTATAGGCATTTTGGAATGTGTGTACTGTATTGGAAATTAATTTTGTTTAAGGATGGTTTGTATTGTTTTATGTATAGAGCTTCTAGTATTTGGAGTTTTTGTTTAATTTTTTCATTAGTGCAGAATGTGTGTATTTTCCACTAGAATATTTCGGTAATTAGAGTGGGGGCATATGTGTGTATATATATATATATAGATTGATTTTTCTCGATTTGTTTAGCCATACATTTAAATAGGCATTCCCGCCTAATTAATTATTAATTAATTAATTTTCAAAATTAGGTACGACTCTAATTAAGCACATATTCTCCCAAAAATTGTCGGCAAAAAGCCATATCCAAACACACCGTGTTTACAACTTATCATATCGTCGTGTAATAAAAGTCACTAGAAGAGGAATATTAACCTACTCTAAAAAAACAAAAAAACAAATCGTAAAATCTAAGAAGTCCGTTTGGTGTAGGGGTTATGGTACCCGCCTGTCAGCTTGGCAGTCCTGTTTCAAATCACGCACAGGGCGGTCTTCCTATCTATAACTCTGCTGATGAGGCCTAATAGGCTGAAATGTACATACAGAGATTGATTTTTCTCGATTTGTTTAGCCATACATTTAAATAGGCATTCCTGTCTGGTTAACACATATTCAAAAATTAAAAAGCCATATCCAAACACACCGTGTTTACAACTTATCATATATATATATATATATATATATATATATATAGATAGATAGATATATAAAATATATATATAAAAAAATTAGAGAAAAAAAAATTTAAAAGAAAAAGATGATTTCAAACGTCCTGCAATTTAACAACTCACGGATTTCAGCGGAACTACACGAACTCTACCGAATTTGAAATCTTAACGGAAGATTACGATCTCTTCTATATCTCCATCAACTCAACATCATTAGAACCAAGTTGATTTTAAAAACACAGATGGAACATTTTCAACTCTATAATAAATTCTCTGAAGATGGATATTGTCCAAAAATTAAGAATGCTTCAATAAATATGTTTTTCAACATGAATCTGCATTATTTTGCCTTCAAAAAAAGAAAAAAATATATATCGTATTATAATTAATTCTTCTATTCAACTATAAAAGCAAGCAAAAAAAAAAATTATATATATATATATATATATATATATATATATATATATATATATATTGTGGTTGTTTAACGGTTGATCGTGTTTGTCGACAAAAATGTCCTTTTCAATTATGATTTTCCTTGTAGCTGAAAGGGCAATTCCGCTAGATCCTGATGTTCCATGACATTTCTCTCCGGGAGATTTCTCGTGCTCGCCGACGATGATTTCCCCAAGGCACCAGTTGACGGTAAATAATCTGCAAACGATGTGATTAGCAATTAGACACATGGCATTCGAAGAAATATCGGACCATATGACCTTTAGGCACCCCTTTTGCGATCTCGATTCATAAGGACATATTTTTCATTTACACCGTCGAAATCCGGTTGTTTGTTAACAGACGATTTTTAGAGGTATCTTTTTAATTATAAAACTAACACCTAACCCTAACCCCTAACCCTAACCCCTAACAAACAACCTGATTTTGACGGTGTAAATGAAAAATATGTCCTTATGAATCGAGATTGCAAAAGGGGTGACTAAAGGTCATATGGTCCGAAATATCTACTATTATACAAAAGCTGAGAGAATCAATGAACGTTTGTTAATAGCCGTTTTCCTATTTAATTTAATGACACAAAATTCATACTAAAATATTCCTTGCTTTTAGGATTGAGTTCTATATAATTGGTTCTAATAGACGGATACCGAAAGATACCCTTTATGCAGAGCCTTCGTCTGGTAAGAGACAGATTGGTCGCCACCAGCTGTGTTTCAAGGATGTCTGCAAGAACGATCTCAGGCGCTTTGGCATTGCCCCTTTCAGCAGGGATTATTTGGCTCAGGACCGCCCTCGGTGGCTGCACCCTCTCTGTAGAGGACTGTTCATGTTTGAAGTCACTCTGTCGCAACACCATGAAACTACGAGGTCCAAAAGAAAGCAGCGATAACGAAGCGCCGGCACATCAACATCTTCAGGGTCAGCCTTCACATGTGACATCTGTGGTCAAGAATGTTTTTCTAACATTGGACTTAACAGTAACAAGAGGTGCTGTAACAGTAAGGGGTACAAAACCTATATTATAGTCTTCCGAGACTGAAATGCCAATAATTAGTCATAATTTGTAATTAAATCAAAATTAAATTAAATCTCTATCATTTTTGCTCAAAAACCAAGCCCTGGTGATATTTAATGTGTATATATATTTACTTTGTCGTTAATTGTTTTATTTTCGAAGTTTCCTCTGGACATACATATACACACAAGTCCTTTATATATGTATAGATTTAAAATAGTAATAGATAGAATACATGTAAAATAAAATAAAATATATTCTATTTTATCCATTCAACATTTTCTTTCCTTTATTTTTCATTTCAGCATACCGTCGGATTCTCCTCCATTTTCAACTTATATATATATATATATATATATATATATATATATATATATTATATATATGGTATTTGTGAAAAAAGTGACTTACCGGTGAAAATGGTCACAGTGGTTAGTTGATTCAAGTTTCACAATGATAAGGCAGCGATATAACAAATATAAAGTGCTCAATACGTTAGTAGAGAAAATTTATTATCATAAAGGTACACGGTAATAACCTACTCGAGTTTCACCATAAGGATCTTAAGGGTTAAATCCACTGGATTAATCAATATATTGATTAATTGCAGTCGATTTCACGTGTATCGACAGCAATTAATCAATATCTTGATTAATCCAGTGGATTTAACTCTGAAAATCCTTATGGTGAAACTCGAGTTGGTTATTACCGTATACTTTTATGATAATATATATATATATATATATATATTATATATATATGTGTGTGTGTGTGTGTGTGTGTGTGTGTGTGTGTGCATGTATGCATGTATATATGTATATATAGAATAAGCATAGCTCTTGATTAAATATATCAATCGTTGTAATAATTAAATAATCATACTATGGTATATCCACAGGTCCTGCTAGTTATTATTATTATTTAGTTCCTGGTGTGTATAATGAAAGTGTTTACATAAACACTTTCGTTGTGATAACCCCCAAAGGAATGAACTCGTTATTTGTCAAATATGGCGAACGTGATAGCCATTTTAATTACGGTTCCATGTTAAATTAGTCCAGCATTAAAATTACATTGAAATATTCGGCGGGAAAGTTCTATTGTTGCTCTTGCCGTCTGGGCGGTTGCC
The DNA here is from genome assembly GCA_023376005.1 of Doryteuthis pealeii. Lineage (NCBI taxonomy): Eukaryota > Metazoa > Mollusca > Cephalopoda > Myopsida > Loliginidae > Doryteuthis > Doryteuthis pealeii. The sequence continues at coordinate 69,328,170 of CM042167.1, forward strand.
TTGTCTCGCTAAAACTGTATGATAAACCCGCGAATATCTCAAATCTTTATTAGATATCTCTAAAAGAAACCGCCCTACCTGCGGGGCTTGGAATACATAGACTCTATCGCCTGCAGAGTGATATATTCCACAGTTATATCAAAGCAATTTTGCACCACCATATATATATATATATATATATATATATATTATATATATACATATATATATACATATATATGTATACATATATATATATAATATACATATACATATATATATACATATACATATATATATATATATATATATATATATATATATATAGAGAGAGAGAGAGAGAGAGAGAGAGAGAAGAGATGTTCATAATACACTGCAGCGGATTTGGAATTTAAAATTTAATAACTGACGTTGTACATATCAATAAACTTAGAATAAATTCATATCATACAAGCAGGGTCATTTGGCGTTGCCCGGACAGAAGGAATGTCTTAATTCTAACACATTTTTTCATTTTTAGAAAAAAGACTTTTCTTTTGGAAGAGTGTCAATTTAAAAAAAAACAACTTTTTAGCAATTTAGATAGGCTGCGAACTTATATTAATAATAAATATAAATACTTTTACATATAGAAATACTTTTAAGCAACTTTTAAAAGAATTAAATGATATCTGGGGTAACAGGCTTTTAAAGCACCCTGTCGGCTGGGGCGTTAGAATGCAACGGCTGCACCTCTGCAGAGTGGTAAGACTCTCAATGGGGCCTCCTGTTGGCCGTGGGTGTCGACCCGTGATGCTTAAGGATAGAACCCAGGTGGCTGAGAAGTCTATGACTTGCAATATTCCACTTTAGGCTTTTCTTGGGCTAGACGGGCGGTCGGAGAGGCCCCTCCGATCAATCGGCTAGCCACGTCAAGCCCTAGCACCTATATGATTGCCCCAACCCTATTGCCCTTATGGCAAGCCCCAATCCTTATCATATGGGTGCTAGAAGGTGGTGGCTGAGGGTCTACATGTCCTGGGAATGACGTTAAAATCTATCAGATGGTGAGGTTCCAGTTCAGGAGGTTTGGAGAATGTGGAGCACCCCTTCATCACCAAAGCTCCCTGGTCCACTCTGACCCGGAGTGGTAGTATCTGTTAGGGTCCCATCTATGGGTTGAATAGAAAAACATGAGTTTATAAACAAAATTGTATTATGCCTTAAGAATTGATTTATTTCAAAACTTTGTCGGCATTAAATGACCCACCGAGGTTGATATGCCGTAAAACAAAACAAAACAAACCAAACCAAACCAGGCTTTTAAAATTTAATACGAGGGTAATTCAATATATATGAGGTATTAAAAAAAGGAGAAAAAAGAAAATGTACCTTAACTCTTTACCTACCAAATTTCCCCTCACAGCTGATATTTTTTACCTGTATGATGGGATATTTCAAAGTTCCCGATCTATTTACATCAGAATTCATTCTACTCAAATAAAATAAAAAGTAAAGTTGTCGGGGTGGCCTAAAGTCGGTATCAGCCAGACAGCGAAGGGAGTCTGTCCCATTTTCACTTGCGCTGGACTAAAGGGATTTTTTTTGCGTCTGAGGTCAAGCGCCACACCTACCATCAGTTCCTCACTTTACCGCACAGATCCCTGTGCTACTCATACGCTGAGTTGGCGAGGGCCAGTATCGAACTAGGAACCTTGTGGTTTCTAGCCGAACGCTCTAACCCGGTCCTATTTCTACTGAAATCATCATCATGTCGCGCAAGCAGTACGGATATCCATGACAATCTCTCACCAACCTTCCCTATCACTCATTACCCCTGGGAGTTCTTCTGCGTAGCAACCAGCATCCTCACATAGTTGGTCAATGTACTTCCTGGCTGGGCGGCCCACACTAGCATGCCCATGTGTTGGCTTCCACAGGAGTATGTCGCTTATGAGCTCATCCCTGCTTCTCCAGCAGTGTCCTGCATGCCTAGTCGGTCTTACTCGGATGGTTTGTGAGATGGGAGATTGGTGTCCATACAGATGCTCCCTTGTGGGGTACCGTTTCCACGACTTATTCAAGACTGCTTGCAGCATTCTTGTGCAGCCCCGTCTAGCTTATTCTCAAGGCACTTCGTTAGGATCCAAGTGGTGCAGCCATACAGCAGTACCGATATAACCACAGCCTGGAAGAATCGTCTCTTTAGCTTGTAAGGGAGATTTCCATATGACTGATAATTTGTTTGTGGCCATCCATGCCTTTCCTATTCGTGTATTAACATCGTTTTCTGTGGATGAGATATTACTACCCGGTATGTGAATTGTTCTACTGGCTTAAGAGGCTAACCGTCAAGTGTGGAGATGTTTCCTTTCTTTTTGAAGCTCATGAACTCAGTTTTATGAGAGTTCACTTAGAGGCCGATGTTCTTTGCTGCCTCCTCTAAGCTATGTAGTAGTGACTCAGCCTGTGTCGGTGTATCTGCAATAAGTACGAGGTCATTAGCATAGTCGACATCTGTGACAGTTTGTGCGGGATATCGACTGCTTCTTGCCTTTCTTAGTGTGAAACAAAGTTCTATTATTGTTGTAATCTGAGTCCTTCTGCTCAATTATAATGAACTGTTCTGTACTTTATTTGGGTGTAGCGAAAAGTTTTAAGGGCTAAATGTAAATTTTACATTGCTTGCAATAGATTCATAGAGAAAGATATTATAATCTCGGATAAATATTTCTTTTGAGGCTTGTTGAGAAATTCTAGATATATAATGTGTGTGTTAGATCCTCGCTCTTACTTATAGACTAGGCGAGATCATGTGATCTATTCCTTGGCCAATCACTGGCAGTACTTTGAGGCTTATACAATACTTAATCCATCCTACTGGTCATAATTACTGCACCGCTCTTAGATAACGGACATAGGATTGAATCACTGGACCTCTACCAATACGCAGGATAGGACTTATACGATTACCGAAGGATCACCAAAGGATTTCATAACATAGGACTTTCTGTAAGCCTTATTTCAACTGGCCAATGATGGCACTTAAAAACTTTACAAGGCTAGATGGTGGAAAAATTGAAAAGAGCTTGAACATATATCTGTCATGGAACTGTGGCTAAGAAGTGCAAGTGATGTGTGCGCAGAAGCATGTTTTAGTCAAAAAATAAATCTTCACAAAAAGGCATCTAAATAAGTGGGTACATTCCTATGCACGTTTTTAGAGTAGATGATTTTGTTTGTTTGTTTTGTTTTACGGCATATCAACCTCAGTGGGTCATTTAATGCCGATAAAGATTTGAAATAAATCAATTCTTAATGGATAATACAATTTTTTTATAAATACATTTTTCTATTTAAACCATGGATGGGACCCTAAAAGGTACTACCCCTCCGGGTCAGAGTGGACCAGGGAGCAATGGTGATTAAGGGGTGCTCCACATTCCCCAAACCTCCAAAACTGGAACCTCACCATCAGATTGAGTTTAACGTCATTCCCAGGACATGTAGACCCGCAGCCACAGCCTTCTAGCACCCATATGATAAAAAGGGGTTGGGGCTTGCCATAAGGGCAATAGGGTTGGGAAAATCATATAGGTGCTAGGGCTTGACGTGACCATAGAGTAGATGAGTGCTTCACACTCTTATACCTTATTACTACTGTAGGGAAGATCTAGAAGGCTACGGTAGGGCATAACTTGCGGGCTGGTAGGAATATGCATATTAGTCCTTTTTCTTTTAGAACCCCGTCGCAGACGACGATGACGTCACTCCTGTCGTCAATAGTTGTGGACCCTTTGGTGGTTTGTTAGTCCAATTCTGGACTTACAGGTGCGGTAACACACATTGCAAGAGAATTGCATATTAGTAACATTAGCAGAGAATATAAATAAAAATGACAGAGGTATATACAGAGACGACGAATTAATAATCATAAGAAACTGCAACGGACCTGGAACATAAAATATGTAAAAAGGTCATAATTGACAGACCGTAGAGTGGAAACATACTGATTCTCTGCCACAAGTAGGAAGTGACACAAGGTCTCATGTATGGGGTAATTAGCTAGGATCGAACACTCTGATCAGTAGTAATGGATCTGCGAGACTATATTGCTAAACATGGTGGGACACCCTGGTTCAGGTGTTCACCATTGATAGGGACAAATGATCGTAAGGGAGGGTCAAATTCTATTTTCAGTGCAAATTGAATGGAATTAATTACTTGAAACTGTATAACTGTATAAATCATTTGTATTAGATAGGAATACTTGAAACTATACATCTGTGTGCAAAGTATTTGTATCAGATAGGAATACTTGATATCATATAACGAGACAGGGGAACCCGTGCTATCAGCGCCACATGATGATGATGATGATGATGATGATGTGGAGGAGGAGAAGGGGGATGCCAATAGCCAATGTCTTTCCAATCCTAAAATTCTGAGTAAAGCCAAGGTTGGTCGTTTGATTAGTTGGATTTTACGGCATGTCAACCCTTGTTGAGTTATTTTATATCGAAGAATTTTTGTTTTATTCATTCTTGATGGTATTCAACTTTTTAAACTCAATTATTTAAACACATTTTCTAAGCACATTTTTCGATTTAACCCGTTTTTTGGGACCCTAATAGGTATTACCATTCCAGATCAGAGTTGACCAGTGAGTAATGTTGATGAAGGGGTACTCCACACTCCCAAGCGCTCAAGAATTGGAACTTCACCATCAGATGAAGTTTAAAGTCATACCCAGGATATCAAAACACCTCAACCACCGCCTTCTAGCACATATATGATAAAAAGAGTTGGGCATTTACCATATGGTCAATAGGGTTGGCACAATCAAATAGGTGTTTAAATAATTAAACATGGCCAGTCGATTGATCAGAGGAAGCCTCTCCTACCGCCATTCTAGCCTAAGTAAGGATAAATGTGGAGTATTCCAAGACATGGACTGTTCAGCTACCAAGATTCCACCCTTAAGCATCACGGGTCACCACCCACGGCCAACAGATAGCCACATTGGAGGGATTTTATCCCTCTGCTGAGGTGCAGTCTGTTGGATTATTTTTTGTATATAAGGCGTGATGTAATCCACCACTTAAACTTACAGACAGCGAAGTCACGTGGTTTAAACCCCAGCCAATCAACAGTCCGAATACGTAGTTAACTATTTCACTGATATTGACAACCGTTCATTTGCACGTTATTTGACATTGACGAACGGACCTACAACCAAAGGATCATACCTAATACTAAGGGACAGCAAGGAAAAACCAAAGGATCATACCCAACACTAAGGGACACCAAGGAACAACCAAGGTGATAATGGGTGAAGGCGGTTGTTGTGTGATATCCGTACGACTCGGATTCAGTTGCGTAATTCTTTTGGGGGGATTTTGCCCTTCTGTTGAGGTGCAGTCGCTGTATCCTACTGATCCACCCGACAGGGCGGGTAAAGCCAAGAGAAGATGATAGTGGGTGAAGGCAGTTGTTGTGTGATAGCCGTACGACTCGGGTTCAGTTGTATGATTCTGTTGGAGGGATTTTACCCTTCTGTTGAGATGCAGTCGGTGTATCCTACTGCCCCACCGACAGGGCGGTAAAGCGGGTGAAGGCGTGTGTTGTGTGATAGCTGACTCGGGTTCAGTTGCGTAATTCTGTTGCGCCCTGTAGACGTGAGAAAGCAAAGGCGAAGGCCGGACTAAAATCATTGCAGATTAACTTAACACACGGACGTCCAAGTCGCAGGCCGTGATAGCCCGCAGGTCAGTGAGGCGGTCAGTCTAGTTAGTCTAAAGCCAAAATAGATGAATTGGAAACTGGCAAAGTCTGGACATGGTTGACCAGACAGTTGATAAGAGGTGGCAGGCAATAGGCAGAGGTAGGTAGAGAGAGTCAGAGAGAGTGGTAGCGAGAGAGAGTAAAGGAGAGTGTATGTGTGTGAGAGTGGAAGAGGGAGAGAGAGAGAGGGGGGTAAAGAGGCAATGCTATCTAGGGTCGCAATTAGTAATAACAGAGGGAAGAAAGAAAGGGAGAGAGAATGAGAGAGAGAGAGAGAGAGACGGGGAAAGTGTGAGAGAGAATGAGAGAGATTGTGTGTGTTGGAGTGTGCGAGGGAGAAAGAGAGAGTGGTTGGGGGTAAGAGAGATAGAAAGAAAGAGATTATAGGTAATGTTACCATGGTCTCAATTAGTAATAACGGGGAAAGAGACAGTGGGAGAGAAGGGCGAGGGTGTAAGGGAGGGTGTGTGGGAGGAATAGAAAGAGAGAGAGGGAGAGAGAGAGAGAGAGAGGGGGGAGAGGGAGAGAGAGAGAGACAAAAAGAGAGATCAGAGACAATGTTATCTAGGGTCTCAATTAGTAATAACGGGGGAAGAGAGAATGAAAGAGAGGGGAGTGTGTGTGTGTGTGTGTGTGTGAAAAGAGAGAGTGTCTGTGTATGTATGAGAGAGAGAGAGAGAGAGAGAGAGAGAGAGAGAGAGAGAGAGCATGAGAGTGTTCGTGAGAGAGAGATTGTGAGAGAGAGGGGGAGAGAGGGCGACAGACGGTGTGTGTATGTGAGACAGAGGCTGTATGTGTGTGTGAGAGAGAGAGAGGGGGAGGAGACGAGAGATCAGAGTGAATGTTATCTCGGTCTCAATTAGTGATAACTGTGGAACAGAGAGAGAGAGAGAGAGAGAGAGAGAGAGAGAGAGAGAGAGAGAGAGAGGGAATCTGGAACGATTTCCAGAGGGGGGGTTGGTGGGAGAATTAAAAGGGGAAGGGAGATATCTTTGCGGTGGGGAGGTGGTGTCTAGGGACCTGGTTCAACGGATAATGAGTTCTATCCACACATCAATGGTCACGCTTGCTTTCTGGGCAACAGTCACATGGATAGTGTACAAGACAATCATCTGACACTCGGAGCGCTGGGGGGGGGGGTTGAAAGGGGTAAGGGACAGGGGGGGGCTGTTGCGTTGGATAATGAAAAGCGGTATCCGGGGTAGTTAGGATACGGGTGGAGGCTTGTTAGTGAATGGAAAGGGGAGAGTTCTTGTTTAGGGTCGGAGTAAAGTTGTTAGTCAGTCTTACAGTTAGCCTGAAGATCGTTATATTTACCTTGATTGCAAAAGTCAAGAAAACCTGACCAAGTCTGCAAAATTGACTGACAGAGTAACTAGTATGGTAGTAGGTACACCAATACGACACACACACGCACACACACACACACACACACACATACCTATATATATATATATATATATATATATATATATATATATATTATATATATATATACATATTTTTTGGAGAATATGTGCTTAATTGAAGTCGTGCCTAATTTTTGGAAGTTAATTAATTAATAATTAATTAATTAATTAGGCGGGCATACCTATTTAAGTCTAAGGCTAAACAAATCGAGAAAAATCAATCTCTGTATGTACATTTCGGCCTATTAGGCCTCATCAGCAGAGCTATAGATAGGAAGACCGCCTGAGCTATAGATAGGAAGACCGATTGGTTTTTCTCGATTTGTTTAGCCTTACACTTGAATAGGTATGCCCGCCTAATTAATTAATTATTAGTTAATTAACTTTCAAAAATTAGGTATGACTTCAATTAACCACATATTCTCCCAAAAATTGTCGGCTAAAAAAAGCCATATCATAAACACACCGCATGTGTATTTACTTCTCATATATACATATATATATATATATATGTGTGTGTGTGTGTGTGTGTGTGTGTTTGCATAATATATATATATATATATATATATATATTATATATATATATATTGAAAAGAGAAATAAAGGAAAGAAAGTATAGAATGGATTAGATAGGATATTTTAATCAATTTTACTTACTCGTGTTTCGGTCAGGAGTTTATCCATGTGTACATTATTCAAACTATTATTATTTTTAAATAACCAAATGAAATGCAATAATGATAATAGAAAAAATGTAGAATTAATTTTTCGATCATTTCAAAAATTCTCCGCTTTCCAACAAATTTTTATATTTAAGAAATAAGGATTTACTCTGAGGAAGGTCGAATCTTCTTCGAAATTGTACGAAATATTTCTACATTTTTTCTATTCTATAAAAGGTTCAAGTCGTCTAGTACTAGGAGGGTTACCTAGTGGGTCACACACAAGCAGCAACCATTACACCACGCGCCCCCAAACGCGCCTCCAAACGTCCTATAAATTCAAGCTACTGTTGGATTATTTTGTGGATATACGCCGTGTAACAATACACCACTTAAATCTATAGACTAAGCGAGGTCACGTAGTTTAAACCTCAGCCAATCAACAGCCCGAATGCGTGGCTGGTTGACTACTTAATCACTGATACTGAGAGACGTCCATTTGCAATCAGTGACGAAGGACTTGCAAGGCTGAGGAGCACCAAGGAACAATCAAAGGATTCTTTACCAAAGGAACAAGCGCTCTTGCTTGAAGGCTAAAGGATGGCTACTAAAATCGTAACAGACGAGAAAAAAACACCATATGCCTCTAACTTTTGGTGTATATAAAGAGGCGCCTTATATAATTGTTATCGTCATGAGAAAATAGATTTAGCTGTAGTGTGGTCACAGCACCATAAAAAGGCACAAGTCGTCTAGTAGTTTGGATGGTTAGCTAGTGGGTCACACACAAGCAGCAAGATTCACATAGACAGTGGATTAAAATAAAACAATACTTATATTAATTCTCACTTCGAAATATAACACTAGGGCTTATTTTCGGGGGATTTCTAATTCATCATATATCGAAAAACAACGAAAAGGAAGCGCGTGGTGTAATGGTTAAAGTTATGGGACTCGTCGCCCCGAGTTCAAATCCTGGACGTGGAAATTGCATTTCACTTAGCGATAATACCCTTGGGAAAGGTATGAATCCTACTCTCCCTCCAGCTATGGGTAAAATAGTAGGGCAGACTGGGCTCTTTAACCTTGGTTAGGCAACCGGCCTAGGAGAAGGAAAACTCTGAATTCAAACCTGTTGAACTCCGCTTAAAAATTGACCTGGACGTGGAAATTGCATTTCACTTTAGCGATAATACCCTTGGGAAAGGTATGAATCCTACTCTCCCTCCAGATATGGGTAAAATAGTAGGGCAGACTGGGCTCTTTAACCTTGGTTAGGCAACCGGTCTAGGAGAAGGAAAACTCTGAATTCAAACCTGTTAAACTCCGCTTAAGAAATTGACCTTGTGTCGCATCCTGCTCGTGCGGAGAGGTTGGTAAATATATATATCGAAAAACAACATTATGAAGTTGGTTGGTTGGTTGGTTGGACTTGGCGGCATGTCAACCAATAGGGTTATTTTATGCCGAACATGTTTTTGTTTTATACATTTGTAGCGTGGTCACAACACCATAAAAGGCTCAAGTCGTCTAGTAGTAGGAGGGTTAGCTAGTGGGTCACACATAAGCGGCAACCCCGCGCGTCCAAACTTCCTATAAATTCACGCAACGTTACGAGAAAAACACCCACTGCTCTCTCACTGCAAATGAATCCATGTTTATTTGTTATTTCTGTTTTGTTTTATCTATTCATTTACTTATTTAGATTATTGAGTTGTGGTTAACGAGTCAGGCGTTGAGAATATAATGAATGGGAAAATAAAAATCATGAATAGGTAAGGCAGGTTTTATGAAATGGAGAGAATCGACTTTCCTGGGGGTTCGATTCAAATGTTAATGAGCACCTGCATGAATTGAGGTCTTAATGTATTTTTCTTGTCGCCAAACGATTGGGTTTTAATCTCATTTTATTTGATTGGCTATCGATCACATTTAAAAGCAATGGAAACCAAGAAAAAGACACTCCCACACATCGATGAACTATTGATCAGAAACAAAAAACAAAAACAAAAAAAAAACGAAATTATTTCTAATCACAATTTTCAGGCAGTTAGAAGGGTGGGTTTAATCCGCCCCTCCCCTCCCTCCCCCTCTCTCTCTCTCTCTCTCTCTCTCTCTCTCTCTCTCTCTCTTTCTCTCTCTCTCTCGCTGTTTCTCTTACCCTCTCCCACTCCCACTCTCTCTCCTTTCTTCTTTTTCTTTTTCTTTTCTCCTTCTTCTTTCATTCTTTTTTAATTTTTCTTCTTTTTTCTTTTTTCTTGTTTCATTCTTCTTCTTCTTCTTCTTCTTCTTCTTCTTCTTCTTCATTCATTCATTCAATCATTATTCTTCTTCTTTCATTTTGCTACTTCTTTTTCTTCTTTTTTTTATTTCTTTTCCTTTTTTTCATTCTCCTTCTATCATTCTTCTTCAATCATTTTTCTTCTTTTTCTTCTTTTATCATTTTTCTACTTCTTTCATTCTTCTTCTTTCATTTCTCTTCTTTTTCTTCTTCTTTTTCTTCTTTCATTCTTCTTCTTTCCTTTTTCTTCTTTCCTTCTTCTTCTTCTTTCATTTTTCTTCTTCCCCCATTGATCTATGGCAAATCCAGAATTTTTTTTATATTCTTATACACATAGTAATATATTCATGATAACACACACACAATACACACACACACATCTATATATTATATATATATTATATAATATATTATAGTATATATATATATATAATTGTATATGTATAAGTATTAATTACGGTGGGTATAAGAAGATCGTTGAACGCACAATTCAGAGGTTAAGGTTAAGAAAAACAATACAAAGTGCTCCTTTTTTAAATTAATCGAGTTTACGATTAATCTTGGTGTTATAAACATGCCAGTTGGAATGGCGACTTAACTTTAAGTAGAGGACGCTTATTTAAATTTTCACCTTTTAACTATTAATACGACCGCATAAATATTTTTATTAAATAATAATTGAAAAATAATTCCCATAAATTATCCACATTTTTAATTCATAATCAAAACAGTTCCTGATTACGAAATATAACAAGCGTTCCTCTCTAAATCTTAAGTCCCATTCCAACGAGCATGTTTACAATAACACGCAAAGAATAATCGTACTCGATTAATTAAAAGTAACCCTGAAGAATCTATCGATGAAACTCGAGTAGGTTACTCATTTCCCATTCTTATATATATTATATTATATAATATATATATATTTACTGATATATATATATCGGAGGGTATTTTATTTACGGGGAAATTCTGTATATCGACTGGTTTTTATTTGGGTCTCCAAAACGCCGCCATTTACTTTCCGAAACGGCCGCCTGGGTGTTTAGATATAAATGCGTAGGCATGCGCATAATTTGAAAGATGTTTAAAAAGAAAATATCAGCGTCGAGCGCGAAACAGTTGTGAAGATTTTGTTACTCAATTATTTAGCGTCCATTACGCCACTTCCGGTGAAATCGTACATTTGAAATACTTTTAATTTGTAACAATAAAGTGTTTACATCCGAATAAAGACTCAGCATCTGGAAAGTCGTTCCTCCTCTGCCAGCGAAGAGAAGGAAATAAACAACATTCGACGGGGGGAAACAGGTGAGTGGGGGAAGTGGGAAGTGGGGAGGCATTGAAGAGAGCAGTTGTGTTGGTGGGAGCTGTGTTTATATTGTTTTGTGTTGTTAAACACACGTCAATGAAAGTTAGTGAAAAAGAGAACGTGTTCATAGGTTTTAGAGTTGTTTTATTTTAGGGTTTTATTTATTTTGTTTAAAAATAATTATGCAATTCAGTTAAATTAAAGGTAATGATAGGAAAGAAATTATATTTAGGTTATGTTAAAAGTTTCTAGAGTAAATTTCGAGTAAATATTTTCTTCAAATAAAATCGTAATCACTTTGTTTGTCGGAGCGGTTTCTCAGTAATTGTTTCGTTTGGTTTGCTTGCTTTGTTGTTTTTTTTTTTCGGCATAATCAACCCTCAGTGGGTATTTAATGCCGATATAAGTTTTGAAATAATTCATTTTTAATGGATATCAATTTTTATTATAAATACATTTTTCTATTTGACATATAGATGGGACGCCTACACAGGTAGCTACCACTCCGGTCAGAAGTGGATGCAGGGAGCAATGGTTTTATGAAGGGGTGCGTCCACATTCCCTAAACATCCCACAACAGGAACCTCACCATCAGATAGAGTTTAACGTCATTCCCAGGACATGTAGACCTCAGCACCACTTCTAGCACATTATAATAAAAAGGGTTGGAGTTGCCTAAGGACATAGGGCTAGGGCAATCATATCGGTGCTAAGGCTTGACGGACCAGCCGATTGATTGAGGGGGCTCTGCGAACGCCGTCTTAGCCAAGATAGGACTCAAAGTGGAGTATGCAAGTCATGGACTTCT
>CM042167.1:69340483-69345483 GCA_023376005.1 Doryteuthis pealeii
GAGAGACACTGTGGATAGGGGGAGCAACTCCTACGCAGCTTTTCTCGACTGAGGTGGGAGAGCCACTCCTACGACCAGCTTTTCCGGACTGAGGTGGAGAGCCACTCCTACGACCAGCTTTTTCCGACTGAGGTGGAGAGCCACTCCTACGACCAGCTTTTCCGACTGAGGTGGAGAGCCACTCTTACGACCAGCTTTTCCCTTTACCGCACAGATCCAAGCTATGCAACATGTGCTGAGTTGGAGAGGTCCGGTATCAAACCTAAAACTTATGGTTCCTTGGTGAATGATCTAAACCGGCCTTATATATATATATATATATATATATCATCATCATCATCATCATCACCATCAACACTATGTGGCGCTATTAGCACGGATATCCATGGCAATCTCTCTACACTACATATTACTCATCGTTATCGGGAAGTCCTACGCGCAGCATCTAGTATCCGCGCTGAGCTGGTCAATGTACGTCTTTACTGGATGGCCCACGCTGGCGTGCCCATGTGCTGGCTTTCACAGGCGGATATCATTTATATATATTTACCAACCCCTCCACACGAGTAGGATGTAACACAAGGTCAATTTCTTAAGCGGAGTTTAACAGGTTTGAATTCAGAGTTTTCCTTCTCCTAGACTGGTTACCTAGCCATAGTTAAAAGATCCAGTCTCCCCTGCTATTTATCCATAGCTGGAGGGAGAATTGGATTCATACCTTTCCCAAGGGTATTAGCGCCATGTAAAATGCCAACGGCTTCGTCCAAGAATTGAACTCGCGTTGATGAGTCCATTTCCTACGACTCTAACCATTAGACCACGCGCCTCCCGAGGACGTCATTTCTGAGTGCGTACTTGCTTCTCCAGCAGTGTTCTGCGTGCCTTGTTCCTTTTTCTCGGATGGTTATACACACACACACACACACACACACACACATATATATATATATATAATATATATATATATATATGTGTGTGTGTGTGTGTGTGTGTGTGTTTGCCAATTATTTTACTACAGAAATGCAAATTACCCTTGAAAAGACGTTCATGTTTTTCAGCGTGAACTTTATTACGTAATTCATGTTCATTATTCTCTCTGCTTTAACTCAGTTCGTCGGTCTGTCTGTTTGTCTCATCAACCACCCTTTCTCCTTCCCTCTATCACCCCTCACTCTGTCTGTCTGTCTGTCTTTCTCTCTCTCTCTCTCTCTCTCTCCTCCCCCCCCTCTCTCTCTCTCTCTCTATCATACATACACACTCTCTCTCTGTCTCTGATGATTTTCTCCTCCTTTTTTTACTACTCTTCTTCTCTCTCTTCCTCTCTCTCTCTCTTCTCTCTCTCACACACCACACACCTCTCTCTCTCTCTCACACACACACACACACTCTCTCTCTCCCCCCCTCTCTCTCTCTCTCTCTCTCTCTCTCTCTCTCTCTCTCTCTCTCTGATAATTTACTCCCCTTTCTTTCTTTCTTTCTTGCCCGTTCTATCTTTCTCTCTCTCTCCCTCTCTCTCTCTCTCTCTCATTCTCTCTCTCCCTCACACATACACACAGACACACAGACACACACACACACACACACACATTGGAACAACAGCAACAACAACAATAACAACAACAAACGTAAACAAATAAGCTTCTTCTTCTTCTTCTTCATTTATCAGCGCCGCCATCTTGTAGCTTTGACATTCGTTCGAAAAATCTTTTGTTGAAGAATTTTGTAATTTTATGTAAATACTAAATTATAAATTCCATTGATAACAAATTAATATTTCTTTATGAATCTTATGCAAAATTATGCAAATGAAACAAGATTTTTTTAAAGCTTACATTTCTGCTCTTGGCTTATATATAAATTTGCCAGTGTGTGCGTGTGTATGTATGTGTGTGTGTGTGTGCATGAGTTTTAGCATGTGTGTATATATATCAGCTTATATATGTATGTATATACATATATATGCATACATATTGATGCATACACACACACATATATATGGATGTATATGCAAGTGTGTCTATAAGCACACACACACACAAACACACACACACACATATATATATGTATATATATATATATATATATATATATATGTCTGATGTCTGTGTATATGTGTATTTCATCCGTACATTTGTGTATATATGTGTTTACGAATGTGCATTTTTCAGTTCATGCTCACATATATATATATGTATATATATATGTGTGTGTGTGTGTGTGTGTGTGTGTGTATGTATGTGTGCATTCTAATGTGAGTGCATATACATTTGAATATGTATATATATGTGTGTGTGTATTGTGTGTATATATACAGACAAACCTCCCATCACCGGACTACTACGTAAGGATGGTCCGTTAAAGTCCGTTGATGGGAAGGGATTATTTTTTTAAGTCATAAAAGCATTGAAGTAAATATCAGTGGTTATAATCATAATGTAAATAATATAAAAATTTATAAATATGGCAAAAATAAACATTATATATATATATATATATAATATATATATATATATATATATATATATATATCATCATCATCATCATGTCGCGCTGTTAGCACAGATATCCATGACAGTCTCTCTCCATCCGTCCCTATCGTTCATCATTCTCAGGAGGTCCTCTATGCAGCATCCTGTATCCGCACAAAGCTGATCAATGTACGTCTTTGCTGGTCGGCCCACAGGAAGACGTCGCTTATGAGTTCGTCCTTGCTTCTCCAGCAGTGTCCCGCGTGTCTTGTCCGTCGGATGTTACTCGGGTGGTTTGGGTGATATGCGGCAGGTGGGCGTACAGCTGCTTTCTCGTGGGGTGCTGTTTCCACATCTTGTTCAGGATCACCCGCAGCATTCTTGTGCAGCTCCTATCTAGTTTATTCTCTAGTCGCTTCGTTAGGGTCTAGGTGGTGCAGCCATACAGCAGCACTGATACGACAACGGCCTGGAAGAACTGTCTCTTTAACTTGTCTGTGAGATTGGATTTCCATATGACCGATAATTTATTTATAGCGCCCCATGCCTTTCCTATGCGTGCATTAACGTCGTTTTCTGTGGAGGATATATATATATATATATTATATATATATATATATATATATATATGCTGTTGGTGGCACTTCGAAGTGCCGAAAGTACTCGGGAACTGAACTTTGGTGGACTTATCCACCAATTCCACCCAAACATTGGCCAGAAAATTAGAAAAGATCAAAAATAAAATTTGTTAAACAGGAAATGTGCCTTTTGTTTAATTCTACACACATATATATATATATATATATATATATAATATATATATATATATATGAAAGTAAGTAAAGAAACAATGTGTTTATTTTTGATATGGCCTTTTTAGCCGACAATTTTGTCGGCTAAAAAGGGCATATAAGAAATAAACACATTGTTTGCTTACTTACTTTCATACTGTCGTGCGATAAGTCCCCAAAAAGTGGTATATAAATAAGTTAAAAACGAACAAAGAATCTGGGATAGGCCAGCTGGTGTAGTGGTTAGAATCCCCGCCTGTCAGCTTGGCAGTCCAGGTTTCGAGTCACACACGGAGCAGTCTCCCATGTCTATAACCTTGCTGATGAGACCTAATAGGTCGAAATGTACATACAGGGATTGACATTTTCTCGATTCGTTTAGCCTTACATTTGAACATATATGCCCGTCTAAATTCATTAATTATCAACTAATTAATTTTCATAATTAGGTATGACTTCCATTAAGCATATATCCCCCATATATATATATATATATATATATATATATATATATATATAAGTCACGCGCACAGTACCGTGATACAGACACACGCTCACACTCACACAGTATATGTAAACACACACATACATATATATGTATACACATACAGTCATACACACAACTCCCATGAACCCCTCCCCTCACATATATAAGAGCATCTAAAAAATAACCTACCTCATAGAGGTTCTTCACGGAACAAATGAACATGCTACTATTAACACATTCGTCTACCCGGATTTTAATAGTATGTCAAACCCACAAAAACACTTGAACTTTTATAATTCTTCTATAATGGTCCCTTTCTAATAATCTATCAACAATTTCTTCAAATAAGAAATTTTCTCCTGACGATGACCTAAGGTCGAAACTAGTTGAGAATAAACAACATACAAAAAATATTCCTGATTGTCTTATTAATTTTTGTTCACACTATATATATATATATATATATATATAATAAAACAGTCAGCCCCAGACGCCGCATTTTGACGTATCAGGTTTCCTCTGTGTGGCTAGACTTAGTAACTACATCGAGCCGAGACCGAAACCCGACTGATTTTTCGTCAGTCCGAGTCCTTAACCCCTCGGCTGTCAGCAGCTACCAGTAAGAAGCAGAATTTTTAAGTGATAAATACATACATATGTATATATGTTATCGTCACTTAACAGAAATCCTTTCTTATGCTAATACGGTGAACGTCAGTTAAATTACCTGTTCATTTTTCTTTGAGTTGTTGAGTTGTCTGGATATTCTTTGATGTTTTGAGTCTTTGATTTGCTGAAGGATATCATTCCTTATGCCATTTAGGGTCGGATTGGCTCAGTCGGTAGAGCGTCCGACTAGGAGCCACAAGGTTCCTGGTTCGATACCGGCCCTCGCCAACTCAGCGTATGAATAGCACAGGAATCTGTGTGGTAAAGAGATGAGCTGATGGTAGGTGTAGCGCTCCTTCTCAGACTCAAAGACAATCTCCTTGGTCTAGCGCTTGTGAAAAGGGGATAGACTCTCTCGCTGTCTGGCTGATACCGACATTAGGCCACCCCGACCACTTTACTTTTACTTAGTAATAACACAAGGTGAAACTTTTTTTCTCATGAGATATTTTTTATTTTCCCCCAAGTCAAACTACCCAGAGTGAGAAACGCATCTCACTTAGTCACTGCCTCGTTCCAAACCGACGCCATACTCTCACCTCTTCTTCAACACTTTACAACGTGACACGTCTCGCGTTGTGTTGA
>CM042167.1:69350483-69392983 GCA_023376005.1 Doryteuthis pealeii
ACACTATAAACCAGTATGTTGTTGTATATATAAATACAATTGTATGTTATTAGCATGTAGTGGCCAACAGTATTAACAATGTAAAACAATTTTTTATTAATAATTCAGGTTTAAATGAAATAAAAATGAAATCATAGGAATGGACGCAAATAACTAAGTTTGGTTTGATTTGTTTTACGGCATATCAACCTCAGTGGGTCATTTAATGCCGACAAAGATTTGAAATAAATTCCTTCTCAATCTTTTTTATAAACACATTTTTCTATCAACCCATAGATGGGACTTTATAGGTACTACCACTCTGGGTCAGAGTGAACCAGGGAGCAATGGTGATGAAAGGGTGCTCCACATTCCCTAAACCTCCAGAACTGGAACCTCGCCGTCAGATAGAGTTTAACGTCATTCCCAAGACATGAAGACCCTCGGCCACCACCTTCTAGCATATATGATAAAAATGGTTGGTGCGTGCCATAAGGGCAATAGGGTTGGGGCAATCATATAGGTACTAGGGCTTGACATGGCCGGCCGATTGATCGAAGGAGCCTCTCCGAGCGCCCGTCTAGCCAAAGTAAGTGCCAAAGTGGAGTGTTGCATGTCATGGACTACTCATGGGTTCCTTCCTTAAGCATCACGGGTCGCACCCGCGGCCAACAGGTAGCCCCATTAGGGGAGTCTTACCCCTATGTAGCGGTGCAGTCGTTGTATTTTAACGCCCCACTGACAAGGCGGCAAATAACTAAATAAATGGTGACTCGAGTAGTGATATAGTTTCAGTTACAGACAAACTCACAATCTCCATTTTTTTAACGGCCATGTTGTTCCGGTCCGATCCAATCGCCATTCGTGAATAGTTTTCTTTGTATTACACACTCAGCGATCTTATTTTATCTGTGTAACTACAATCATCACACAGGATGACCGCTGAAATTCTTCTTTTTGCCACGTGGAACTTGAAGTCATGGTGAGAGCACTGAGACACCCGTGGCGTAACAGCTATCGTACTCAGGTACAGGGTTAGTTTGTTGGCTGGATTTTACGGCATGTCAACCTTTGTCGGGTTATTTTTGCCGAAGACGTTTTGTTTTATTCATTCTTGATAGGTATTCAACATTTGTTTAAGACTCAATGGTACGGATGAAATGTATTATTGTTATTTGTCAACAAATGTAAATTTGTTTACACATACAATATTCTATTCAAAATAGCTACTGGCGAAGCTAAAAGCAAAGTTGTTTTAAAAGTTACGCTACAAACTTTTATTACAACACTATCGAATCCTATTAGCATGGCATGTCAACCCTTGTTGGGTTATTTTATGGCGAAGACGTTTTATTTTATTCATTCTTGATGGTACTCAATTTTTAAACACATTTTCAAACTCATTTTTCTATTTAATCTATAGATGAAACCCTAACAGATACTACTACTACAGTCAGAATGGACCTGTGAGTAATGGTGATGAAGGGGTACTCCACATTCACCAGACCTTTAAAATTGGAAATTCACCATCAGATAGAGATGACATCCTATCCCTCAGTCACCGCCCTCTAGTACATATATGATAAAAAGATTGGGGCTTACCATAACGACAATAGGGTTGAGACAATCGTATAGATGCTAAGGCTTGACGTGACTGTTTGATCCGAGGGAGCTTTTCCGACCACTCGTCTAGCCTCAGTAATTGGCCAAATGGGAATGTTGCATGTCATGGAATGTTCTGCCATCAGGATTCGGTCCTTAAGCATCACAGGTTGCCACTTACGGGCAACAGGTGGCACCATTATGTAGTGTCTTGCCCCTCTGTAGAGGTGCTGTCTATGTATTCTAAACCCCCTGCCGACAGGGCTACAGGCACAGGAAAGCCAAGGTGCCAAAGGGTTAAAAAAGGAAACTTGATAGGGACACAAACACGTTCAGTAGAAAATTGTTTAAGTGGAAAAACAGAGCCCTGTTTAAAAAGAAAAAAGGAAGCAAGCTCATTTATCACAGCCATTGTTGTGTTGGCTTCCTTACGTCTGCGAGAGACGATGGAGTAGTGTCCAATTTTTTTTATTGGAACTACGTAGACTGGGCGGTTCCATATGAAGGATGAACTGTTGTCCAAGCACCAAATCCCCCCTCTCCACACTGCCGCTGTGATCCAAAGAAAAGGCAAGAAGCCAATGCAGTTTGGCAGCGGTAGTGTCGCAAGAGTTGCTGGGTAGCACTGGATTTCAGCATCACACCACTTAGGGACTCCGGTTCCAGATTTGTTTTCGGGCTTTATTCCCCTAGCCTTTTCTTGGGATGAGGTAAGCCGCTAGGCAGTGGAGGTTTTTTCGGACTTTTCCTTGTCCTAGATGGGTTGCCGGTCCAGGCTAAAGACCCTTCTGACCGGTTTGGGGTTTAAGTGAGTAGTAAGTACATCAATCTACTAGTGTCGGTGTTCCAGTAGCGAATATCTCGGTCATTACAATGGACTTAACTCTTTGCCTACCAAATTTCCTCCACAGCTGTACCAAATGTTTACCTGAATGATGAGATATTTGAAATTTCAATATCTATTCACCTCAAAACTCATTCTATTCAAATCAAGTCCTATTATTTTATATGAGTTCTTCTGCTTAATTATAATGAACTAACCATCAATTTATATATCACTATATGTGGTAAATTCAACCCTATGAATGATATTATATAGAAATCAATTAAAATATAATTAAAATAAGTGTAATCTTTTTATATAGGTTCTTATTTAATTTCATTAGTCTTTCTAATTAAACATATATATACAAGGTGTGTCAAAAAAGTATCGAGACTTGTGAAAAGGGAATAGACTCCCTCGCTGTCTGGCTGATACCGACTTGAGGCCACACCGACGCCTTTACTTTATATATATATATATATATATATATATATATATATATATATATATATATAAGGTGTGTCAAAAAAGCATCAAGATTTTTGTATTATTTGACACACCTTGTATTCTGAAAAAAATAACGTTCCATTCATTTTTTTTTCCAGAATACAAGGTGTATCAAAAAAGTACCATGTTTAAAGCTGTATTTACCAAGATAGAAATGAATGAATGGAACGTTGTATTTTTTTCCGACTACAAGGTGTCAAAAAGTACAAAAACTTTCGATACTTTTTTGTCACATCTTATATATATATATATATATATATACTAAAAAATCACAAAAAATCGTTTTATGTGAATAGATCTGTCTTGATAGCCGCAATTCTAAAGTTTTCGGCTTGTATCAAACACGAAACTGTGAGAAAACATAAAAATTCTACAGTCAATAAATCACGTGGTTCTCACACGATCAAGTTAGACGTTGACAATGGGTCAGTAAGGTGCACATAGAAACGGTAATGGCTTTCTTTCTTTTAATTTATTTTATTTTTAGGATTTTACGGCATGTAAACATTTGTTGGGTTATTTTATGCCAACGACGTTTTGTTCTATTCATGCTTAATGGGTATTGAAAATACCTTTTTAACTCAAATTTTTAAACACATTTTTGTTAACCCATCTTCTTCTATTTAACTTATAGATGTTGTAACATAAGAGAAGAGAGAGAGAGAGAGAGAGAGAGAGAGAGAGAGAGAGAGAGAGAGAGAGAGAGAGAAAGAGAGAGAGAGAGAACGGAAAGAGCCAGTAGGTTAGCATGGACATTTTTTAAGGATGAATCAGCACAACGTTACATGCCATTTTTTCTACTGGTCAAAAAGTGTTCCGTGGTGAAGTGGGAAGAGTGGGAGGTGAGAATGTTAGGAGAGTTTATGAGAATGCGTTGACTGGGCGAGACGTGGCCTTTTGCTCGGGGCAGTTTGGCTTGGGGTAAAATAAAAAAATCTCACGAGAAAAAGATAAGCCAGCATGCGTTATTACTAAAAACTCTAAATGGCACAAGGCAATATGTCCACCAGCACCCCAAGTTGGTTTCCAGTCTCCAAACGTTAAGGAATTGTTAGCCAGCCTAGCATTGGCCGAGCAACCAGATTCGAGCCTCTCCACATGGCACAGAAAATGATTATTTCTATGTGACATACCATCTCCATTCCGAGCTATAACGTTACAATGGGACCCTAATGAGTACTACCACTTCGGGTCTGGGTGGACTTGGGAGTAATGGTGATACACTTGGGAAGGGAACGCCCCCAACGCATCCATCACGGTTATGGGTAAATAGTAGGGCAGACTTGATCCTTTAACTTTGTCTAGGAAATAGAAAACTCTGAATTCAAACCTATTAAACTCCACTTAAAAATTGATCTTGTGTCGCATCCTGCTCGCGCAGAGGTGATCGGTGGATATATACTACAAATAATTTGCATACTGTTATATATATTTACCAACCCTTCAGCACGAGCAGGATGTGACACAAGGTCAATTTCTTAAGCGGAGTTTAACAGGTTTGAATTCAGAGTTTTCCTTCTCCTAGACCGGTTACCTAACCAAGTTTTAAGAGCCCAGTCTGCCCTACTATTTACCCATAGCTGGAGGGAGAGCAGGATACATACCTTTCCCAAGGGTATAACGCTAAGTGAGATGCAATTACCACGTCCAGGATTTGAACTCAGGGCAACGAGTCCATTTCCCCATGACTTTAACCATTACACCACGCGCTTCCATCGAAAAACTGCGCACAGTTATATGGTTTCAAGTATTCCTATTAGTTAGTAATAATTTTCAAATGGATCGATTTAACACATAGATGGGATTCTAACAGATACAACCACTCCTGGTCAGAGTTACCTGGGAGTAATAGCAAGAAAGGGGTACTCTACATACCCCGTAGCTGATTCAACTAGAGCCTCACAGCCGGATGTTATACTTAGTACACATGTTATATATACTAGCAAATATATGCACCCTCCGGGTGCAAGTATTTAAGTTTTAATGTAATGAAATATCGTATTAAATTAGAAAGGCTAATGAAACTAAATAAGAATGCAGATAAAAAGATTTGAAACGGAGGGGGATATAATCGAAAAATAGAACAACTGAAATTTACTCTTCCATCACTCTCGTCTTTCATTGTTATTTTTTCTAATTTAAGTATTTAGTTAAAAGAAGAAGTAAAGATAAAAATGACAGTTATCTTTTCTTGTTAATGGATTTCATTTAAGATTAATTGAAGAGATTTTTGCTTATATTCATTAAAATAAAACCAAACAGTTCGAAACCAATAATACTAAGCATATATTTATTAAAATTACATTTTTAATATCAATATTCAAATTAGCCTTCCGTTCACACTGTAAACCGCTATTTTGTTGTATATATAAATACAATTGCATGTTGTTTGTATGTAGATATGGTCTACATTATTAATAACGTAAAACAATTTTATTAATAATTGAGGTTAATATAAGGATAAATTCATGGTGAATGTGACGTCAATAACTAATGGAATTGTGACATGAGTAGTGATTTAGTTTCGGTTACAGACAGAAAAACACACAATCTCCATTATAATAAGATATATATATATATATATATATATATATATATATATATATCAACCCCTTCGCACGAGCAGGATGCGACACAATGTCAATTTCTTAAGAGGAGTTTAACAGGTTTGCATTCAGAGTTTTCCTTCTCCTAGACAGGTTACCTATCCATGGTTAAAGAGCCCAGTCTGCCCAGCTATTTACCCATAGCTAGAGAGAGAATTGGATTCATACCTTTCCCAAGGGTATTATTGCTATGTAAAAGTGCTTTTTTAAATGATGATCGCAAGTTTTAGTTTATTTTTCTCAAACGTCTTTATTATCCGAAAGACCAAAAGGGTTCAACCGTGCGGTGAGAAAATGTCTTACTTGAGAACAGACGACCATTACGTCTGCTCCTTCGACTAACCGTCAAATTCTAACTACTCTAACTCAGTTCACTTCACGCGTTTTGCCTTTAGCCAATAAGAAATAAGTGGCTAGGTCAGTGAAAGGTGAATTGCTGTCGATCACTACTATAACGATCATGTTATGATTCAATGGTAACTTTCCATTTATGAATACCGTTATTTAAATTTTACTACACTGCAGTCATAATTTGTAAGAAAATCACGAATTATGCAAAACACAGACCCACCGACAGTCAGACAGACAAACAAAGATGTACTGATTGGTTGATTTTAACGGTATGTCAACCCATCTAGGGGTTATTTTATGCATTTACATTTATTGTGTAATTATGTCTTTTTTGTACGCGATCCTATTAAATGGGAATCATTTTTAAACTGGGGTCAGTTTAGCTCAGTCGGTAGAACACCTGCCCAGGAATCGCAAGGTTCCTGGTTTCATAATGATCCCCACCAACTCAGCGCATGAGTAGCACAGATTGGTTGATCTGATCTGTGCGGTAAAGTGAGGAGCTGTCATCGGTGTGGCGCTCCACATCAGCATAAAAATCTCCCTAGTCTAGCGCTAGCGAAAAGGGGATAGACTCACTCGCTGTCCAGCTGATACAAGACAATAAACCACTTCGCTAACTTTTGTATAATTTTAAGTATTCTTATCAAATACTAATGAATATATGATTTCAAGTAATAATCTTTAGTGAAAACAATCATAACTTCAAGTAACTATTCCTAGTTAAAATCATTCCTCTCCTATCATTATTAAAGAAGGGTTGACTTACCTAATCATCTAAACCTCGTAATCCGTACGGAGAAAAGTGTTTCTGGCTACGTATCCCATTTAAATATGGGGTACCGCACGTCTGATGGGCTGTTACTAACAACCAATCAGATGCGCGGTGCTTTGTATTTAAATGGTTTAGAGTTCTACAACCATCCAAAAAATTTCTTCATTGTCAAAAGTTTTTTAGCGGCTATTGTTGGTGGTTGTACCAGAGTTTGATCACCTCTGATAGGGTCAGCAGGGCGAGGGAAGTCTGATGTTGGAAGACCCGAAACTTCATAATGAACCCTGCGGATTACATCACTGACGACAATCACCAGCGCCCCAAATGTAGGAGCGTATATTTAAAGTAAAAATAATTTACAGTTATATGAAGTTACACATTATCATCTAATACCAATGATTATATGGTTTCAAGTAATTATTTCTATTTAATAATAGTCATTTGTTTGCACACAGTTATATGGTTTCAAGTATTCCTATCTAATGCTATTTCAAAAATTGGAAACTCACTATTAGATGCAGTTTAGTGTCCCACTCAGGACACAGTGTGTGCGTGTGTGTGTGTGTGTGTGTGTGTATGAAATATATATATATACACACACACACACACACATATATATATATATATATATATTAATATACCAAACTTGTTGGTAAATCCTCGCGGTAAGAAAAAAAAACAGCAAATAGTTTGATTGTAAAAATATACTACCAAACATCAACCGGGAAGAAAAAAATTTTTGGAAAAAAGAAAAGACCAAGATAATCGTACCAACAAAAAATAATCTATTAGTACAATATTTTGACCAAAAGAAAAAACAATTTATATATATATATATATATTATATATATATATATATATATATAGATTCGCATCTGATGAGTCGGGAGAATTAGACATTTTTGTCTAAGCTCCCTGAAATAGTCTATAATGCAAGATCTATAAGTCTTTTGTTATTTATTTAAATATATATATATATATATATATATATATATATATATATATAAGATATATATATATTCATACAAACCCGCCAGGAGACTAAAGCTAATAAGTAAAAAGTGCTCAATACCTAAGTAGAGCAAATAATAAAGATAAATCTAATGAGTCAGACGAACCTACTAAAAGTTTCGCTTAATGCTCTTCAGGGCTAAGATCTGACTCATTAGATTTATCTTTATATATATATATATATATTTTGTGATATGGCTATTTTCAGCCGACAATATTTGGAAGAATATGTGTTTTAACCGAAGTCGAACCTAATTTATGAAAGTTAATTAATTAATAATTAATTCATTAGGCGGGAATACCTATTTTTTTTTTTTTTTAATTTTAAGGATAAACAAATCGAGAAAAATCAATCTCTGTATGTACATTTCGGCCTATTAGGCCTCATCAGCAGAGCTATAGATACCAAGGCCGCCCGTGCGCGATTCGAAACCCGACTGTCAAGCCGACTGGTCAAGCGTCTTTCCACCAAGACGCTTGACCAGTCGGCTTGACAGTCGGGTTTCGAATCGCGCACGGGCGGCCTTGGTATCTATAGCTCTGCTGATGAGGCCTAATAGGCCGAAATGTACATACAGAGATTGATTTTTCTCGATTTGTTTATCCTTAAAATTTAAAAAAAATAAAAAATAAAAAATAGGTATTCCCGCCTAATGAATTAATTATTAATTAATTAACTTTCATAAATTAGGTTCGACTTCGGTTAAAACACATATTCTTCCATATATATATATATATATATATATAGAGAGAGAGAGAGAGAGGGGGAACACAATCACACACACACACACGCATACATTCAAACACACACCCACACATGTTTTGATACAGACGCACGTCGATCAGCCCAGTTCGTTAAGTTCGAAGGTGCGACAGATGCCAGCGTCACACACGCATCCCGAGCCAAAATGCAGGCGTAGAGGAACGAGCACCTGCAAGAGCATGTATTCTTCCGACCATCGCCCATATACAGAAGAAAAATCCCCCCCCCCCACAATCCAACCAACCACCCCTCCCCCCCCCCACACACACACACGCACACACAACACCGCTTGATATGCACGTCGTACTACCAGCCGCCAGTGCTGCAGATTCCCAACGTTTACGTCTCATACATACAGCTGCTACCGTTACCACCACCGCTACCACCAGTTTCACGGCTGCTGCAACTTTTCCCAGATATTGCTGCTGCTGCTGCTGCTGCTGCTGCTGCTAGTACTACTAGTTCCACGACTGTCGATATAACGGGCACTTTGTTTATGGCGTGTACGCCGTGATTACGATAAAATGAAGAGAATCTATTGCATCACGACCGACAAGCACTTTAAGAACAATCAGGTGCTGTGGGTTGATGTTAAAATGATGACAGTGATATAGATAAGGGGAGGTTGGTGCAAGAAATAAAAGAGTCGGATTTTTATTGCTTTTTTTTTGGTGGTGGTGGGGGGGCTTCTTTTGAGAGGAGATGGGAAAAGAAGGAAAGGTGAGAGAAGGAAGATGTATTTTTGTGGGCTATTTAAACACAACAAAACGAAACTACTCGCCTTTTTGGTCTGACATTAACAACTACACCTCTGATATTAGTTTAATCATTAAAGCGAATAAAAAGAAAAAGAAGAGTAAGTTTTATTGGGGGTTTTGTTGTGTGTGTGTTTTTTTTAATCTGAGATAGGAAAGAAAAGAAAGGTGAGAGAAGTAAAGTGTGTGTTTTTTGTGGGCTACTCGCCTTTTTGGTGGGACATTAACCACTACACCTCTGATACCTATTCGATATTATTTTTATCATTAAAGCAAATGATTAACCTCTTTATATAGGTGTTGTGGGTTGATATTGACCCTCATAAAAAGAAAAAGATGAGTCGCTTTTTATTGGGCTAGTGGATAAGGTAGTTAGGTTAAGACAGTTCTAAGTGACAGTTATCTCTGGATCCCGAGTTCAATCATTAGTAGAGGCAGTTAGAAAAATAATTAACACATTATTTGGGGGGGTCTGTCTTGTGTGTCTTTGTTTAAGGGTCGGTTTAGCTCAGCCGGTGGAGTGTTCGGCTGGTAACCACAAGGTTCCTTGTTCGATACCGGCCCTCGCCAACTCAGCGTATGAGTAGTACAGGGCTCTGTGCGGTAAAATGAGCTGATGGTAGGTGTGACGTTTCGTCTCAGACGCTAAAAACAATCTCTTTAGTCTAGCGCTAGTAAAAAGGGGATAGACTCCTTCGCTGTTTGGCTGATACCGACTTTAGGCCACCCGACGACTTTGTTTAAACACAACTAAACGAAACTACTCGCCTTTTTGGTCTGGTATTAACCACTACACCTCTAATATTAATTTAATCATTAAAGCGAATAAAAAGAAAAAGACGAGTCACTTTTTATTGATTTCTTCTTTTTTTTGTCGTTATGTTTGTTTGTTTTTTTGGTTGTTTTGTGGGGTTGTTTTTTTTATAGGGTGGTTATTTTAGGAGAGGGGTTAGGAATGAAAGGAAAGGAAAGGCAAGAGAAGGAAGGTATATTTTTGTGGGTTGTTTCAATACAACTAACAAGAAACTACTCGCCTTTTGGGTCTGACATAAACCACTACACCTCCCATCTCTACCCGGTATTAGTTTTATCATTAAACCGAATAATGAACCCCTTTATTCAGATGATGTGGGTTGATATAAAATGATGACAATGATATAGAAAGGAAAGGTTTGGGCAAGAAAAAGAGTTGGTTTTAATTGTTTTTTTTGTTTGTTAGTTTTTTTTTTGTTTTTTGTTTTTTGGGGGGGTTGTTTGATTTTGTTTTTCTGAGAGGAGATAAGAAAGGTGGAAAAGGTGAGAAAAGAAAGTTGTATTTTTATGGGCTGTCTAAACACAACAAAACGAAACTACTCGCCTTTTTGTTTGACATTAACAGCTACACCTCCGATATGAGTTTAATCATTAAAGCGAATAAAAAGAAAAAGTTTCTCTGAATGTTTGAGATGAGGCTTGAAGATTAGTATTATCTGCGTTATTCGGACTATTGTCCTCGTCTTCATTGTTATTTGTACAACGTTTCGGCCCATATGCCCGCCGACCTTCTTCAGGTACTTCTTGTTGGACTCGGGAACCTTCTCGGACTCGGGAACCTTCTTTTCGAACTCTGGAACTTTCTTGTCGTAATCGGGAGCCATCACGGAACTTTGAACCTAACTCTTTATTCAGTCCACGGGGTATCCTGTTCTCATTCCGCTAACCATAGCTGGGGTAGGAGTTGTGTTAATTATTTTTCTAGCTGCCTCTACTCATGATTGAACTCGGGATCCAGAGATAACTGTCACTTAGAACTGTCTTAACCTAACTACCTTATCCACTAGGCCAAGTGTCCAATTGGATAATAGTAAAAAGAAAAAGAAGAGTCACTTTTTATTGTTTTTTCTGTTGTCGTTTTTTTTTATCTTAGGAAAGGAGATAGGAAAGAAATGAAAAGTGAGAGAATGAAGGTGTGTTTTTGTGGGCTGCTCACCTTTTTGGTCTGACATTAACCACTACACTTCCCATCTCTGTCTGATATTAGTTTTATCATTAAAGCAAACGATGAACCTCTTTATTTAGGTCGATATTGGTACGGCTTTCACCCTCATGTTCTATATTTTTCTGTTCTCCGGCCAGGTCCAAGTATTTGTTTGTCTTTTTGTTTTCCTTCTTCACTCTGTGATCCACAGGGATGGCAATATCCACAAGATGACAAGCTTTCTTTTTCTTGCTAAATAACACTAGGTCTGGTCTCCTGGCCGGGTTTAGGTGATCCGTCTATATCTCAAGGGTCTCATTCTCTAGGACAGATTCCGGTTTGTGTATATCCCATTTAGTAAGAAGGTGAAAATTGAATTTCTTGCACAATTTCCAGTGGGTCACCTTTCCCACCCAGTCGTGCTTAGTCTTTTACTCTCTTTGTGCTAGTTTGCTGCATTTGCTTGTAATATAATTAACCGTTTCGTTTTTGCCTCCACACATTCCATACTTGCTATTACGTTGTGTCTTATCAATTTTTCCTTTGATGAAGTTTGTTCTTATGGCATTGTCTTGTGCTGAAATTATGAGAGATCCAGTCTCTCTCTCTCTCTCTCTCTCTCTCTCTATATATATATATATATATATATATATATATATATATATTTTCCCATTAAACTAACCTTAAACCCTAATCCTAAACCCGTCTTCTTTTTTCCTAGTAGATCAATAAATGAATAAATAATGTATCAGTCAAGAGTGGTTCCCCTTTGATCCTGTTAGACTTATAGGAAATAACCCATTTGAGAATATGGATTTTCATTGGATTAGAAAGTCACGTGATCAAACAACACTGAAAAGTTAGAAAGAAATTTCAGTCAGTTATGAATCGCTGAGGCCATTGGTTACAATTCCAATATGCTTTTGATCACCGATTCCCTGTAGGTCGCCATGGGTAAACGAAGTTGTAAAAGAAATAGCCATGCCCAGTACTTCTGATGTGCAACCTCTACAGTTTGTCCCTGGATGTATCCATAGAGATGTTTTTTTTTCTTCTCATTTCTGTTTTCTAGTTTTGGTTGTAATTCTGCCTGTCCATACGTTGCAGTTGCTTTTATGGCTACCGAAATTTTGTATAGTCGTATATATCCTTCTAACATAAGTTGGTACCTTTTCATCCACTTTGGACGATGGCGTAGTGTCCAAAAAATTTATTTTAATAAAAAATAAAAAATATCTGCGCAGGTGATTCTGCAGGCTAATTCTTGAGTGACTGTCTTTGGTGCACTGAATGCACACAAAGTTTATTTCAAAACTTTATCGGCATTGAATGACCCACTGAGGTTGATATGCTGTAAAACAAAACAAAACAAAACAAACCAAACCGTCCACTAAGGACGATGGCGTAGTGTTCAGAAGAAAAAAATGAAAAAATAAAAATGTATCTGCATTTGTGCAATTGACTCGCAGGCCAATTCTTGAGTGACAGTCTTTGGTGCACTGAATGTACTCAAACTGTGATGCTTTCTGTAGCTGCTGTCTTTTCTCCCTCTTTCTGTCTCTCTTTGCTGTCGAGGCTACTCTCCTCTCTGTCTCACCCCTCTCCGTACCTTGCTTAACGTTAAGGCCCAGGCCGCTCGATTTTCTGCATCCACCTCCCATGTATTGGTGCTAATGTGGCATATCCTCATGACTCTCCTGCAGGCATCTTTAAATCGTAGGTGTGGTCTACCAACCGATCGGGAGCCTTTTACTTATTCGCCATAGAAAAGATCTTTTGGAATGCGTCCATTTTCCATTCTCCTGACATGTCCAAGCCAGCGAAGGCGCCTCTCACAGAAAATGGAGAACAGACTGTTCATGTCGGCGCAATTCAGCACGACTTCTAACATGCTTTGGGTATATAATAGAGAGAGAGACACACACAGAGAAAGAGAGACAGAGATAAATTAGAGATCTTACTTGCTTGTTTCATTTCTGCTTGTTGACTAATTCCTGCTATCTTGTCTGATCACCATTGTTCTTTGGGCTGACATCTATCTGGGGTACAGGTGTTAAGCTGTGTTAATTGTTATTCTATGTTACTGCTGCCCCTGACCAGGATTGAACCTGCAGTCAAGAGATAACTGTCACTTAGAACTGTCTTAACCTAACTCCTTTATCCACTAGGTCATGTGTCCAAAGGACATTATATACCCTTCTAACATACTTGGGTATATGGGAGAGAGAGAGAGAGAGAGAGAGAGAGAGAGAGAGAGAGAGAGAGAGATCTTAATTGCTTGTTTAATTTCTGTTTGTTGACTGATTCCTGCTATCTTGTCTAGCCGCCATTATTCTTTGAGCTGACATCTATCTAGGGGTTTCTGCTGAGTGTTGATTTCTTTGTTTGTTCTTTTTTGGTCTGGTCTGGGCTGGTTATTGCTTATTTCTTCATGTAATTGATTAAAACAAGGCTTGGTTTTGTTTGATCAAGTTTTATTAGCCCATAAGTTTTATATAAGTTTTGTTAGCCCATTGCCTGATTCCTGCTATCTTGTCTGACAACCATTGTCCTTTGGACTTACTACTATCTACTGTTAAGAGTTGATTTCTTTCTTGTTTCTTCTTACTTCTTTGGGTTGGGCTGATCTGGTTGTTGTCTTAATCATTTAACAAACACAACAAGACCTTGCTTTTATTTGATCAAGTTTTATTTTTAACCAAAATTTTGGAAAAATGTGCATCCTATATGCCGTCAAATACGGTAATTGAGAGAGAGAGACAGAGAGAGACAGAGAGAGACAGAGACAGAGATACAGATTAAATTTGCTTGTTTAATTTCTGCCTGCTGACTAATTTCTGCTATCTTGTCTGACCACCATTGTTCTTTGGGCTGACATCTATCTAGGGTCTTCTGCTGAGTGTTGATTTCTTTGTTTGTTCTTTTTTGGTCTTGTCTGGGCTGGACATTGCTTATTTCTTCATGTAATTAATTAAAACAAGACTTGGTTTTACTTGATCAAGTTTTATTAACCCATAACTGATTCTGCCGCGGTGTTGAGATCGAACCCGGAAGAGATGACAATCACGCCTGCTCTCCTTCCAAATCTAGTAGAATCTGAATAACTAAATCACGTGTCCGTCATGGCGCGTTTTCAAGGGATCAAAAGGTTATAACTGTCACCGGTAATTTTCCATGGTGACCCCTTGATTCCAAATCAACTGACCCTAATTCAAATATTCCAACTTACAGGGCTGTTAACAATTAATGACTTCTCATGAGTTGTAACAAAATTATTCTTTCTTTATTTTGGTTAGAGTATTCGAGTACTTGAATTGTCGCATCGGCGCAATCTTCTATGTTGGCGAGTTAACTGTCCCCTTCTTTTCTTGGTACACGTAGACTATCTATGTAGTCTCTCGAGTGTAGTGCCTTGTGCATCGTCATTAATTTTCTTGTCCACTCGTCGGTGTTCCTCTTTGGTCCATTTTAAGAATGGCAGTGTTATTATTTCATTTCATTCGAGTTTTTCACACCTGGTTTACTGAGGGCTAAGTATCCTCAAGTCTCCAGGACTCTTCTGAGTATTCTAGCCGATCTTAACAATACTGAAGTTTGGATGGTCTCGATTCTTCCTCTGATTTTCGATTCGCCAAAATTCTTTCCCAGAGCTTTAGGGACCGTTCCAAGAACACCAATTACAATTGGTACGACCTTCACCTTCATGTTCCACAGTTTTCTCAGTTCTCTGGCAAGGTCCAAGTATTTGCCTATCTTTTCGCTTTCTTTCACTTTTACTCGGTGGTCGGCAAGAACGGCAAAATGCACGAGATGACAAGTTCTCTTCTTCTTGTCAATCAATAGTAGGTCTGGTCTCCTGGCCGGGATTAGGTTATCTGTCTGTATCTCAAAGTCCCAGAGAATTTTATACATCTCATTCTCCAGGACAGATTCAGTTTTGAGCATATACCATTTAGTTGTATGGTGAAAATTATTATTATTATTAGTAGTAGTAGTAGTAGTAGTAGTAGTAGTAGTAGTACAAAAAACGCCCTCAGGGGGTGTAAAAATTTATTTTTGAAAGATATTGCCTGAGTTGGGAAGGAGTTAAAAATTCAGTGTCAGGGGTTTTGTATCATAAGTAAGTAAAATGATCAAATTTATTAAAGGGTTAAAAATAAATAACTAAATAAATAAATAAAAATAAAACAATTTGAAATTAAACTTAGTTATTTCCGCCTCAAATAAAATGTTGCGTACATCTATTAATTATTAATTAAATAATTATTTTGAATAATTCACACATAAATTTTACACAAAATCGTTGGTATTTATTTATTAGTAAATTTTTTACTTAACTTCTAGTTACTGAAAAAAGGGCGGGAGTAAAAAATAATTTTCGCAATTGATTACAAATTTCGCAAATAATTTTTTCCATTTAAGTAATACAATTTTTTAATTAATTTCATAGTTTCTATAGTTTATTTATTTAAATAATTTATAGTTTATCTATTACAATGGAAAGGATTCAAACGTTAAATGATAAGGAACAACTTTTATTTATCTTATTCATTTTATCAATACTAATAGTTCTTCATTCTATCTATTGACAATTTTGGTAATAGTGACATAAGCAGTGACGTAGTTTTGGTTACAGACAAATAGAGGCCGAATCTCCATGAGTTTTTCACCCCTGCCGTAGCTGGTGGTCTACTGGAGGCAGGGTGACAACAAGTCTCCTCAGGTATTCTAGCTGATTCCAACAGTTTGGATTTCCAGTTCACCCAAATTTTTTTCCTGAGCTTTGGGGATCGTTCCAAGGGCACCAATTACAATTGGTACGACCTTCACCTTCATGTTCCACAGTTTTCTCAATTCTCTGGCAAGGTCTCCATTATTATTATTATTATTGAGTCTTCACATCAGTATTAGCTGATGGTCTTTCACTGGTGTCTGAGTGACAGCAAGTCTCCTCAGGTCTCCAGGACTCTTCTGAGTATTCTGGCAGATTGCAGCAGTGCAGTGTTCTGAATGGTTTCAATCCTTCCCCTGAATTCCAAACATTCCAGACCCTTTTCCAATCCTTTTGGGACTGTTCCAAGTGCACCAACTACAATTGGTATCACCTTCACTTTCATATTCCATAACTTTTTTAGTTTTCTGGCAAGGTCCAGATATTTGTCTATTTTTTCATTTTCCTTTAGCTTCACCCTGTGATCTGCTGGCACTGCAAAATCCACCAGTTGACAAGTTCTTTCTTTTTTGTTTATCAACACTAGGTCTGGTCTTCTTGCTGGGATAAGGTGATCCGTTTTTATCTCAAAGTCCCAGAGAATTTTATGCGTTTCGTTCTCAAGAACAGATTCTGGTTTATGCATATACCATTTTGTTGTGTGGTCAAAATTTAATTTTTTGCATAATTCCCAGTGGATCACCTTCCCAACCCAGTCGTGTCTAGTTTTGTATTCTCGTTGTGCTAGTTTGCTACATTCGCAGAGTATATGGTTTACAGTCTCATCTCTATTACCACAAAGTCTACATTTACTATTTTGTTGGGGTCCTATCAATTTTTGCTTTGATGTAGTTTGTCCTTATTGCATTATTGTGCAGATTGTGCAGCAATTATAAGTGATTCTGTTTCTCTTTTGAGGTTTCCCTTTCTTAACCATGTCAAGTCTTTTCATGTGCAACCTCTTCTATTTGTCGTTTGAAGCGTCCGTATAATTGTTTTTCTTCCCATTTTTGTTTTCTAATCTTTGTCGTTTTTTTTCTTTGTCCATTTGCCGNATGCATCCACAACACACACACACACACATATATATATATATATTATATTATGGACTCTCTCGTCGACTTTCGACGCATGAGGGTTCACACACACAATGAACATCCACACAGTGATTTGTTTATAGTGGTGAAGGCTTGTGTTGGACCATCCACACTTTTTGGCACAGTCGATAGGAAAGAATTGGTGCATCAAAGGTTGCCACAAACTCAATCAACGACCGACCTCAGGAATTTTGAATTCAGAGTTATCTCTCTCGTAGACTGGTTAGCTACCAAAGGCTGAAGGGCCCAGTCTGCCCTACTATTTAACCTATAGCTGGAGGGAATTTTGAATTCAGAGTTATCCCTCTCCTAGCCTGGTTACCTACCCAAGGCTGAAGAGCCCAGTCTGCCTTACTATTTAACCCATAGCTGGAGGGAATTTTGAATTCAGAGTTATCCCTCTCCTAGCCTGGTTACCTACCCAAGGCTGAAGGGCCCAGTCTGCCCTACTATTTAACCCATAGCTGGAGGGAGAATATATATATATATATATATATATATATACATTAACACACACATATGAACACCCTCATACACTCACACACATATATATATAACCACTTGGCAACAACTATTTAATACAGCGCACAATCTTACAGATTCATCCACAAGCACGCACCCCCATATTATATATATATATATATTATATATATATACATGTTACACACACACATACACACACACACACACACACACACACACTATATATATATATATATATATATATTATATAATATATATATATATACATTCATACAATACATGCACACCACACTTACAGACATATACGCACATGCAGACACCTAAAACAATCTACACATGCACACACAAGCACACAACCCCACCTCAGGCACACACACCACACACACGTATATATACACACACATATAAAACACAGGACACATGCACACACATATATATATACACACATATAAACACAGACACATGCTTAACCCCCTCCACACACAGCCAAGTTCCCACATGCAGACATCTGTTAAATCCAGCATGTAATCTTACACATGCATACAACCCACGCACACACAATCAAATATATATATATATACATACATATAAACACAGATAAATGTACCCTCCACACATAGAGACACACACGCACATGCAGACATCTGGTAATTTCAGTACACAATCTTACACATTCACACTCACACGTACAACTCACGCATACACATACGCACACGCACATGCTGACATCTGGTAATTTCAGTACACAATCTTACACATTCACACACAAACATACAACTCACGCATACACACACGCACACACATATATACACACATATAAACGCAGATACATGCACCTTCCGCACACACACAGACACACACGCATATGCTTGACACCTGTTCATTTCAGAGCACAACCCTACAGATGAACACAACCACACACATACTCACCAACATATATATACATAACCTATAAATACAGATTCATACCCCACCCCACACACAAATACGCTCGCACATTACAGGCACCTGTTATTTTCCGCACTCACACATTTATATATACAAATATAAAAACACACCACACACACACACACACACACACACACACACACACATATATATATATAATATAATATATATAACACACATATATATATATATAAATGTAAATATGCATATACATATACAAATTTAAATATATATATATATTATATATAATATATATATATATATATATAATATTAATAATAATAATAAATAATAAATAATAAATAAATAAGTAATCCACAGACACGTGTTTATGTTAACCTCGTATAGTGAAATGATTAGTAAGCTACATTAGCAACCATTGTTAGTGAGTTAGATTCTCACTGGGTGCCTTATACTTCTGGGCTTGTGCCGCGTCTAAGCTATGGTTAGTAACTAACTTATAGACGCACATATAAACACAGATACACGTACCCCCCCCCCCACCAAATGTATATAAACACATATAAAAATAGATACATGCACCTTCGGCGCACACACCACAGACACACGCGCACATGCGGACACCTGTTATTTTTAGCTGCCTAATTAATTAGTCTTTGATGAATAGCCTCGTTAGTGAAGACCACACTGATGAATTGCAATTATGTGAAAATGCCATTATATTTGCTTACACTCAATATGACCCGTTCGTCTTAATTGGTCGTAATTTACCCCCCCAAATATCTGCACATCGGTACATACACCTTTGTTTAATTGACTGGGGAGGTACCGACGGAGACAAGGATACCCCGTCTCAAAAATCAGTTTTAAAGTTTTTTTCTTTGCAAAATCAACCTTTCCTTGGATAGGTGATGCCCCCCCCCCTTAACATCAATATCAATCACTCTATATATAATGTTAGTTGAGCTCTCTGGGGTAAAAGTTTGATTGTCGGTCGTACATTAATGGCAAGGCTCTCCAATAAACCGGATGTGATCTTTCTAACGGCTGTAACATATACGTCTGGCTAAAATCTACCACTTACCTGATGGCCAAGTGGTTAAGACGCTGGGCTGACGGAAAATCAGTCGGGTTCCTATCCTGGCCAGAGGTAGCTTGCAAAAAGTCTAGCCACACTGAGGATACGTGATACATTGAAACACAGTGACTGTGGATGACAATTATATTATATATATATATATATATATATATATTTGGGAGAATAAGTGCTTAATTGAAGTCATACCTAATTGAATATTAATTAGGTATCAATTAGGTATGACTTATAATATATATACACATTATATATATATATGTGTGTGTGTGTGTATGTGTGTGTGTGTGTGTGTGTGTGTTGGAGGTGCGTGGTGTAATGGTAGAGTCGTTGGAAATGGACTCGTTGACCCGAGTTCAAATCCTAGACGAGGCTGTTTGCATTTCACATAGAGCCAATACACTTGGAAAAGGTATGACTCCATATATCCTCCCTCCAGTTATGCCTTAATAGTTAGACAGACTGGGGTCTTTAACCTTGGATAGGTAACCAGTCTAGGAGAAGGAAAACTCTCAATTCAAACCTGTGAACCTCCGCTTAAGCAATTGACCTTGTGTCACATCCTGCTTGTGCGGATGGGGTTGGTACCGGAGTTCAATTCCGGTTGTAGGTAGCTTACAAAATGTCTAGCCACACTGAAGAGACTTGATAAGTCGAAACACGTGTATGTGAATGACCCTATATATATATATATATATATATATATATATATCAGCCAATTCCAACTCACCCAAATCAAGAGAGCAACGAAAACAGCTAAACATCAAAGGTAGGCCGATAAATCAACACCCCTCACCCATAAAAACGCCAGTGACTACTGTAGTCAGTCAGTCAAACAATGATCCTTGTAAAAGAAAGAGGTGATTCTATCAAAATATTGATAAATATATATAATATCCAACTCAGTTTCTCATTTATTTAACACATCATTCATGCTTCCCTTTAAAACCAAAAATATAAATTATAGACATTAGTAGGTAGAGCATCCGTCTCGAAACCACTAGGTTCCGGGTTCAATATCGGCCCTCGCCAACTCAGTGTATGAGTAGCGCAGGGTTCTGTGCGGTAAAATGGGGAGCTGGTGGTGGGTATGGTGCTCCATCTCAGACGCAAAAACAATCTCCCTGGGAGAAGGAGATAGACTCCCTCGCTGTCTGGCTGATACCGACTTTAGGCCACCCTGACGAAGAAGAAGAAGAAGAAGAAGAAGAAGAAGAAGAAGAAGAAGAAGAAGAAGAAGAAGAAGAAGAAGAAGTCTCTCTTAATTATAAAAAAATGACTAATTCAAAGACCATTATCAGAGAAGAACCTTTAAAAAAATCATTTTCTTTCTTTTTTTTTCTTCATTTTCTCAAATAACCCAACTCGTCAACAT
Source organism: Doryteuthis pealeii (assembly GCA_023376005.1). Classification (NCBI taxonomy): domain Eukaryota; kingdom Metazoa; phylum Mollusca; class Cephalopoda; order Myopsida; family Loliginidae; genus Doryteuthis; species Doryteuthis pealeii. The sequence continues at coordinate 69,371,281 of CM042167.1, forward strand.
TACGATTATCATCGTGTACATCTCTTTCAATCAAACAGTCTGTTATTTTAAAAGCGGTCATATAGTAAACAATACACATTATAGGATATTTTTTAAAAATCTTGCAGCTCGGATTAAGTTGATACGGGGCCTCGACTTCAGTTCAAAGAAGGGTAATGAGATTAGGGATGTCATAAACAACAATTTTTATTTAATTAAATCATGATAATATTTTGAAGAATGAAATATCATTTGCAATGAATTCTTATAGTAAAAAACATTGTCTAATGCATTTTTATAGCAAAAATCATTTCCAATGCATTCTTATAATAAATATCATTGTCCAATGCATTTTCATAGTAAAAATCATAGTCCAATGAATTCTTATAGTAAAAATCATTTCCAATGTATTCTTATAGTAAAAATGATTTCCATTGCATTTTTATAGTAAAATCATTTCCAATGCATTCTTATAGTAAAAATCGTTTCCAATACATTCTTATAGTAAAAAATCATTTCCATTGCATTTTTAAAGTAAAATCATTTCCAATGCATTTTTATAGTAAAAATCGTTTCAAACATTCAATCATTTCCAATGCATTTTTAGTAAAAATCATTTCCAATGCATTTTAAGTAAAATCATTTCCAAACATATAGTAAAAATCATTTCCAAAACATTTTTAAAGTAAAATCATCTCCAATGCATTTTATAGTAAAAATCGTTTCCAATACATTCTTATGTAAAAAAATCATTTCCATTGCATTTTTAAAGTAAAATCATTTCCAATGCATTCTTATAGTAAAAATCGTTTCCAATACATTCTTATAGTAAAAATCATTTCCAAAGCATTTTTAAAGGAAAATCATTTCCAATGCATTTTTATAGTAAAAATCATTTCCAATACATTCTTATAGTAAAAATCATTTCTAAAACATTTTTAAAGTAAAATCATCTCGAATGCATTTTTATAGTAAAAATCGTTTCCAATACATTCTTATAGTAAAAATCATTTCCAATGCATTTTTAAAGTAAAATCATTTCCAATGCATTCTTATAGTAAAAAACGTTCGCAATGCATTTTCATAGTAAAAATCATAGTCCAATGAATTTTTATAGTAAAAATCATTTTTAATGCATTTTCATAGTAAAAATTATTTTCAATGCATTTTTATAGTAAAAACCATTTCCAATGCATTATTATAGTAAAATCGTATTCCGATGCATTTTTATAGCACACATTATTGTATACATAAAAAGGGTTTGGCATTAAATAACCCACAGGATGTGATATGCCATTAAACACTAAGCAGTCAACCAATAAAATGCACTGCCTTTTGACCAATGAGCTCAATTACCTTTTCACGGACTGTTAAAGACTGACACGTGTCTTGCTGGCATGTTTCCCAATATGTCCAACGAGAAACATGTCAGATTGACTCAATTGGTCGTGTATTTCTAGGCTGTTACCATTATTAGAAGAACCTATCCGTTCATTCTTGCCACTAAGCGTATGGACAGACAGAAAATATGAAGTGCTGACTATTCTACGAGAAACTTGGTACCAATATTGGATTTCATTCTCATACTGCTTCGCCAGACGATGCATTCTTATAGTAAACATCATTGTCCAATGTATTTATATAGGGAAAATCATTTCTAATGCATTTTTATTGTAAAAGTCATCGTCCAATGCAATTTTATCGTAAAAATAATTTCCAATGCATTCTCATAGTAAAAATCATTGTCCAATGCATTTTTATAGTAAAAATCATCGTCCAATGCCTTTTTATAGTAAAAAATCATCATCCGATGTATTTTCATAGTAAAAATCATTTCCAATAATTTTGCTACAATCGGTTTTCTTGTTGTGTAGCAGTCATCAGGCAACGAAAGTGTTTTGAAAATGATGCAAATGATATAAATGGTCCAATATAAATTTGGTCAAATGGTCACATATTTGACCATATTTATATCATTTGCATCATTTTCAAAACACTTTCGTTGCCTGATGACTGCTACACAGCAAGAAACCAATGGTAGCAAAATTGTTCCAATGCAAATAAATATACACTAAAACATTTATTTATCTATCTATCTATTAACACTCTATCACAGATATTGAGCACTCTTCTAATAACACTATACGTTGGATTACTACCGCTTCTTCAAGTATATCAGTGCCAACCATACACATTGATATATATATTTATATATAGTTTACATATTTTATTTTATTTTTATTTAATTTATTTATATTAAAAAATATATAAATACAGTTTTTTCTAATCATTTATCAATTGAAATCTGAATAAATAACGTATATTCTTTTTTAAAAATTTAATAATTAAAAATAGTCACTTTTATTTTAAAATTGAAAAAATAAAACGAATACTTTCAGTTGACTGTTATTATCTCAACTCAATTAGGTTATTCCTGTCCACATTATATATATATATATATATTATATATATATATATATATATTAATTTAATATACATAAACTTATTGGTAAATCCTCACAGTGAGAAAAAAACCCAGCAAATAGTTTGATTATAAAAATATACTACCAAACATCAACCAGGAAGAAAAAAAAATTTGGAAAAAAGAAAAGACCAAGATAATATTACCAACAAAAAATAATCTATTAGTACAATATTTTGTCCAAAAGAAAAAACAATTTATATGCACATATATATATAAGATATATATATTCATACAAAACCGCCAGGAGACTAAAGCTAATAAGTAAAAAGTGCTCAATAGCTAAGTAGAGCAAATAATAAAGATACATCTCTTTATCTTTATATATATATATATAATAGTTGACTGTTATTATCTCAAATTCAAATATAACCTATGTTACATATAAACCGGAAATGAAACAGACAGAATTGGCAACAAGTCAAATTATTTCTCAGCAGAATTTTACAAAGGTAAGATATCCGTTTAATTCTAGTTTGTTTTGATTTTTAAATTTTCAATTCCTTTTTATCTTCCTAATATGTTCATATATATTAATTCAATGCTTCAAAAGAATCCAGTAAAAATGTATTTTTCCATTAAGGATTTCTCTTTAAAAAATTCTTTTTTTCCTTGAGAGAATTTTTTGTAAGAGATTTTTTATTAATTCATAATTATATATATATATATATTATATATATATATATATATAATATATATATATATATATATTGTTAATAATGCAGCCATTTTCTGTCTGCAAGTTTTGTCCTTTGTTTTTTCGTATTGTCGGATTATTTTTGTAATATCTGGCGAAAATTGGCTGATGTATTTGCCATATGTCATAGACCAAGTACTTTCTGCCCTATCGTAGGCGATCTTCAAGGTATTCAAAATAAATAAGGAAATATATCAGAATGGAGAAAAAAACAGAGGAACCCCTTTTTTCCTTCTTTCTTTAAAACCAGTAGACTCTTTCACCTTCAAAAACACACCTACATAATACACATACATACGTAGCGATAGCATAATCTTTACAGATCACTGTCGTCCCTCACAATCCTATAGCCCTACCACCAGAACATTTTCTCATGAGCCCTCGAATGACTCATTAAACACGCTGCAGATCCACAGAGTTTGATGCAAATATGATATAGGAAAGACGTCCTTCTCGTTGTATCAGATGGATCAGATAATGAAATGTTATGCTTATGCACCACCATATGTCTTTTAAGGCCATACATACATACATACATACATACATACCTACTTATATATACTGTTCACCCAGACATCTGGGAAGGGTCTAGAAAAGGGGACCTAAACAAATGTCTGTTCACCTATTAAGCTGGCCAGCATTCTACGGTTGGCGGGTGTTCACATATCAGCAGGGCGAAAACAAAATATTACAACAAAAAAACCTAGGCCTACAATAGCCTCCTGGAATGTTCGAACATTTCTCGATCTTGAGGGATTGGGAGGCACCGACCAATGAACTGGTACGTGGCAATGGAATTGTCTGGATACGGAGTATACGTGGCGGCACTTGCAGAAGTTCGCTTCAGCGATGAGGGTCAATCATAACCTCCATCCCAAAAGCTGTTAAAATCTTACTAATTGGCGATTTTAACGCCAGAGTGAAACAAGATAATGGAACCTGGACGGCGTTGGGTAAGTATGGACTGGGAGGCATGTAAAAATGGACTTCACCTGCTCCAGACTCGTACTGAACTAGGACACGATATCTGCAACACATTCATCCACTAAAAGTTCTCGCAAGGCAACCTGGATTTATCTAGGCATGGGCACATGTCTAATTATGTCATAAACCACAAACGAGACATCCAGGATGTATGCACTGTGAGGGTCATGCGAGGTGCAGAGTGTGGCTCGGATCACAAGTTTGTGTGCGGAAAACTAAAAACTCATGTCATGCGCAAGTCTCACGCCCCGGGAGTAAGTCCCTAAACGCATCGATATATCCAAACTTCAGATTGTGTGACAGAGCCTGCCTGTTGGGGGCTGGGCTTCTCAGTCACGTACGGTCGTATTATAGAGGAAACAGGGGAAGAGGTTCATGTGTAGCAGGGTGCGTAAACAAAGTTGGTGGGCCTTCTGCAAGCTCACAACCGAATTACATGTAGAAATGGCCTTCTTCTGTGAAGAAGTGGCAATCACCATATATATATATATATTATATATATATATATATATATATATATATATATGTGTCGGTGTGAAGTCCACGTATGCTTCTTTGTTGGTAAATCTGGTGAGTCTAGTTCTCAGTTTGGATATATTATATTTGGATATATGTTTATTATATATATATATATATATATATATATATATATGTGTGTGTGTGTGTGTCTATAATATATCTATGATATGTATTTTGGGGATTTTGTGTGAACCAAGCCACAGACGACCAGTAATCACAGCTATAAAGGCGCCAAAAACTAAATAAAACAGTCAGTCTAGATTATCTTGATAAAGGAAGGTTAAGCTTCCAAAATATAGAATGAAATAAAATGGAACTTAACATTTAAATCACAGCCCTTATTTCACAAAAAAAATAAAATTATCTATCTATCTATCTCTCTCTTCTCTCTCTCTATATATATATATATATATATATATATATATATATATAGGGATGAGCTTGAAACGCGGCAAAATCAAGTTACGTCCACGGAAATTTTGGCCTTCAGCTTAAAAAAGAATTTTTTACTTAAAAGAAAAAAGAGAGAGAAAATTAACGGACATTGGCACCCTTTTTCGATCTCGTTTCATAGGGACATTTTTTTCATTTACACCGTCAAAATCCGGTTGTTTGTTAACAGATGATTTTTTTTAATTATAAAACTAACCCCTAACCCCTAACCCCTAACAAACGACCGGATTTTGACTGTGTAAATAAAAAGGAAATGTCATGATGACACGAAATCGAAAAAGGGGTCCTGAAAGGTCATATGGTCGAAATTAACTCATTTTATCATCACAAAAAAAGAAAACAAATCATTCTTGGAATTCAAATTAATGTTTGATTTCTTTTTTTTTTTTTTTTTAAATATTCCTCTGCAATTATTATTGCTGATACTTCTAGTCATCATAAACTGTTATTTTTCCATAAAAATATTTGACTTTAAAGCTTTTTTTGTTTATTTTGATTCAATTTGTTTTACGGCATATCAACCTTTTCGAGTCACTTAATGCCAAAACAAGTCATTTTGATAAAAAGTTTCTGTTTCAAGTTCTTAATACCTTTAATTTGGTATAAATAATTTCATTAACCTCATTTGGTTCGGGTTGGTTTGTTTAATGGTATGATAACCCTGCGGGTTATTCAATTATTATTGTTTTTGATCGATTTACAAAAAATATATTTTACGCTAATATTACTTTTTACAAATAAAAAAACATAAATTTTGCAAATTCTAAAAAAAGTACCTATATAAAAATTATATATATATAATATTAAAATTTGAAGGCAATACAATGCGTATAAAAAATAAAACAAAAAAAGATGTTTTTTTTTATGTCTTATCGATTTCAAAGAAACTTTATCATCAGAGACGAAAATCAGAAATGGACGTGCTTAAGTTTTTTTTTGCGTGGTGATACTTTCATTTTTTTTCCCTTCTTTTTTTCTCTCTTCTTCTTTTTCTCTTTCTCCTCCCTTCCCCCTTCTTTATGTTATGAATGAAATAGTTATTCGCCCATTTCATTCATAACATAAAGAAGGGGAAGGGAGGAGAAAAGAGAAAAAGAAGAAGAGAGAAAAAAAGAAGGGAAAAAGAAGAAAGTATCACCACGCAAAAAAAACAAAAAAAAAAACTTAAGCACGTCCATTTCTGATTTTCGTCTCTGATGATAAAGTTCTTTGAAATCGATAAGACAAAAACAACATCTTTTTGTTTTTATTTTTTATACGCATTGTATTGCCTTCAAATTTTAATATATTATAACATACTTAACAATGCTTGAAGCTAATTACCAATTACTATATATATATATATATATATATATATATATATATATATATATATAGTGTAAAAAAAGTATCGAGATTTTTTTACTTTTTGAAACACATTGTATTCTGAAAAAAAAATGTACCATTCATTCTTCATTTCTATATTGGTAAATGCAGCTTTAAACTCAGTAATTTTTTGACACACCTTGTATCTGAAAAAAAAAAATGAATGGAACGTTATTTTTTTCAGAATACTAGGTGTGTCAAAAAATACAAAAAATCTCGATACTTGTTTGACACACCTTATATATATATATATATATATATATATAAATCGTAGGGTGGCCTAAAATCGATATCAGCTAGACAGGGATTGAGTCTATCCCCTTTTACCTCGAGCAAGACCAAGGGGATATTTTGGCGTCTGATGTGGAGCGCCACCCCTACCATCAGCTCATCCATTTACTGTACAGTTCCCAGTGCTACTCATACGCTGAACTGGCGCGGGCCGGTATCGAACCTGGAACCTTGTGGTTCCTAGCCGGACGCTTGACTGACTGAGATAACCCTATGTAGGTATTGTTAAAGACCATGGAATATTTCTTCAGTCGTAGGAGTTCAAGTCTTTCAGTAGTTTTTCGTAGGTCGGAATCCAAATGGTAGTTAAATTGTCCCATAGTTTTTACCGAAGCGCTTTCAACCATTTCGCTGGTCATTCTCAGGGAGTTATTGTTTGTAGTGTTTGTAGAGTTTGTTTGGTTTTATTCATTTAGATATATTTATTTATTCATTTAATCATTATTTATTCATTTAGGAGAGTCTCTTTTATTTATTTATTTATTTTTGAGAGCTGCTATGAAAGAATTACTAGAAGACTTGAACGTCTACAACTGAAGATCATGAAGAAGAAATATTCTGTGGCCTTTAATTGTACCGATTTAAATAATAACTTGCTGCCAAAATACAATACAATATATATATATATATATATATATATATATATATATATATATATATATATATATATATATTTAAATAGAAATGCCATAACTAGACTACTTCAGTTCCAGTGATCTTTTGAAAAAGAGATTTTATCTCGAAAATTCAAGAATAAAATACAGGTTAACACACAACACCATTGTTACCGTATTATTTTTTTTCTTTACACCTGCATTGTGATGGCCTTCTAAATCAACCTCCTAACCAATATATATACAATGCTTCAAGCAAATTATAAAACTCTCTCTTACATATATATATTATATATATATATATATATATATTATATATATAATTTGAAAAGTAACATACTTTAATGATCAACAATTAAATGAATTGAAAAGAAAAAAAAGGGAGGCGAAAGACGATAGAAACTTAAAGGCCCTTTCAACCGGTGCTTTTCCAAAAAGTTAATATATATGTATATATATATATATATGTGGTGTGTGTGTGTGTGTGTGTGTGTGTGTGTGTGTGTGTGTTGTGTGTGTGTGTGTGTGTGTGTGAGTAAAAGTATCCAACTGACTGGTGTGTAGGGGATAATTCTATTTGGGATCATCAATATCTCCTGTACATCCACAATGCATGCTTATGTTGATGCAAACTAATAGATTTATACAAGGATTTTTAGAAATCCTTAAGAGAGCTCAATGTATAATAAATAATAAATTATATAAGGAGCAATATTCTTTCCAGTTTTTTCAGTCATTATGTAATAATGAGTTCTGGTTAAAATAAATTTATAATAGCCAAATGATGATTTGTTAAGTTTTAAAAAGTGTGATTTAGCATATCAACTGGAATAGCTGTTTTCTCTCTACGGATGCATATAATATGGATATTTTTTGTATATATAAGGTAGACCATAATAATAGGACATAGTTTAAATGCTATTTTCTCAGAATTTAAAAACGACACAGAGTATTAAATATATTTATTACATAACTGATACACAAGTTTTACATGTTATCTAAGATTTGAATATTACATTAATTTTTTATTACTTTCAGGTATTGCGTTTGGTGATCCTCATAATGCCGTAGAGCCCAAAAGAAATTGCATATGTAGTCGAAGATATCCATTGGCCATCCAGATCACCTAATCTAACACCAGTGGACTATTAATTTTCTGTGGGGTTACCTGAAAGATCCGGTATACACAGACAGGCCCCACGTGACAGCGGAACTGAAATAAAGCATCCGTAGAGAGATAACAACTATTCCAGTTGATATGCTAAACCACACTTTACGTGATATGAGAAATCGAGCTCTCGAATGTTTTTGTTATAATGGTGACCATCCCAAGGACATAATATTCAAATCTTAGATTACAAATAAAACTCCTGTGTACACGTTATGTAATAAATATACTTAATTTTCTGTGTCTCTTTTGTAATCTGAGAAAATAGCATTTAAAATATGTTCCATCATTATGGTCTACCCTGTATATATAAATAATAAATTAAAATAATTATAATGAATTATTTCAGTTTTTTAAATGCATACCATCATATACTTTTTTTTATAAACTTTAACTTTTAACTTAAGTAATTTTAGAATTTAGTAAAGAACTAATGGCATATGGAAATCTAATAGATTGCAATGGAATTATCAAAATAATAATTAATTAGAATATTTTTATAATTTTTTCTTTTTGTTACCTCATTTTAGGAATGACCCCTACCTCCTTAGAGGTACCAGGTACTTTTTACAATATCAACATTTTTCCTTCGAAGGAAAAATATATATTAAATATATATGTATATCATATATATGTATATATATTCTATTATATATAATATATATCACTGATATATATATATAATATATATATATATATATATATATATATATATATATATATATATATATATAAATTATATTATCGCAGCCTTAAAGAATTTAAAAATCTCATAATATATAGAAGAAAGAAGAAAGAAACAGAAACAAGGTAACATATATATATTATATATATATATATATATATAATATAATATATATATATATATATATATATATATACCTTGTTTTGGATATGAATTTACTTTACATATTGTCTCTTCAGTCCGGTTTTGTTTTTTAAGACCTCACACGCGATATCACTGGCGGGATTTTCCGTTTTCTTTATGTTTGTCTTTTGCACTTTGTTTTTTTGCTTTTTTTTGTTTTTCAAAATTCCGGATATGTTAGACACGTTTCTAAAACGCCGAAGTGAACCGGATGTGAGGCCTTAAAAACAAAAAAACAGAAAACCGGACTGAAGAGACAATATGTCGAAATAAATCTGTACCCAAAACAATGTATATATCTATTTATTTATTTATTTATCTATGTATTTATAAAACTCCGTAAATGTAAAAATATGTACACAAATCTTGATATGTACGTGTCATAAAAGTATCGAGATTGTAGCCGTATTTACCAAATTAGAAATGAACAATGAATGGAACGTTAATTTTTTTCAGAATACAAGGTGTGTCAAAAAAGTGTCTAGTTTGAATCTGTATTTACCAAGATAGAAATGAACAATGAATGTAACGTTAATTTTTTCAGAATACAAGGTGTGTCATAAAAGTGCCGAGTTTCAAGCTGTATTTACCAAGATAGAAATGAACAATGAAGGAAACGTTAATTTTTTCAGAATACAAGGTGTGTCAAATAGTACAAAAAATCTCGATACTTTTTTGACACACTATATATATATATATGCAGTTGATTCGTAAGAGTTTTTGTAGTTGTTTTTTTTTTCACATAATCCTATCGAATGCGAATAATTTTTGAACATATCTATTTGTGCAATAGATGATATCCTAACAGGTACTACCACTCTTGATCAGAGTCGACCAGTGAGTAATGGGGATTTATGGGATACCCTTAACGCCCTAGAGATCCAGAACTGGATCCAGACCATCAGATTCAGTCCGATAATTGTTTCATCAAATTACAAAATATCTAGGTGGAGTCCCGATGGCGTTGTGACTAACGTGCCGGATTATGACACCTTAGTAAGCGAGTTCGAATTCCAGTCGATCCATTAAATTCACATTCAGACTAAAACCTTTAGGAAAGTATGAACCTCATCGCTCCAGCTATGGGTTGAATAGTGCCACTACTGTTCTTCTACAAGGATGGCTTTGGCATTAAATAACCCATGAAGGTTCCTATGCCATTATGAAATAAATCAAATCTTACCAAATAAAATATTCAAATTTTAAATTAAACTAACAATTAAAATAAAGATTTTTTACCAAACGTAATTATTTTTATTTAATGATAGTCATGTACTTGTACACAGTTATATGGTTTTAAGTCAATAATAATGATAATCATTCATAACAATTATAGTTTCAAGTAACTATTCTTAATATAAATAATTCACAGTTTCATGGAATCAAGTATTCCTATCCAGTAGTAATAATTTTCCCTCATATATATTTGACGCATAGACGGGGACTCTAACAAGTAGTAACAATCCGGGTCAGAGATGTCTTGGGATTAATGGCAATGAAGGGGTACTCTACACTACCCATATCTCCACGATGTAGCCTCAAACATGAGATTCAGTTTAGTGTCCTACGTAGGGCACCTCTTTTGTTGAATGGGGACTCTTACCACTATGCAGGGATGACAGAGCAGTTGAAATTTATGCAGGAATTGAATTTTAAAAATAATTAAGTTTTGACTCCCGAGTGTCACAACTTACGAGTTTTCCGAGTTACGAGCTCTCGGTCGATCGATTTTTGCTTTGAGCTACGAGCTAAAATTGAGATACGAGCAAGCTTCAGATACTAAAAAATTAAGTTTCCCAAATTTGTTACGCTAAAGAAAAATATTACTAAAAAAAGTAAACATTAAAACATATTACAAACATATAATTTATTACATTATTTTATCATGTGTTTATACAATACAGTGATATTTTTCTTATCAAAAAACAAACTAAAAATAACAAATATATATGTAGAATTAAATAAAAGGCACGTCTCCTGTTTAATGATCTGTTCAAGCTTTCTGGCCAACTTTTTTATACAAACCATCCTTAAATAAAATTAATTTTCAATGCAGTACTCACATTTTAAAATGCCTATAACACTTTTCCCATAAATTCTCCTCCTTCCAGTCTCCACACATCCATTAATATACTAACTTGAAATAAAACTGGAACACATAACCCCTGATGATGGCACTTCGAAGTGCCGAAAGTAATCGGGATACGAACTTCGTTGGACTAATCCACGGATTTCATCCAAATATAAAAAAAAGTTGGCCAGAAAAACTTGAAAAGATCATCAATAAAAATTTTAAACAGCAGACGTGCCTTTTGTTTTGATTCTACATGTATAAATTTATATATATATATATATATATATTATATATAATATTATATATATATATATATATATATATATATATATATATATATTAATGTGTGTGTGTGTGTGTGTGTGTGTGTGTAAAAAACTTCCATTCATCTGGTCTTTATATATAGAAAGTGGGTCGAAAAGAATAATGGCATTTTAGTTATTTCAATGGGGAAAATTTATTTGAATATAACGAGGAAATTGGGTACGAGCGAAACGAATTAAATTCGTAATTCAAGGTACCCAGTGTATTCAAATTTTTTAAAGAAAAAAACGAGTCATTATCCTATAAAAATTAGCACTAAGAAAATATTTTTTGTCGATTATAACCTGTTCAATCCTAGGTTTCAGTACTTTAATTTCTTTTAAAAAATTTGAATACACTGGTACCTTGAATTACGAATTTAATTCGTTTCGCTCGTAACCCAATTTCCTCGTATATCAAATAAATTTTTCCCATTGAAATTAACTAAAATGCCATTATTCTTTTCGACCCACTTTCTATATTAAAAGGACCGTGAATGGAAGTTTTTTACCACCACACACACACACACACAACACACACATTTATATATATATATATATATATATATATAATATATAATATATATATATATATATATTATATATATATATATATATATATATATATATCATTTACATGTAGATCAAACAAAAGGCACGTCTGCTGTTTAAAATTTTTATTGATGATCTTTTCAAGTTTCTGGCCAACTTTTTTTATATTTGGATGAAATCGTGGATTAGTCCAACGAAGTTCGTATCCCGATTACTTTCGGCACTTCGAAGTGCCATCATCAGGGGTTATGTGTCCAGTTTTATTTCAATTAGTATATTAATGGATGTGTGGAGACTGGAAGGAGGAGAATTTATGGGAAAAGTGTTATAGGCATTTTAAAATGTGAGTACTGCATTGAAAATTAATTTTATTTAAGGATGGTTTTGTATAAAAGTTGGCCAGAAAGCTTGAACAGATCATCAACAGGAGACGTGCCTTTTATTTAATTCTACATATATATTTGTTATTTTTAGTTTGTTTTTTGATAAGAAAAATATCACTGTATTGTATAAACACATGATAAAATAAGATGTAATAAATTATATGTTGTAATATGTTTTAATGTTTACTTTTTATTAGTAATATTTTTCTTTAGCGTAACAAATTTGGAAACTTAATTTTTTTAGTATCTGAAGCTTGCTCGTATCTCAAATTTTAGCTCGTAACTCAAAGCAAAAATCGATCGACCGAGAGCTCGTAACTCGGAAAACTCGTAAGTTGTGACACTCGGGAGTCAAAACTTAATTATTTTTAAATTCAATTCCTGCTATAAATTTCAACTGCTCTGTCATCCCCTGCATAGTGGTAAGAGTCCCCATTCACAAAAAGAGGTGCCCTACGTAGGACACTAAACTGAATCTCATTTTGAGGCTACAATCGTGGAGATATGGGTAGTGTAGAGTACCCCTTCATTGCCATTAATCCCAAGACATCTCTGACCCGGATTGTTACTACTTGTTAGAGTCCCCGTCTATGCGTCAAATATATATGAGGGAAAATTATTACTACTGGATAGGAATACTTGATTCCATGAAACTGTGAATTATTTATATTAAGAATAGTTACTTGAAACTATAAATTGTTATGAATTATTATCATTATTATTGACTTAAGACATATAACTGTGTACAAGTACATGACTATCATAAAAAAATAATTACGTTTTGGTAAAAAATCTTTATTTTAATTGTTAGTTTAATTTAAAATTTGAATATTTTATTTGTAAGATTGATTTATTTCATAATGGCATAGGAACCTTCATGGGTTATTTAATGCCAAAGCCATCCTTGTAGAAGAACAGTAGTGGCACTATTCAACCCATAGCTGGAGCGATGAGGTTCATACTTTCCTAAAGGTTTTAGTCTGAAAGTGAATTTAATGGAGCGACTGGAGTTCGAACTCGCTTACTAAGGTGTCATAATTCGGCACGTTAGTCACAACGCCATCGGGACTCCACCTAGATATTTTGTAATTTGATGAAACAATTATCGGACTGAATCTGATGGTCTGGATCCAGTTCTGGATCTCTAGGGCGTTAAGGGTATCCCATAAATCCCCATTACTCACTGGTCGACTCTGATCAAGAGTGGTAGTACCTGTTAGGATATCATCTATTGCACAAATAGATATGTTCAAAAATTATTCGCATTCGATAGGATTATGTGAAAAAAAAAACAACACAAAAACTCTTACGAATCAACTGCATATATATATATATATAGTGTGTCAAAAAGTATCGAGATTTTTGTACTATTTGACACACTTGTATTCTGAAAAAAAAATTAACGTTTCCTTCATTGTTCATTTCTATCTTGGTAAATACAGCTTGAAACTCGGCACTTTATTGACACACTTGTATTCTGAAAAATTAACGTTTACATTCATTGTTCATTCTATCTTGGTAAATACAGATTCAAACTAGACACTTTTTTGACACACCTTGTATTCTGAAAAAAATTAACGTTCCATTCATTGTTCATTTCTAATTTGGTAAATACGGCTACAATCTCGATACTTTTATGACACGTACATATCAAGATTTGTGTACATATTTTTACATTTACGGAGTTTTATAATACATAGATAAATAAATAAATAAATAATATATACATTGTTTTGGGTACAGATTTATTTCGACATATTGTCTCTTCAGTCCGGTTTTCTTGTTTTTGTTTTTAAGGCCTCACATCCGGTCTCACTTCGGCGTTTGTTAGAAACGTGTCTAACATATCCGGAATTTTGAAAAAACAAAACAAAAGCAAAAAACAAAGTGCAAAAGACAAACATAAAGAAAACGGAAAATCCCGCCAGTGATATCGCGTGTGAGGTCTTAAAAACAAAACCGGACTGAAGAGACAATATGTTAAAGTAAATCATATCCAAAACAAGGTATATATATTATATATTATATATATATATATATAATATATATATATATATATATATATATATGTGTACCTGTTTCTTGTTCTTTCTTTCTTTCTTTCTATATATTATGAGATTTTTAAAATCTTTAAAGGCTGCGATAATATATATATATAATATATATATATATATATATATATATATATATATATATATATTATATAATATATATACAATATATATGATATACATATATATATTAATATATATTTCCTTCGAAGGAAAAAGTTGATATTGTAAGTACCTGGTTCTAAGGAGGTAGGGGCTTCTAAATGAGATTGGAAATGCCATTAGATTACTTAAGTTAAAAGTTAAAGTTTATAAAAAAGTATATGATGGTATGCATTTAAAAAACTGAAATAATTCATTATAATTATTTTAATTTATTATTTATATATACAGGGTAGCCATAATGATGGAACACATTTTAAATGCTATTTTCTCAGATTACAAAAGACACAGAAAATTAAGTATTTATTACATAACGTGTACACAGGAGTTTTACTTGTAATCTAAGATTTGAATATTATGTCCTTGGATGGTCACCATTATAACAAAAACATTCGAGAGCTCGATTTCTCATATCACGTAAAGTGTGGTTTAGCATATCAACTGGAATAGCTGTTATCTCTCTACGGATGCTTTATTTCCGTTCCGCTGTCACGTGGGGCCTGTCTGTGTATACGGATCTTTCAGGTAACCCCACAGAAAATTAATAGTCCACTGGGGTTAGATTAGGTGATCTGGATGGCCAATGGATATCTTCGACTACATTGCAATTTCTTTTGGGCTTACGGCATTATGAGGATCACCAAACGCAATACCTGAAAGTAATAAAAAATTAATGTAATATTAAATCTTAGATAACATGTAAAACTGTGTATCAGTTATGTAATAATATATTTATACTCTGTGTCGTTTTTATAATCTGAGAAAATTGCATTTAAAATATGTCCTATTATTATGGTCTACATATATACAAAAAATATCCATATTATATGCATCCGTAGAGAGAAAACAGCTATTCCAGTTGATATGCTAAATCACACTTTTTAAAACTTAACAAATCATCATTTGACTATTATAAATTTATTTTGACCAGAACTCATTATTACATAATGACTGAAAAAACTGGAAAGAATATTGCTCCTTATATAATTTATTATTTATTATACATTGAGCTCTCTTAAGGATTTTTTAAAATCCTTGTATAAATCTATTAGTTTGCATCAACATAAGTATGCATTGTGGATGTACAGGAGATATTGATGATCCCAAATAGAATTATCCCCTACATACCAGTCAGTTGGATACTTTTACTCACACACACACACACACACACACACACACACACACACACACACACACACACACACACACACACATATATATATATATATATATATATATACATATATATTAACTTTTTGGAAAAGCACCGGTTGAAAGGGCCTTTAAGTTTCTATCGTCTTTCGCCTCCTTTTTTTTCTTTCAATTCATTTAATTGTTGATCATTAAAGTATGTACTTTTCAAAATTATATATATATATATATATATATATATATATATATTATATGTAAGAGAGAGTTTTATAATTTGCTTGAAGCATTGTATATATATTGGTTAGGAGGTTGATTTAGAAGGCCATCACAATGCAGGTGTAAAGAAAAAAAATAATACGGTAACAATGGTGTTGTGTGTTAACCTGTATTTTATTCTTGAATTTTCGAGATAAAATCTCTTTTCAAAAGATCACTGGAACTGAAGTAGTCTAGTTATGGCATTTCTATTTAAATATATATATATATATATATATATATATATATATATATATATATATATATATATATATATTATTATATTGTATTTTGGCAGCAAGTTATTATTTAAATCGGTACAATTAAAGGCCACAGAATATTTCTTCTTCATGATCTTCAGTTGTAGACGTTCAAGTCTTCTAGTAATTCTTTCGTAGCAGCTCTCAAAAATAAATAAATAAATAAAAGAGACTCTCCTAAATGAATAAATAATGATTAAATGAATAAATAAATATATCTAAATGAATAAAACCAAACAAACTCTACAAACACTACAAACAATAACTCCCTGAGAATGACCAGCGAAATGGTTGAAAGCGCTTCGGTAAAAACTATGGGACAATTTAACTACCATTTGGATTCCGACCTACGAAAAACTACTGAAAGACTTGAACTCCTACGACTGAAGAAATATTCCATGGTCTTTAACAATACCTACATAGGGTTATCTCAGTCAGTCAAGCGTCCGGCTAGGAACCACAAGGTTCCAGGTTCGATACCGGCCCGCGCCAGTTCAGCGTATGAGTAGCACTGGAACTGTACAGTATATGGATGAGCTGATGGTAGGGGTGGCGCTCCACATCAGACGCCAAAATATCCCCTTGGTCTTGCTCGAGGTAAAAGGGGATAGACTCAATCCCTGTCTAGCTGATATCGATTTTAGGCCACCCTACGATTATATATATATATATATATATATATATAAGGTGTGTCAAACAAGTATCGAGATTTTTTGTATTTTTTGACACACCTAGTATTCTGAAAAAAATAACGTTCCATTCATTTTTTTTTTTCAGATACAAGGTGTGTCAAAAAATTACTGAGTTTAAAGCTGCATTTACCAATATAGAAATGAAGAATGAATGGTACATTTTTTTTCAGAATACAATGTATTTCAAAAAGTTAAAAAAATCTCGATACTTTTTTACACCATTATATATATATATATATATATATATATATATATATATATATATAAGTACTTGGTAATTTGCTTGAAGCATTGTTAAGTATGTTATAATATATTAAAGTTTGAAGGCAATACAATGCGTATAAAAAATAAAAACAAAAAGATGTTTTTTTGTCTTATCGATTTCAAAGAACACTTTATCTTCAGAGACGAAAATCAGAAATGGACGTGCTTAAGTTTTTTTTGGTTTTTTGAGTGGTGATACTTTCTTCTTTTTTCCCCTTCTTTTTTCTCTCTTCTTCTTTTTCTCTTTTCTCCCCAATTCCCCCTTCTTTATGTATTATGAATGAAATGGGCGAATAACTATTTCATTCATAACATAAAGAAGGGGGAAGGGAAGAGAAAAAGAAGAAGAGAGAAAAAATGAAAGAAAAAAAAGAAAGTATCACCACGCAAAAAAAAAATTTAAGCACGTCCATTTCTGATTTTCGTCTCTGATGATAAAGTTTCTTTGAAATCGATAAGACAAAAAAACAACATCTTTTTGTTTTATTTTTTATACGCATTGTATTGCCTTCAAATTTTAATATATATATATATATATAATTTTTATATAGGTACTTTTTTAGAATTTGCAAAATTTATGTTTTTTTATTTGTAAAAAGTAATATTAGCGTAAAATATATTTTTTGTAAATCGATCAAAAACAATAATAATTGAATAACCCGCAGGGTTATCATACCATTAAACAAACCAACCCGAACCAAATGAGGTTAATGAAATTATTTATACCAAATTAAAGGTATTAAGAACTTGAAACAGAAACTTTTTATCAAAATGACTTGTTTTGGCATTAAGTGACTCGAAAAGGTTGATATGCCGTAAAACAAATTGAATCAAAATAAACAAAAAAAGCTTTAAAGTCAAATATTTTTATGGAAAAATAACAGTTTATGATGACTAGAAGTATCAGCAATAATATATTGCAGAGGAATATTTAAAAAAAAAAAAAAAAAAGAAATCAAACATTAATTTGAATTCCAAGAATGATTTGTTTTTTTTTTTGTGATGATAAAATGAGTTAATTTCGACCATATGACCTTTCAGGACCCCTTTTTCGATTTCGTGTCATCATGACATTTCCTTTTTATTTACACAGTCAAAATCCGGTCGTTTGTTAGGGGTTAGGGGTTAGGGGTTAGTTTTATAATTTAAAAAAAATCATCTGTTAACAAACAACCGGATTTTGACGGTGTAAATGAAAAAAATGTCCCTATGAAACGAGATCGAAAAAGGGGTGCCAATGTCCGTTAATTTTCTCTCTCTTTTTTCTTTTAAGTAAAAAATTCTTTTTTAAGCTGAAGGCCAAAATTTCCGTGGACGTAACTTGATTTTGCCGCGTTTCAAGCTCATCCCTATATAATATATATATATATATATATATATATAGAGAGAGAGAGAGAGAGAGAGAGAGATAGATAGATAATTTATTTTTTTGTGAAATAAGGGCTGTGATTTAAATGTTAAGTTCCATTTTATTTCATTCTATATTTTGGAAGCTTAACCTTCCTTTATCAAGATAATCTAGACTGACTGTTTTATTTAGTTTTTGGCGCCTTTATAGCTGTGATTACTGGTCGTCTGTGGCTTGGTTCACACAAAATCCCCAAAATACATATCATAGATATATTATACACACACACACACACACACATATATATATATATATATATATATATATATATAATAAACATATATCCAAATATAATATATCCAAACTGAGAACTAGACTCACCAGATTTACCAACAAAGAAGCATACGTGGACTTCACACCGATAAATATATATATATATATATATATATATATGGTGATTGCCGCTTCTTCACAGAAGAAGGTCATTTCTACATGTAATTCGGTTGTGAGCTTGCAGAAGGCCCACGGGTCCAACTTTGTTTACGCACCCTGCCACACCTGAGCCCCTTCCCCTGCTTCCTCTATAATGCGACCGTACGTGATTCAGAAGCCCAGCCCCCAACAGACAGGCTCTGTCACACAATCTGAAGTTTGGATATATCGGTACGTTTAGGGACTTACTCCCGGGGCGTGAGACTTGCGCATGACATGATTTTTTAGTTTTCCGCGCACAAACTTGTGATCCGAGCCACACTCTGCACCTCGCATGACCCTCACAGTGCATACATCCTGGATGTCTCGTTTGTGGTTTATGACATAATTAGACATGTGCTCATGCCTAGATAAATTCAGGTTGCCTTGCGAGAACTTTTAGTGGATGAATGTGTTGCAGATATCGTGTCCTAGTTCAGTACGAGTCTGGAGCAGGTGAAGTCCATTTTTACATGCCTCCCAGTCCATACTTACCCAACGCCGTCCAGGTTCCATTATCTTGTTTCACTCTGGCGTTAAAATCGCCAATTAGTAAGATTTTAACAGCTTTTGGGATGGAAGTTATGATTGACCCTCATCGCTGAAGCGAACTTCTGCAAGTGCCGCCACGTATACTCCGTATCCAGACAGTTCCATTGCCACGATACCAGTTCGTCACTCGGGGTCTCCCAATCCCTCAAGATCGAGAAGTGTCCAAACATTCCAGGTGGCTATTGTAGGCCTAGGTTTTTTGTTGTTATATTTTGTTTTTGCCCTGCTGATATGTGAACACCCGCCAACCGTAGAATGCTGGCCAGCTTAATAGGTGAACAGACATTTGTTTAGGTCCCCTTTTCTAGACCCTTCCCAGATGTCTGGGTGAACAGTATATATAAGTAGGTATGTATGTATGTATGTATGGCCTTAAAAGACATATGGTGGTGCATAAGCATAAAATTTTATTATCTGATCCAACGAGAAGGACGTCCTTCCTATATCATATTTGCATCAAACTCTGTGGATCTGCAGCGGGTTTAATGAGTCATTCGAGGGCTCATGAGAAAATGTTCTGGTGGTGGGGTTATAGGATTGTGAAGGACGACAGTGATCTGTAAAGATTATGCTATTGCTATGTATGTATGTGTATTATGTAGGTGTGTTTTTGAAGGTGAAAGAGTCTACTGGTTTTAAAGAAAGAAGGAAAAAATGGGTTCCTCTGTTTTTTTTCTCCATTCTGATATATTTCCTTATTTATTTTGAATACCTTGAAGATCGCCTACGATAGGGCAGAAAGTACTTGGTCTATGACATATGGCAAATACATCAGCCAATTTTCGCCAGATATTACAAAAATAATCCGACAATACGAAAAAACAAAGGACAAAACTTGCAGACAGAAAATGGCTGCATAATATATATATATATATATATATATATATATATATATATATATATATATATATATATATATATTAGAATTAATGAAAAATCTCTTACAAAAAATTCTCTCAAGGAAAAAGAGAATCCTTAATGGAAAAATATATTTTTGCTGGATTCTTTGAAGCATTGAATTAATATATATGAAAATATTAGGAAGATAAAAAGGAATTGAAAATTTAAAAATCAAAACAAACTAGAATTAAACGGATATCTTACCTTTGTAAAATTCTGCTAAATGATTTGACTTGCTGCCAATTCTGTCTGTTTCATTTCCGGTTTATATGTAACTTAGGTTATATTTAAATTTGAAATAATAACAGTCAACTGAAAGTTTTTGTTTTATTTTTTCAATTTTAAAATAAAAGTGACTATTTTTAATTATTAAATTTTTAAAAAAGAATATACGTTATTTATTCAGATTTCAATTGATAAATGATTAGAAAAAACTGTATTTATATATTTTTTAATATAAATAAATTAAATAAAAATAAAATAAAATATGTAAACTATATATAAATATATATATCAATGTGTATGGTTGGCACTGATATACTTGAAGAAGCGGTAGTAATCCAACGTACAGTGTTATTAGAAGAGTGCTCAATATCTGTGATAGAGTGTTAATAGATAGATAGATAAATAAATGTTTTAGTGTATATTTATTTGCATTGGAACAATTTTGCTACCATTGGTTTCTTGCTGTGTAGCAGTCATCAGGCAACGAAAGTGTTTTGAAAATGATGCAAATGATATAAATATGGTCAAATATGTGACCATTGGACCAAATTTATATCATTGGACCATATCTATATCATTTGCATCATTTTCAAAACACTTTCGTTGCCTGATGACTGCTACACAACAAGAAACCGATTGT
>CM042167.1:69397983-69410483 GCA_023376005.1 Doryteuthis pealeii
AGATTGCATGCTGGAATTAACAGATATCTGCATGTGGGAACTTGGCTGTGTGTGGAGGGGGTTAAGCATGTGTCTGTGTTTATATGTGTGTATATATATGTGTGTGCATGTGTCTGTGTTTATATGTGTGTGTATATATACGTGTGTGTGTGTGTGTGCCTGAGGTGGGGTTGTGTGCTTGTGTGTGCATGTGTAAGATTGTTTTAGGTGTCTGCATGTGCGTATATGTCTGTAGGTGTGGTGTGCATGTATGTATATGTATATGTATATATATATATATATATATATGTGTGTGTGTGTGTGTGTGTGTGTGTGTGTGTATACGTGTGTGTATGTGTGTGCATGTGTATATATATATATATATATATATATATATATATATATATGTGTGTGTGTGGGGGGGTGCGTGCTTGTGGATGAATCTGTAAGATTGTGCGCTGTATTAAATAGTTGTTGCCAAGTGGTTATATATATATGTGTGTGAGTGTATGAGGGGTGTTCATATGTGTGTGTTAATATATATATATATATATATATATATATTCTCCCTCCAGCTATGGGTTAAATAGTAGGGCAGACTGGGCCCTTCAGCCTTGGGTAGGTAACCAGTCTAGGAGAGGTATAACTCTGAATTCAAAATTCCATCCAGCTATGGGTTAAATAGTAAGGCAGACTGGGCTCTTCAGCCTTGGGTAGGTAACCAGTCTAGGAGAGGGATAACTCTGAATTCAAAATTCCTGAGGTCGGTCGTTGATTGGGTTTGTGGCAACCCTTGATGCACCAATTCTTTTGTATCGACGGTGCCAAAAAGTGTGGATGGTCCAACACAAGCCTTCACCACTATAAACAAATCACTGTGTGGGAGTTCATTGTGTGTGTGAACCCTCATGCGTCGAAAATTGACGAGAGAGTCCATAATATATATATATATATATATATATATATATATATATATATATATGTGGAGTGCATGTTTGTGGGTGAATGTGTAAGATTGTGTGCTGTAATTAATAGGTGTCGGCAAGTGGTTATATATATATATATATATATATATATATATATATATATATATATATATATATATGGGGCGTATGTGTGTGTGTATGTGTGTATGTGAGTGCGTGCGTGTTTTATGCGGATGTGTAAGATTGTGTGCTGAAATTAACAGGTGTCTGCCTGTGCAAGCGTATCTCTGGGTATGTGGAGTGCATGTATCTCTGTTTATATGTGTGTGTACATATGTGTGTGCGCGTGGGTTGTGTACCTGTGAGTGCATGTGCAAAATGCTGTTCTGAAAGTAACAAGTGTCTTCCTTTGCGCGTGTGTCTGTGTGTGCGTGCAAAGTGTATTTGTGTGTGTGGATGTATATGTCGCTGTATTCGTATTTGTGCATGCTTATATTTGTCTGTGAGTTGGTGGGTGGTGGTAGTCCGTTTGGGTGTATGCGTACGATTACATCTTGAAATTAACACGTGTGTGTATATGTCTGCATGTGCGCGTGTGTCTGTGTGGGGGTGCTTGTTCATTTATATTGTTTTATATATATATGTACGTATGTATATGTGACTGTGTTTGTATTTGTGTATGCTTATAATTGTGTGTGTCTGTGTGTGTGGTTGGCTGAATTTTACGGCATGTCAAATCTTGTTGGGTTATTTTATGCCGAAGACGTTTTGTTTTATTCATTCTTGATGGGAATTCAATTTTTTTTAAATGCATCTTTTAAAAAGCATTTTCTTCTATTTACCCCATAGATGGGACCCTAACAGGTAGTACCACTCCGGATCAGGACCTGGGAGTAATGGCGATAAAGGGGTACACCACACTCCCCAGAGCTCCAAAATAGGAACTTCACCATTAGATGTAGTTTAACGACATACCCAGGAGTCTAAGACCTTCAGCCTCCGCCTTCCAGAACACTTGCCTCTAGTCATAAAACCATCCAAGTAAGAGAAACAAGACGCAATGAACAATGTTGGAGAAGCAAGAACGAACTCATAAGTGATGTTCTCATGTGGACAACTACACGTGGATACACCCCTGTGCGTTGACCAGCAAAAACCTTCATCAATTAGCTGTGTGTGGATACTGGATGATAGGCATAGTACCTGCCAGGAATAATTGTGGCGTTTTGGGTCTTTTCGTTCTTGTATATGTGTGAGCTCCTTTCTTCTTGTGTGAAACGTCCCTTCAACTCAGTCCGTGATAACCCGTGTCGATTAAAAACAACTCCGCATTTTTTTTTTCTCAACAAATGTTTATTTTTGCCCTGACAAATGTAGCAGTCGTTGACGCAAAGGAAGATAGAAAGGAGGTTACAGTAACAGAATCGCTTAAGTTAGATATACAGGGTGTCCATAAAGTCCCGCTACAGGTTGAAAAGGTATCAACAAAGATGGCGATCATGTTGAAGTGTAATAAAAAAAATACATCAGTATTAAACCTTTAAGAGTTGAAATTTTATATGATTTTTTACGAAAAGATTTTATCATACAGTAACAGAATCGCTTAAATTAGATATACAGGGTGTCCATAAAGTCCCGCTACAGATTGAAAAAGTATCAACAAAGATGGCGATCATGTTGAAGTGCAATAAAAAATATACATCAGTATTAAACCTTAAAGAGTTGAAATTTTATATTTGCACAATGTAATTTATTAAATGTTCAATTTTAAAACTATTTCAAGACGTTGTGGACACCCTGTATTAAGCTTGTGACATCCGCCTGTCAGATGTCAACTTTGGAGAGAAAGAAAGAAAGAATTTTTTTTTTTTCAATAGACTGATTCAGCCGCATCGCGTGTTTCTTCAATTGACCGTTCGGGTCTGGAGTTCGATAGCTCTCCTCTTGTTCTTCTACTTTGACTATTCACCCCATCTTTTATAATTTACCGATAATCAGCTGATTATTTTCTTACATCATATTTTAATTCCATTGTATATTGTCAAATTGCTACACCGGGATTTTTAGCCAAAACAATCCGACATTCCTCTGGCCAGTGTTTATAATTCTCTCGAAAATATTCAACCCCAGCAATTCTCTGATGGAATTTCAACAAACATTTTCAACAAACCCATTCCAAATCAATTCCTTCTTTCAAAATATTTTTTTCGAAATATTTATTTCCTTCTTCTTCAACCACAAATTATTTTTTACTAAAGCCGATCCTTTTACGAACCTTAATAACGTAACACAGATACTGTACGCAACCAGATCCCTTTGTTTAGCAACAGATGAGTTGACTCGGCATTAAATAACCCGAAAAGGGTTGACATGCCTTAAAACAACAAACCAACATGCTTAGCGAGCTAGACTAACAAACTATCAATTGAGAGTTTGATTCTCAGTGAGTGCCTCATACTTTTGATCTTGTACCAAACCAAGATAAACTTACCATCCTGTTGGTGTGGCTCAGAATATGCTGGCTATATTCCCTGCAGAATAAACTGTATCTGATGGTGAGGCTCCACTACTGAAGATTTGGTGAATTTTAAAATTTCTTAATGAAATGATTGTAAATTGTAACTTTATATTCCTGAATGAAAGTGTAAAACATGTTTCAAAGTTATATTTACTTGAAGATACAAACTCCGACAAGGGTTAATAGACAAAACATTTAATACGTATATAGCACATGGATATAACAAGATACATAATACATAGGTAAAACAAATTTACATGTAGAAAGATAAATACACATTCATGAATGGTACAAGATATACATAAAAGTACAGACATGAGACTAGGGATAGTCCATGCTGTGATAATAACTTACAGTAATGTAAGGGGGGCCAAAAGCCCCAACGAGTAGGGGTAGACCGTGTCTACCCCATGTGTCTCGTAGGTCGAGGAACCGGGAAAGAGAGAGAAGCGTTTGAACCAGCCGTTTAAATATAAAACGGCCCCCTAGCGGGCACCAGCAAACTAAACGGACAGACAACTCTCCCAGGCAAATACGAAACTAACGCTACAAAAGGATTTGATATTTCTGAATGGAATCACCCACCTTATATTTTTCGGGATATAAGGTGTGTGCTAGACGCCCACTCTTATCTATAGACTGGGCGATAGTCATGTGACCATATTCTTGTCCAATCACTGGCAGTGCTCTGCTGCTGATATTATTATTTATACTGGCCTTTTCTGGTCATACCTAGGCATTACTACTTGGATCTTCTTGGACGACGGACCATAGGATTCTATATCACAGGACTTATTCACTTACCAAAGGATTCTATATCGCTGGACCTTTTTGACACTACGTAGGATTATATAACTCAGGACTTACTTATTTACTTTAACTGGCTAAGAATGGCGGCCAGATACTTAACAGGTATTAATTTCTTCATTAGCATAATTTATTGGTGCGGTACAAATTCTGGAGCTCTGGGGAGTGTGGAGTAGAACATTTTTCGTACCTTAATTATCCAAGCCCCCCCTAATAGCGTTACATAATGATCCATATTGACGGTGGTGAAGAAAAGTCAAGATCTTTGCTCTCTTCACAACCTGACTATGATGATTGATAATCAATTTATATGAAGGCATTTGCAGATCTTGGGCTAGTTTGGCTCAAGGACACTAGTGATGAGCTCACCGAAAACTGAACTTAGAGCAGTTTTTTTAATTTCTTTTGTTCCATTGTGGTGTAATGGTTAGCAAGTTAATCACACATATACATTGCCTCGTTTTGGTTTTGAACTGAACGACTTGTATTACAAAGAGTAGACTTTTGAGATGTCATACAAGATTGCAAGAAACAAAATTACCTGTATTTTCAAAATAAGTCAACAAAAACTGTTGTATCGACAAAAATTCTCACCTGTTAATTTATTGTCGATTACCTCAACGTATGTTTTTTTGTGTATCTTTTTGTTTTTAACTTCTCAGGTGAAAATCTTTTCCTTTATTTAATTGAAATACTTAATCACCTTTTTGTTTCTCTGTCGACTTTGTCGTTTTTCTGACTGCAATATTTTAACACAATAAAACTTTTACAAAAAGTGATAATATATACATTTCTTAAATGACACATATGGTGTAGGAAGAGGTTTGGGTGTTTTAAGGTTTAATGTAGCTGGATATTCTCGGTGTGTGTTCTTTGTTTTTTATTTTTTTTTTGGGGGGGGGTGCTTTAACCCCATCTCATTTGGTGGTCGCGCTGAAAAGAAGGAATTTAAGGAACGAAAAAGAAAGAGACAAAGGCAGAAGGTGATTTTATGATTTAGGCTTTACTGATCGGGTCAGAGTCGCCTGTAGCAAGGGGATATCTCCCTGACTAGTAGGAGCGACTAGACACCGTTACGGCGTAAGTTCGAATGGCCGAGAGATTATTTTAGGGGTGGGGAGTCAGTCCTTTTTGTCGCACATGCGCGGAGGGTTCTTCTGGTGAAGGCCCATGGGAGTTTGGTTGTTTTTTTTTTAAATTCTAATTTTATTTTTATTTTTACCCCCACACACATAATAAACCATTTTCAAATTGTTGCTGTTTTTCTCTCCTCCCTAGTTGTTTAGTTTTATGGCATGATATCACTTGTTAGGTTTCGGGTTCGATACCGGCTCTCAGCGGCTCAGCGCATGAGTAGCACAGCTTGGATTTGTGTAATACAGTGGAGAGCTGGTTGGTTGGTTGGGTTGTTAGTTGGTTTTATGGCATGTCATCACTTGTTAGATTTCGGGTTCGATACTGGTCTTTTCCAACTCAGCGCATGAGTAGCACAGTTTGCATCTGTGTGGTCAAGCGAGGAGCTGATGGTAGATGTGCCATTCCACCCCCCGATGAAAAAAAGATCTTACTGGCCTAGTGCTAGCAAAAAGGGGGAAGACTCCCTCGCCGTCTGGCTTGGTTGAAGAGGTGCAGTCGGTATATTCTTATGTCCTAGCCACTATTCTTATGTCCTAGATAGAAGCATCAATATAATCATGGATCAATATTAATTAGAATCCTTCCCTCCTTCCTAAATAGAAGCATCAATATAATCATGGACCACTATTAATTAGAATCCTTCACTCCTTCCTAAATAGAAGCATCAATATAATCATGGACCACTATTAATTAGAATCCTTCACTCCTTCCTAAATAGAAGCATCAATATAATCATGGACCACTATTAATTAGAATACTTCACTCCTTCCTAAATAGAAGCATCAATATAATCATGGACCACTATTAATTAGAATACTTCACTCCTTCCTAAATAGAAGCATCAATATAATCATGGACCACTATTAATTAGAATCCTTCACTTCTTCCTAAATAGAAGCATCACTATAATCATGGACCACTATTAATTAGAATACTTCACTCCTTCCTAAATAGAAGCATCAATATAATCATGGACCACTATTAATTAGAATCCTTTACTCCTTCCTAAATAGAAGCATCAATATAATCATGGACCACTATTAATTAGAATCCTTCACTCCTTCCTAAATAGAATCATCAATATAATCATGGACCACTATTAATTAGAATCCTTCCCTCCTTCCTAAATAGAAGCATCAATATAATCATGGACCACTATTAATTAGAATCCTTCACTTCTTCCTAAATAGAAGCATCAATATAATCATGGACCACTATTAATTAGAATCCTTCCCTCCTTCCTAAATAGAAGCATCAATATAATCATGGACCACTATTAATTAGAATCCTTCCCTCCTTCCTAAATAGAAGCATCAATATAATCATGGACCACTATTAATTAGAATCCTTCACTCCTTCCTAAATAGAAGCATCAATATAATCATGGACCACTATTAATTAGAATCCTTCACTCCTTCCTAAATAGAAGCATCAATATAATCATGGACCACTATTAATTAGAATCCTTCACTCCTTCCTAAATAGAAGAAGATGCCGTATTAATACGGTTGAAATAAATTATTGTAATGAAGCAAGTTTAGAGTTTTTTCTTCATTTACTAAGTATCTTGCTCTGTCCTTCTACTCACTGGTATTAGGCACATTGAGCTCTCCTTATGGTCTACCTGCATCAGCTTGGTTAAACCACACATGGAAGGATCCCAAATACGGAAGAGTCATGTTCTTGTGATTACCTGAAGATGCCGTATTAATACGGTTGAAATAAATTATTGTAATGAAGCAAGTTTAGAGTTTTTTCTTCATTTACTATATATATATATATATATATATATATATATATATATATATATATATATATATACACAAGGGTAATCCTAAAGGTTTATTGGTTAGTTGGATTTTCCAGCATGTCTACCCATGAGTTATCTTGTCCTGAAGACATTTTATTTATTCTTGTTGGGTATTCAATTTTTTTTTCTAGAATTCATTTTTTTTAAATCCATTTCTTTAAAACTCATTTTTAAAAATCTATTCAAGCCATAACAGGTACTTACTCAACTGGAGAGACTCAAACTCGTATCTCTCTCATGTTGTTATATATCCCTTATAAAACATCGGGTATATAATAGAGAGACAGACAAACAGACAGACAGATATATTAGATGCTAATTGTTGATTGGCTTATTTGCTACACACCTGCTTCTTCGTCAACTCATCTGGACGCCATGTTCTCTGGTTCGGCTTACTTTTTAAGGGATGGTTCTTCTTCGTTGATTCTTATTTGTGCATGGCTGGAAATTGCTTGTTTTAACATTTGATTAACAAAACAAGACTTGTTTGTTTCTTGATCAAGCTTTTATTTTCAGCCCTGCCCATTTGATTCCGCCATGAGTGAGTTGCGAATCCTAAGAGGCATCCTCTCTGATAGGGTGTCGGCTTGCATCTCGCTAACTAAACTAAAACATATTCCTACGCGTCCAATCGCGCGCCTTCAAGGGGTGAAGTAAAAGATCACTAACCGTCCATAAGCAACGAGTAACTTTCCATAGGGACCCGTTATTTTAAGTCAACGGACCCTATTCGAAATTCTAACTACAGGTACGTTCATAATTTATAATTAGCATAAATGTTATAGAATAACATGTTGGGCTTTGTAAAAAAAATGATGTTTAGGAAGTATCACGAAAGAAAGAAAGAAAGAAGAAAGAATTAGGAAAGTAGAAAAACACTGCAGAAAAGAAAGAAAGAAAGAAGAAAGAAAAAGAAAGAAAGAAAAAGAATTGAATAAAGAAATAAGGAAAGAAAGAAAGAATTAGAAAAACTGTAAAAAGGAAAAAAAAAAAGAAAGAAAGAAAAGAATTGAATAAAGAATTAAGGAAAGAAAGAAAGAATTTAAAAAACACTGTAGAAAAGAAAGAAAGAAAGAAAGAAAGAAAGAAAGAAAGAAAGAAAGAAAGAATTGAATAAAGAATAAGGAAAGAAAGAAAGAATTAGAAAAACAGAAAATAAAGAAAAGAAAGAAAGAAAGAAACTGTAGAAAGAAAGAAAGAAAGAAGAAAAAAGAAAAAAAGAATTGAATAAAGAATTAGGAAAGAAGAAAGAATTAGAACACTGTAAGAAAGAAAGAAAGGAAAAATTGAATAAAGAATTAAGGAAGAAAGAAAGAATTAGAAAAACACTGCAGAAAGAAAGAAAGAAAGAAAGAAAGAAAGAAGAAAGAAAGATTGAATAAAGAATTAAGGAAAGAAAGAAAGAATTAGAAAAACACTGCAGAAAGAAAGAAAGAAAGAAGAAAGAAAGAAAGAAAGTAAAAAGAAAGAAAGAAAGAAAGAAAGAAGAATTGAATAAAGAATTAAGGAAAGAAAGAAAGAATTAGAAAAAACACTGCAGAAAAAAAGAAAGAAAGAAAGAAAGAAAGAAAGAAAGAAAGAAAAAGAAAGAAAGAAAGAAAGAATTGAATAAAGAATTAAGGAAAAAAGAAGAATTAGAAAAAACTGCAGAAGAAAGAAAGAAACAAAGAAAGAAGTAAAAAAGAAAAAAGTAAAAAAGAAAGAACAAGAAAGAAAGAAAGAATTGAAAGAATTAAGGAAAGAAAGAATTAAAGAACACTGGAAAGAAAGAAAGAAAGAAAAATGAAATGAGAAAAAAAAAGAAAGAAAGAAAGAAAGAAAAAAGTCAGAAAGAAATTAGAAATAAAGAAATAGAGAAAGAAAAGTCCAAGAAATGAAAAAGGAAATGAATGAAAAGAAAGAAAGAAAAAAAGATTATTCAGCTTTTTGTAGGGAAATGGTGTCGGCTGCTGATTGAATGTTACATAACACATCTGTCAGATCATCCCAACTGGTTGTGATCTCAATTTAATGTAACCCTTAGGAGGACCACATCTTCTTTCCCCTTCCCCCCCCTCATGCCCTTTATTAAAAGAAAAATTCATTGTTTCGGGTGTCAAACTATTTCTTCTCACCTTTCATGTTTTGTTTTTTTGTTGTTGTTTTTTTTGTCTTGGTTTTTCGTTTCTTGTCTGATTTTTTTCTTCTCTTTTTCATTCATGAAGTTGAGAGTTTTGCCTATGAATTTATTCATTCTTTCTTTCTTTCCTTCTTTCTTTTTCTTTCTTTCTTTCTTTTTTTCTTTTCCTTCCTTCTGTCTTGGAAACAGGCTAATAATCATTCTTTCTTTTTTCTTTCTTTCTTTCTTTCTTTTCATTCTTTCTTTATTGCTTTCTTTTCCTTCATTCCTTCATTCTTTCTTTCTTTCTTTCTTCCTTTCTTTCTTTCTTTTTATTCTTTTTTTATTGCTTTCTTTTCTTCATTCCTTCATTCTTTCTTTCTTTTTCTTTCTTTCTTTCTTTTTTTCTTTTCCTTCCTTCTGTCTTGGAAACAGGCTAATAATCATTCTTTCTTTTTTTCTTTCTTTCTTTCTTTCTTTTCATTCTTTCTTTATTGCTTTCTTCCCTTCATTCCTTCATTCTTCTTTCTTTTCTTTTTTATTTTTCTTTCTTTCTTTTTTTCTTTCTTTCTTTCTTTCTTTCCTTCCCTTCTCTCCTGGAAACAGGCTAATAATCATTCTTTCTTTTTTCTTTCTTTCTTTCTTTTTATTCTTTCTTTATTGCTTTTCTTTTCCTTCATTCCTTCATTCTTTCTTTCTTTCCTTCTTTCTTTTTCATTATTTTCATTCTTTCTTCATTTCTTTATTACTTTATTCTTTTTTTTCTTTCTTTTAATTCATTATCTATCCATTCTTTTCATTCCTTCTGTTGTTTGTTTTTCTTTCTTTCTTTCTTTCTTTCTTTCTTTTTTTTCCTTCCTTCTTTCTTGGAATCAGGCTAATAATCATTCATTCATTCTTTCTTTCTTTCTTTCTTTTTTCTTTTGTTTCTTTTCATTCTTTCTTTATTGCTTTCTTTTCCTTCATTCCTTCATTCCTTCATTCTTTCTTTCTTTCTTTTTCTTTATTTTCATTCTTTCTTTATTTCTTTATTACTTCATTCTTTTTCTTTCTTTCTTTTTCTTTCTTTTCATTCATGATCTATCCCATTCTTTTCCTTCATTATTTCTTTTTTTTCTTTCTTTCTTTTCCTTCCTTCTTTCTTGTAAACAGGCTAATAATCATTCTTTCTTTCTTTCTTTTTCTTTCTTTTCATTCATATTTTATTTCTTTTTTTCTTCATTCATTCTTTATTTCCTTCTTTCTTAGAAACAGAATAATGTTCATTATTTCTTTCTTTCCTTCCTTTCTTTTTCTTTTCTTTACTCTTTCTTTCTTTTCCTTCATTCTTTCTTACTTTCCTTCCTTCTTTTTTCTTTCTTTTAATTTATCATTTATCTTAATCTTTCCTTCATTCTTTCTTTGTCTTTCTTTTCCTTCCTTCTTTCTAAGAAACAGGTAAATAGTCATTCAATCTTTCCTTCCTTTCATTTTCTTCTTTCTTTTTTCTTTCTTTCTTTCCTTCCTTTCTTTTTTCTTTCTTTCTTTCTTTCTTTCTTTCTTTCTTATAAACAAACTAAGATCATTCTTTCTTTTCTTCCTTCTTTATTTTTTCTTTTCATTCTTTCTTTCTTTTCTTTTGTTTCCTTCTCTCGTTTTCTTTTTTCATTCTTTTTTTTTTTTTTAATTGCTAATTTACTTCCTTCTTTCTTTCTTTCCTTTTTTATTTCTTTTTCCTTTTTCTTTATTTCCTTTCCTTCATTCTTTCCTCCATTCTTTCTTTTTCTTTCATTCTTTATTTCCTTTCATTCTTTCTTTTTAATCTTTCTTAATCATGGTTTTCTTCTCTCTAAGCAGTTTCTTTCTTTCTCTCTCTCCCTCTCTCTCCCCCCCTCTCTCTCTCTCCCTCTCTCCCTCTCTTTCTCTCTCTCTCTCTCTCTCTCTCTTCTCTCTCTCTCTCTCTCTGATCATATTCTTTTCATCTTTCTTTCGATCTTTGTACTCAGCTGCCGTTACTTTGATGATATAATTTTTTTTCTCCCTTTTCCTTTCTGTCTTTTTCTTTCTTTCTTTCTTTCTTTCTTTCTTGCTTATTTTTTAGGAATGGGGTGGGTGGTGGGTGATACCTTGACTTTGATGACATAATTCTTTCAAACTCTTTTTTTTTCTTCCCCCTTTCTTCTCTTGTCGGAATCAATTTTTTCCCCCTCCTCCACCATAGTTTACACGTTCATGTTACCATACAGAAAAGCTTTCTTGCGTGTAAGTAGAGAAGGTAGCCATCTTTATTTTTTATTTTATTTATTTATTATTTTTTTTTTTTTTTTCATTCTTCTTTTTCTTCATCTTTCCTCGGAAATTTTTTTTTTTTTTAAATTGCCGGCTTCCATAAACTGTCAATTGTTCCTTGTGTTATTGTTAAAAAATTATTTGAAGTTTTTTGGTTTTTTTTTTTTTTTTTGGTGGGGCGCCCCTCTCCTTTCTCTTTCTTTGTGGCGGCAAAAGAGTATAAAAAAATAAAACGAATATGGAGTACCAATTCCATGAGGAATTTGTGATACATTGTAATAGGAAGAAAGAGGCGTTACGTTGAACGGCGCTTCTTTAATATTGAAAGAAAGACAGCAACAAAAGAATGAGAATAAAGGGTAGACATTAAGAACTTCGAAGGAATATTGTTGGAACAATAATTTATGATGAATTTCGGGGTAGGGTTGGGGGGGGGGGGGTGGAATGTATGGGGTGGGGGGGGTATGTGTTTTGTGTTGGTTAAGAAAATATTTTACTTTTAAATGTGGTACGCTAATGTTAGGGTTTCGGATAGTAATTGTTTTGTGTGCGTGTGTGTGTGTGTGTGTGTTATTCTGTGTTAATGCGTGAATTTTATTGTGTATTTCTGCGTGTGTGTGTGTGTGTGTGTGTGTGTGTGAGTGTTTATTTCTGTGTTAATGCTGTGTGTATTTCGGCGTGTGTGTGTGTGTGCGTGAGTGTGTTTTCTGGTTAATGCGTGAATTTATGCGTGTGTGTTGTGTGTGTGTGTGTGTGTGAGTGTGTATTCTGTTAATGCGTGAATTTTATTGTTATTTCTGCGTGTGTGTGTGTGCGTGAGTGTGTTATTTTGTGTTAATGCGTGAATTTTATTGTGTATTTTTGCGTGTATATGAGTGTGTTTGTGTATGTGTTAGTTTGTGCTAGTGTGTGTGTTTTAAGGTGTATTTCTTGGTGTATACGTGTGTGTGTATTGCA
>CM042167.1:69412983-69537983 GCA_023376005.1 Doryteuthis pealeii
ATTTTTAAATATCTTTGAATATAAATCAAATCTTCGTAATTTAGGCACAAAAAGCAAGTACCGGTGATATTTAATGTGTTTGTTTATTTACTTTGTTGTTAATTGTTTTATTTTCGTTGTTTCATTCGAACATACATACATGCACACCAATTGCCCTTTATATATGTATAGACAACCCAGCCCATATTTGATTCAGCCACTTCTTGACTACAGATATCCCTTCCTCATCACTGGAATAATGTTTGCCTCTCAAACCCCCTTTCCCGGAACAGAAGAAATAATTAGGATTATTCCAGTGACGAAGAAGTGAAATCCGTAGTGAAGAAGTGGCTCAAAGAACAATCAACAGGATTTTACGGGGCAGGGATACATGCTTTCTTTCGAAGGTGGAACATTGCTATTGTGAGAAACGGTGACTATGTGAAGAAGTAGGGAAGTGATCCACAGAGGACCAGCTTCATTTTGATATATGATACATGCTCCTGTGCTGGTAATTATACTTGTCCTAAACAAAATGACATTACTTTTTAAATCACCTATGTGGAAAAATAGGGATGGGATCCACAGAGGACCAGCTTCATTTTGATGTATGATATATGTTCCTGTGTTGGTAATTATACCTGTTCTAAACAAAATGGCATTACTTTTTGAATCACCTATGTGGAGATGTAGGGATGTGATCTACAGAGGACCAGCTTCATTTTGCTGTATGATATATGTTCCTGTGTTGGTAATTATACCTGTCCTAAACAAAATGGCATTACTTTTTGACTCACCTATGTGGAGAAGCAAGGATGTGATCTACAGAGGACCAGCTTCATGTTTGCTGTATGATACATGTTCCCTAATGGCATTACTTTTTTACTCACCTATGAGATGTAGGGATGTGATCCACAGAGGACCAGCTTCATTTTTATGTATGATATATGTTCCTGTGTTGGTAATTATACCTGTCCTAAACAAAATGGCATTACATTTTGACCCACCTATGTGGAAAAATAGGGATGTGATCTACAGAGGACCAGCTTCATTTTGATGAATGATACATGTTCCTGTGTTGGTAATTATACCTGTCCCAAACAAAATGGCATTACTTTTTGACCAACCTATGTGGAGAAGTAAGGATGTGATCTACAGAGGACCAGCTTCATTTTGCTGTATGATACATGTTCCTGTGTTGGTAATTATACATGTCCTAAACAAAATGGCATTACTTTTTGATTCGCCCTCGTATATATATATATATATATATATTATATATATATATATATACAAGCATTGAATGGAAGTTTATGTTTTTGTGTTATTCTTCTACCTGCTATTCTCATCAACAAGCCTTTCCATCTCCAATATGCACTGGAAAGAGATAGATAAGAAAAATCAAAATGGCTTCCATCCAACAAAAATGGAGTTTTGAAGGTCTTCAGTTTCGGCAGGGTCTTTCCTTATCTAATTATCGTCAGAGCATGACTTTGCACAAAACCTTTTATTCGATTTCCAATACGCCCCCCCCCTACAGTTTCCCGCCTCTTCAACTGCGATGGCTGCCAAAGGTTGGTCGGGCATCATTTACAGTTATCAATGCCTTAGTTGCCGAGAAACGAAATGGTTTCAATGGCTTTCCGGTTGTAAATGATTTTAAAGATGGTTTGTTTGAATATAAGCACTCAACAAGATTGTTTTAAATGTATCAGAAAAGAATCATTTATACATATATATATATATATTATATATATATATATATATATTCATGTGTATGTATGTGTGTGTGTATTTATAGATATATGTATATATATATATGTATGTATATTTATACATGTATGTCTACATATATATTATATATATATGTATATGTATATATATATATATATATATATATATATATATATGTGTACATACATATTATATATATATATATGTATATAAATATATGCAGTAGAATCTTGTTTAAAATGTGTGTATATATATTGTATACATATATATATATATGTATACATATATATTATATATGTGTGTGTGTGTGTGTGTGTGTGTGTGTGTATACACACATATATATGTGTTTGTGTGCGTGCATATATATGTATGTATATATATATATATAAGTATATTTATATGTACATATATATGTGCATATGTATATGCATATTCATGTGCATATATGTATATTTATATATATGCATATATGTATGTATGTATATATATGTATATATATGTATGCGTGCAGTAGACCTTTGTTTAACGTGTGTGTGTGTGTGTATACATATATATATATGTATATACATACATATATATATATGCGTGTGTGTGTGTGTGTGTGTGTGTGTGTGTGTGGAACCTTGTTTAACTTGTCAGCACTTAAAAGCTTTTTGTTCATATGTTGTGAGACAAAAAACAAAAAAAATATTTAGTAATCCTGGTTGAATTAAATAGAAAAATAATGAAATATTTCTTAGAGCTCCACCCGTTAAATAAAGAAAAAGAAAACATTCATTATAAAGAAATAAAGGGTGACATTTTTTTCCATTTCTTTCCTTCTTTCTCTCTTTTTCTTCCCTTTTTTTTTTTTTTTTAAATCTCTCTCTGTTCAAATTTTATATTCATATAAATTATAAAGTGTAACTTTTTCTTCTCTTTTCTTTTCTTTTCTCCCCCCACTCCCATTTTTTCTTCTTTTCTTTTTTTCTTTCTGTTTTCTCTTCCATTTTCTGTACAGAATTTTCATATTTTCTCATTTATATTCTACTAGAAGCAGCTACCCGGCGTCGCCTGTGTAGTGGCAGTGGTGGTGGGATTTTAAGAAAAAAGTTATTTTCGCAGAT
The DNA here is from genome assembly GCA_023376005.1 of Doryteuthis pealeii. NCBI lineage: Eukaryota > Metazoa > Mollusca > Cephalopoda > Myopsida > Loliginidae > Doryteuthis > Doryteuthis pealeii. The sequence continues at coordinate 69,415,803 of CM042167.1, forward strand.
CCATTATTATTGATTTGGGGGTTGGAACCTCGCAGGATGCCCTATTAAAATCCCTTCGTAAAAATGACCTTGCGTTGATCCAGACACTCTGAAAAGAAAAAGAAAATTAATGTCTCATATTTAAAATACTAAATGCCAAAAAATTCCATGCTGTTATCATTTGAATTTTATTTTTGAATTATCTTCATGGATATCCAATTATCCAATGTTCATTATTTTTGTTCAAAAAGCAAGATCTGGTGATAGTGAATGTGTGTGTGTGTATATATATATATATATATATATATATATATATATATATTTACTTTGTCATTAATTTTTTTTTTTTTCTTTTTGTTGTTGTTTTTTTTTACATAGTTTCCCCGGACTTACATATACGCAAACTGCCCTTTATATATATATATATATATACATATATATGTAATTTCATTTCATTTTATTTTATCTTATTTTATATGTATTTTATATTTTATATCTTTAAAAATTATAAAGAAATAAAGTGGAACTTTTTTTTTCTTCTTTCCTTGCTTTTCTTCTCTTCTTTCTTTTCTCTCTCTCTCTCTCTCTCTCTCTCTCTCTCTCTCTCTTTCTACTCTCCTCTCTGTTCAAATTTTATATTCATATCATAAAGGGTAACTTTTTCCTTTCTTTTTCTTCAGTTTCCTCTCTCTCTCTCTCTCTCTCTCTCTCTCTCTCTCTCTCTCTCTCTCTCTCTCTCTCTCTCTCTTCTCTTCCTACCCCTCCTGTCTGTTTTAAATTTTATATTCATATCATAAAGGGTAACTTTTTTCCTTTCTTTTTCTTCAGTTTTCTTGCCTCTTCTTTCTTTATTTTTTCTTTCTCCCCCCCCCTCTTTCTCTAAATTGTTTTCTTTTTTTCTCTCTTTCTCTTCTTTTTCTCTCTTTTCTTTTCATCTCTCTTTCTTCAAATATTATGTTTATATAAATGAAATAAAACTTTTTCTTTTCTCCTTTATTTTGCTCACCTTTTCCCTCTGTCTTTTCTTCTTTCTTTCTTTCTTTCTTTCTTTCTTTTTTCACTTCCACTTTCTAAACATTTTCACAATAAGCACATCGAGTGATAGGTACTGCTATCCAACGGTAAGGAAAATGAGATTTAAAAAAAGTGTATGTATAAATGTTTTAAACAAGATGGAAACATCTCTACACTGGATGGCAAGCCTCTAAAATTAGTACCCCAGTTCACATACCTAGGTAGTAATATCTCATCTACAGAAAGCAATGTTAATATCCACAGGAGAAAGGTGTGAATTGCCATTGACACGTTATTGATCCTAAAAAAAACAATTCTGTCTAGCCAGGGTTTTAACCTGGACCGTCATTTCCATTTGCCATGCACTGTTCACATACCTAGGTAGTAATATCTCATCTACAGAAAAACAATGTGAATATCCACATAGGAAAGGTGTGAATTACCACTGACACGTTATTGATCCTAAAAAAACAATTCTGTCTAGCCAGGGTTTGAACCTGGGCCGTCATTTCCATTTGACATGCACTGTTCACATACCTAGGTAGTAATATCTCATCTACAGAAAGCAATGTGAAAATCCACATAGGAAAGGTGCGAACTTCCACTGAAAGTTTTTTGATCCTAAAAACAATTCTGTCTAGCCAGGGTTTGAACCTGGCCCATCGTTTCTCTCTGTCATGCACAGTTCACATACCTAGGTAGTAATATCTCATCTACAGAAAGCGATGTCAATGAATGCAAAGGAAAGGTGTAAACTGCCACTGAGAGATTATCCATCCTAAAAACACTAGGCTAGTCAGGGTTCGAACCTGGCCCATCGTTTTCATTTGCCATGCACAGTTAACATACCTAGGTAGTAATATCTCATCTACAGAAAGCAATGTGAATATCCACATAGGAAAGGTGTGAACTGCCACTGACAGGTTATTGATCCTAAAAACAATTCTATCTAGCCAGGGTTTGAACCTGGCCCATCGTTTCTCTCTGTCATGCACAGTTCAGATACCTAGGTAGTAATATCTCATCTACAGAAAGCGATGTCAATGAATTCAAAGGAAAGGTGTGAACTGCCACTGAGAGATTATCGATAAAAAATTTTTTTTATGTCTAGCCAGGGTTTGAACCTGGCCCGTCGTCTCCAATTGTCGTGGCCCTTGATAGTTCGGCCACCCACACCTCCTTTTTCCTTTTCAATTAACCGAATAACAAAGACGGTTTTCTGCGGGAATGACTTTTCCCTGTGTCATGGATTAGTACACTTCCCCCGCAGACGGTGAGTGACAAAGTCAGAGAACTGTGGGGGGAGGGGGTAGAGCAGGAGGGGGGGTGAAGACAAAACATCTCAGGAACCACAAAAACATCAAAAGGGGAAAATGTGAAAGAATTGGCACGCCGCATCCCCCAACGCCCTCCCCCACCACCACCACCAGACTTCATTTCCTTCCTCTTGCCCCTCACCCCCCACCCCCGATTCACTTGTGTTCCCCTTCGCTTGGAAAAGCCTTCCGACCCTTTTAAAAACCGGTACAATTCTTTATTAATAATAATCATCAAAGGTTTTTACATCACAATTAAAAATAGGAATGCTTTTTTTTCTTTCGTTTCTTTTTTGTAACTTTACTCCCTTTCCAAGAACTAACTGTTCTTACGATAACTTTTTTTCTCTTTTATTTTTTTTTGGGGGGCAGGTATGGGGTAGGTGGGTGATTAAATGGTATCCCACCTTTGTGTCTGAATCAAAAGTAACATCAAAATTTTGCCGACATACACTATTGCCCATAAATAAATACGACCCTGACAATTTTTTTTTAATAAAAAAAAAATCAATTTCCCTCTAAGCAAAAGATACCAGAGTTTTATAATTTCTTGTGGCACATTATAAATAAAACGGATATTATTAGGTATTATTTACTGTATTGCCCAACACGTTAAGTTTTTACACCTCCGAAGATTATTCTACGAACACTACAAAAAAAAAAATTTTACCAACACCACAAACTTTTTGAAACTTAACATCTTCCTTCAATTGTGCTGTGGACGTGTAAATAACTTAATAGCTGGATTATATTTTGAACATTTTTGATAATCTCTTACACTTTTTTATATATTTACACCAAACTCTTTTTGAGTTTATTTTTGAATTAAAAATGCTTCTGATTTTTAAAAATAAAATTTATTTTATTTTTGAAACAGTATGCGCATTTTAAAAAATTCAAGCATTCCAGCGTGTTTTTGTACCCCCTATTCTCTTCCAACGGTTTTTTATCCCTTCTTTCCTTCATATGTTTTGCTCGTTGATGATGACCCTTCTACTAAGCGGTCGAAACAGATTCTGTCAGCAGATTATAATTACTAATTGTTTTGTCAAAATGTTAAATTCATATATATATATATATATATAGAGAGAGAGAGAGAAGGAGAGAGAGAGAGGGAGAGAGAGAGAGAGGGAGAGAGAGAGGTAGAAAGAAAGAAAGAAAGAGAGAGAGAGAATACCTAAAAATCCCTAACCAAGTAGTGTGTGTGTGTGAGAGAGAGAGAGAGGGGGGAGAGAGAGAGAGGGGGAGAGAGAGAATCTGAAAAATCTAAAACCAATTGGACAAAGAAAGAAAGAAAGAAAGAAAGAAAGAAAGAAAGAAAGGAAAACCTGAAAAAGTCTAGACAGACAGAGAGATAGAGAAAGAAAGGAGAGAGAATACCTGAAAAAATCTAGACAAGTAGATACAGAAACATACACACATGGATAGTCAGAGAGAGAGAGAGAGGGTGAGAAAGAGAGAGAGAAAGAAAGAGAGGGAGAAAGAGAGACAGGGGTGGAAGAGAGAGAGAAAAAGAAAGAGAGATAGAGAAAAAGAAAGAGAGATAGAATACCTGAAAAAAACTAGAGAAGTAGACATTGAAACATACATATAGATAGTCAGAGACAGAGAGGGGGAGAAAGACAAAGAGAGAGAGAAAGAGAAAGACAGGGGGAGAGAAGGAGAGAGAGAGGGGGAGAGAGAGAAAGAGAGAGAGAAGAGAAGAGAAAGAGAGAAAGAGACAGAGAGAATACCTGAAAAAAATCTAGACAAGTAGCCACAGAAACATACACACACGGATAGTCAGAGAGAGAGAGAAAGAGAGAGAGAAAGAGAGAGAGAAAGAAAGAGAGAGAGAGAGAGAAAGAGAGAGAGAAAGAGAGAGAAAGAGAAAGATAAAGAGAGAGAGAAAGAATACATGAAAAATATTGATAATCAATAGAAAAAAATTGTTTTTCGGGAAGTAAATAAAAAAAATGTATGGAAGACAATATGGATATAAATGGTGTCTCCATCGTTCTTGCTTGAAGCATGTCATCGCTTAGCACAACAAGAAAAGAAAAGAAAGGAAAAAGACTCCCTTCTAATAATATTTATTTAAGCTAATACTCTAGCAATACCGCATGTCAGTCCAGCATTGAGTAGAAAACGAAAGACATAATAAATCTCTTTTGCCGATTGTCTTAAAAGGGCTTCCAGTATAATACAAAACCGAACAGAGGATTTTCCTGTAAAAACAATTTGCAAATGGCTACTTTCTTTTTTGTTTAACGCTGTTTTGTTTTGTATTGTTTTGTTTTTTTATTATTGTTGTTTGTTTGTTTGTTGCTTTTTTTTTGTCTGGTTGTTTGGGGGGGTCTTTTCGTTCAAATATTTCTTTACTTTCTTTTTCTCTTTTTTTTTCTTTCTTTCTTTCTTTTTATTCATTTTTTTTTTTTTTTGCAAATCCCTGCCTGTCAGTAAATTGCTTATAAGAACGTCACAATATGGCACAAACAAAAAATCTGTAGATGGTCAGAATTTTTGTACATGTTCATCTTTCAGGTTGGCAATAATTGGAAATGTATCCAGAACAACCAACGTTGCATTTTGACATTTCAAAAGGTTTAGGGTTAGGGTTAAGGAGTCATAGGGATAAGAAGGGCTTGAACTTGGATTGAAACATTTTTTTTACAAGACAGACACCAATTTCATCGAAACAAAACTTTAAATTAAGAACAATTTTTTTCTTTTTTTTTCTTTTTTTTTTCTTTTCTTCTTTCTTTTCTTTTCTTTTCTTTTTTCCTTCCGTATTTCTTTCTTCTTTCTTTCTTTATTTCTTTCTTCCATGTGTTGTTCTATTATTTTTCTTTTTGTCGCTTTCTTTTTTCTTTCTTGCTTTCTTCTTCTTCTCTTTCTTTCTTTCTTTCTTTCAAAGTGTTGCTCTATTCCTTTTTTTTCTTTCTTCCTCAGCTTCCTTCTTTCTTTCATTTCTTTAATTCTTTCTTCCAGTGTGTTGCTCTATTAATTTTTTCTTTATTTCTTATTTCTTCATTCCTTCTTTCCTTCCTTCCTTCCTTCTCTCTTTCTTTTCTATCTTTCTTCTTTCTTCCAGGTGTTGTTCTATTTATTTTTTCTGATTCTTTCTTTCTTTGGATCTCCTTCCTTCCTTCCTTCCTTCCTTCCTTCCTTCCTTCCTTCCTTTCTCTTTTTCTTTCTTTCTTTTCTCTTTCTTTCTTCCAAGGTGTTGCTCTATTTTTTCATTTTCTTTCTCTTTCTTCTCTTTCTTTCTTTCTTTTTCTGATGTGTTGTTCTATTAATTTTCTCATTCTTTCTTTCTTTCCTCTCTTTTTCTTTCCTTTTTTCTTCCTCTCCTCTTTTCTTTTCTTCATTCTTTCCTTCTCCCTTTCTTTCTTTCTTTTTTATTTATTCTAATGTGATATTCTATTATTTTTTCTCATTCTTTCTTTCTTTCTTTTTTCTTCCTTCCTTCTCTTTTTCTTTCTTTTCTTTTCTTTCTTTCTTCCAATATGTTGCTCTATTGATTTTCCTCTTTTTTTTTCATTTTATTTCTTCTTTCCTTCTTCCTTTATTTTTCTCTTCTTTCAAAATAATTGTCTTCCCTCTTTTTCCAATTTTACTTTTCATAAAAACAAAACAATAACTGAATATCTTTCCTCTCTCCAAAATTGGCAACGGAGAATGGAACTTAGAAAAAACTTTCAAAATAAGAGCTGTGGGGGTATGTAATATACGAGGAATGTCATTTTGTTTAGAACAGGTATAATTACCAACACAGGAACATGTATCATTCATCAAAATAAACCTGGTACTCTGTAGATCACATCCCTCCTTCTCCACATAGGTGAGACAAAAATTAATGCCATTTTGTTTAGGACAGGTATAATTACCAACACAGGAACATGTATCATACTTGTTCCTGTGTTGGTAATTATACCTGTCCTAAACAAAATGGCATTACATTTTGTCTTACCTATGTGGAGATGTAGGGATGTGATCTACAGAGGATCAGCTTAAAATAAAATAAAGCTGGTCCTCTGTAGATCACATCCCTACTTCTCCACATAGGTGATTCAAAAAGTAATGCCATTTTGTTTAGACCGGTATAATTACCAACACAGGAACATATATCATACATCAAAATGAAGCTGGTCCTCTGTGAATCTCATCCCTACTTCTCCACATAGTCACCATTTCTCTCAATAGCAATGTTCCACTTTCGTATGAGGGCATGTATCCCTGCCCCGTAAAATTCTGTTGACTGTTCTTTGAGCTACTTCTTCACTACAGATTAATATGTTTGGGACAATCATATAGGTGCTAGGGCTTGACGTGACCAGACGATTGATCGGAGGGAGCCCTCTCCAACTGCCCGTCTAGCCTAATTGAGGACCAAAGTGGAGTGTTGCAAGTCATGGATTGCTCAGCAACAGAGAAATTTGAAGAATATAGTTGGGACGATCATATAAATGCTAGGGCTTTACGTGACCAGACGACTGATCGGAGGGGGCCTTTCCGGCCACCCGTCTAGCCTAACATGTTCATTTTTTTTATTCCGCGTTTGTTAGATACGCAAGTTAATGGGCACACGCACATTCGCGATTTCTATCTAAATATTATATTATATTAAATAATATAAATATTTGTTAACGAATACGAGGTTGGGCTGAAAAGTTAATAGGCTGAATAGTTCATATGAAGACGTCATATCTGCTGTTGTGACTTTTTTGACTAATGTGATCCAAGCACTGCAACACCGATTGAAGAAGTGTGTGGACCACGAAAGTGACTATGTTGAATAATAAACCTTATTTTTGGTCACATTTTATGAGAGTATTTTGGTCTGCCTATGAAGTGTCCTGGGTATGACGTTAAACTGTATCTAATGGTGAAATTCCAATTCTGGAGCTCTGGGAGTGTGGAGTACTCCTTCACTCTGACCCGGAGTGGTAGTACCTGTTAATGTTCCATCTATAGTTTAAATAGAAAAAAAATGATTTTAAAATAATGTGTTTAGAAAAAAACTTTGAGAACCCATTAAGAAAGAATAAAATAAAATGTATCCGGTATGAAATAAGCCAATAAGGGTTGACATGCCGTAAAACCCAACCAATCAACTGCCTATGAACTTTTTCAGCCGACCCTAATATACGTCATGTTTTAACTTTTGTATTCTAAACAAGGTATATATCCTTTTATTTATTTATTCATAATACTCCGTATAAGTAAAAATATATATGCAGATCATTATATGTACGTTTGAGTTCTCAATTTTGGTTGAATCCTATCAAAGTAACATTTGATATCATCCACCTATATATATATATATATATATATATATATATAATATATATATATTTGAAAATGGTTTTAAAAAGCGTGTGCATTGTGAGATGTTATAATAAATACAATTTCAACCAGCACATACCCACATCCCTACGCAGCAATAATTTGGACCATTCCACTAAACTACCTAGTCAATCTTTCACTCCGCTATCACACGTCACCTACTTGATAATCCTGCATGCGCAGCGTCTTATAATCATTCAATGTTCACTATATTAGAGGCCGCTGACAACGAATTACTTCTTTCAATTCTTGAATCCTTATTGATCAGCAAATTCCATCCCGAACTCTGTATACAAAAACAATCCTTCAATTTACTGTTATTCGGATCCAACAACCACTCCTCCAACAATAATATTGCTGATAATAACTCTGCATGTTCTCACAACTCTGCTACGTAATATATATATATATTTTTTTTTTTTACTTCCACATCTGCTGATTTTACACATTATTCCTCGTACAAACATTAGTGTCACGGTATGCTTCTCTGATGAGACGTGACCGAAAAAAAGATATCTTTTTCAGAAGAAAAAAATTTTGTGAAATTGTATTTATTATAACATCACACAATGCACACGCTTTTTAAAACCATTTTCAAAAAACAATCTATTCACACACACACACACACACACATACACACACACACACACAACATAATATATATATATATATATATATATATATATATATATATATATTATTCGGAAAGAATGGCTTAAGACATGTTTCGCTATACTAAAGAGCTTTGAAGAAATAGATTGAAACATGATCAGCTTCGTCATATTTTAGAGCAAAAACTGACTCCTGCTTTAGAAAATTTAATCTGAATTTTGACACACCTTTGTATATTATATATATATATATATATATATATATATATATATATATATATATTATTTAATCTATAGATGAATATATATTTATATAGAGAGAGATTAAATGAATATATATATATATACATTATTTAATCTATAGATGAATATATTATATATATATATATATATATATATATATTATATATATTTAATATATATATATATATATATATATATATATATATATATATTTATATATATAAGTTGATTCATGAGAAGAGTTTTCTAGGAGTTTTTCAAGTATTTTCATGTCGTCATTAGACTTAGCGATGTCAATTACTAATAACATTTTATGTCTTTTTTATGTTTTTTTTTTTGTTGCTTTTTTGTCTTTTTTTTTTCTTTTCTTTCAATCATACCAATATTTTGGTTCATTTTCCCAGTTTCAGCCTCTTTATGTCTATAAAATTCTATAAAATCTCTGATTTATTTGTTTTTTTATTTTTTTATTTTACGGAGAATAGAATAATTGTATTTATTTTGTATGGTTTTCATCTTGGCTGTCATATTGAACCTGTCATTATTTTCATCTGCGTTTATTTTCTTTCCATATATTCATTCATTCATTCATTCATTTAGTTAGTTACTTTTTTAATATTTCATCTCATTCTTTTTACTTTTTTTTTCTTTCTTTCTTTATTTTTCTTCTTTCTTTCTTTTCTGTCTCTTTTTACCTTTTCTTCTTCGTTTTTCACTTTTTTTTTTTTTCTTTCTTTTCTTCTTTCTTTTTTCGGTCTTCGTTCTTTTTCTTCCTTCTTTCTTCTTCTTCTTTCTCTTTTTTCTTTTTTTTTTTCTTTCTTCGTTTTTTTTTCTTTTTTTCTTCCATCTATTTCTTTCTCTTGCTATTTTTCTTTCTTTCTTTCTTCTTTCTTTTTCTTTTCCCTTTTTCGTTAATTTCTTCTTTTTTCACATATTCTATTTTCTTACTCGTTTTCTTCCTTCTTCTTTTCTTTTTTTCTTCTTTCTCTTTCTTTTTCTTCTTCTTAATTTCTTTTTCTTCCTTCTTACTTTTTTCATTCTTCTTTCTTTTTCTTTCTATTTTTGCTATTTCTTTTTACTTACCTTTTCTTTCTTCTTTTTCGCTCTTGGTTTTTTTCTTTCTTTTTCTTATTTCTTTTTCTTTCTTTGTTCATTTCTTCTGTCCCAGTCATATCTCTCTCTCTCTCTCTCTCTCTCTCTCTCTCTCTCTCTCTCTCCTCTCTCCTCTCTCTCTCTCTTGCACTTACTGTACTTATATTTCTTCTCATCTCTCTTTTTTCTCACTCTCTCTCTCTTTCTCTATGTCTGTCTGTCTGTCTGTCTGTCTCTCTCTCTCTCATTCTATTTCCTTTCATTGTTTCCTATCTTATTTTCAGACACTATCTACCTCTACTATTCTCCCTCTCACTCTCTCTCTCTCTCTCTCTCTCTCTCTATATATATATATATATATATATATATATATATATATATATATAATTTGCTTTTCACTCTTCTCTTCTTTTTCTTTCCCTTACCTTTATCGAAGACTATTTTCATCCTCTTTTCTAAGAATCTTAATTAAAGGAGGAAAATATTGTGTCCATTTTTTACGATCTCCCATAAAATATTGCACTCAGGGCCTCCATATTATTTTCTCTCCCCCCCTCCCCCAAGTTTTATGCCTCGGCTTACCAATGACTTATTGGACAACAGAAAAAAACAACTCGTATACAGTGAATTTATAATAACCTTCAAGTACCTTGTTTATGATACTTGATTCTATTGAACCCAAATAACATATTTCATACGACCTCAATCCACCTTGGGGAATTATGCATTATTATTGTTATGCAACAATAAATAAATACTTATTCACGATCATTTTCTTAACAACGTACCTACTATAGTTTGGTTTGGTTTTATTGGGTTCTTTCCGTCCAGTAAGCCGCCCTATCGGCTGGGGCGTTAGAATGCATCGACTGCACCTCTGCAGAGGGGTAAGACTCCCCCAATGGGGCTACCTGTTGGCCGTGGGTGGCGACCCGTGATGCTTAAGGATAGAGCCCAGGTGGATGAGCAGTTCATGACATGCAATACTCCACTTTGGCCCTATCTTGGGCTAGACGGGACGGTCGGAGAGGTCCCTCCGATCAATCGGCTGGTCACGTCAAGCCCTAGCACCTATATGATTTTCCCAACCCTATTGCCTTTATGGCAAGCCCCAACCCCTTTTTATCATATGGGTGCTAGAAGGCGGTGGCTGCGGGTCTACATGTCCTGGGAATGACGTTAAATTCTATCTGATGGTGAGGTTCCAGTTTTGGAGGTTTGGGGAATGTGGAGCACCCTTTCATCACCATTGCTCCCTGGTCCACTCTGACCCGGAGTGGTAGTCCCTGTTAGGGTCCCATCTATGGGTTAAAAAGAAAAACATGAGTTGATAAACACAATTGTATTATCCATTAAGAATTGATTTATTTCAAAACTTTATCGGCATTGAATGACCCACTGAGGTTGATATGCCGTAAAACAAAACAAACCAAACTAAACCAAACCGTCCACTAAGGACGATGGCGTAGTGTTCAGAAGAAAAAATGAAAAAATAAAAATTTATCTGCATTTGTGCAAGTGACTCTGCAGGCCAATTCTTGAGTGACAGTCTTTGGTGTACTGAATGCACACAAACTGTGATGCTTTCTGTGGTTGCTGGCTTTTTTTCTCTCTTTCTGGCTCTCTTTTCTGTCGAGGCTACTCTCCTCACTGCCCCCACCCTTCTCCGTGCCTTGCTTAACGTTGAAGCGCCAGGCCGCTCTATTATTTTTGTATCTACCTCCCACATGTTTGTGTCAATATGTCATATCCTCATAACTCTCCTGCAGACATCTTTAAATCTTAGGCGTGGTCTACCTACCGATCGAGAGTCTTTTACTAATTCGCCGTACAAAAGATCTTTTGGGATGCGTCCATTTTCCATTCTCCTGACATGTCCATTGGTTTGTTTTATTTCTTTGTTTAATGGCATATCAACATTCGTGGGATATTTAATTTATTTTTTAAAAAAGCCCTATCAACTAGAGCTGTAGAATACACCGACTGTACCTCTGCAAGGGGGTAAAATCCCAACAATGGGATTACCTGTTAACCGTGTGTGATACTTTAGGACGGAATCCTGGTGGTCGAGCACTCCGCTACATGCAACACTCTACTTTGGCCTTTACTTTAGATAGACTGTTGGTCAGAGAGGCCCCTCCAATCGATCGGCTGGGCACACCAACCCTTAGTATGTATATAATTGTCCCAACCCCATTGCCCTTATGGCAAACACCCAATCCTTTTTATTATATATGTACTAGAAGGCGATGTCTGAAGGTCTTAGTGTCCTGAGTATGATGTTAAACTGGGGAGTGTGAAGTACTCCTACATCCTCATTACCCCAGGTCCGCTCTTACCTAGAGTGGTAGTACCTGTTAGGGTCCCATCTATTGGTTAAATAGAAAACTGTGTTTATAAAAAAATATGAGTATCCATTAAGAATGAATTTATTTCAAAATTTTATCGGCATTAAATGACCCACAGATCTAGACTTGTTAATTATGGGTTCCCATATTGCCATGCAGTTGTGGCAAAGAATACAAAGGCGAAACATGCCGCCCACTGAAGAGTAAGACTAGAAGAACATCGTAAAGCAGTGATCCGAGGAGAAATAGAAAAATCGGGTATAGCTGACCATATATGGAATGAAAAAGGGAAACCATCTGCCCTTATGGGATGAAGTGAGAATAATAGATAGAGAAGAACATTGGAAGAGAAGACGCCTCAAAGAATCAGCACATATGATAGGCTGTACTGGGCTGTTAAGTAGACCTAGCATAGAAATGAATACAATATGGGAACCCATAATTAAGAAGGCTAGATCAGATTGAGAAAAAAAAACAATATAAGTCTAGGTAAAAATCATAAGTAAATAGGTAGATATTCTAGCCAAATCAAGACATTAGGTTTATAAGTTCCCAAAAATTCACACTCAATTGTCCAATTGGACACATGGCTTAGTGGAATAAGGTAGTTAGGTTAAGACAGTTCTAAGTGACAGTTATCTCTGGAACCCGAGTTCAATCAATGAGTGAGGACATTTAGAAAAATCTTCTCTATAAAAAAATTAAAACGTTGTATGGAGTACAATTCCATGAGGAATTTGTGATACATGTAATTAGGAAGAAAGAGGGTTACGTTGAACGCGCTTCTTAATATTGAAAGAAGACAGCCCAACAAAAAGAATGAGAATAAAGGGTAGACATTAAAGAAACTTTCGAAGGGAATATTGTTGGAACAATAATTTTATGATGAATTCGGTAGGGTTGGGGTGGAATGTATGGGGTGGGCGTATGTGTTTTGTGTTGGTTAAGAAATATTTACTTTTAAATGTGGTACGCTATGTTAGGGTTCGGATAGTAATTTGTTGTGTGCGTGTGTGTGTGGTGTTGTATTCTGTGTTAATGCGTGAATTTTTGTGTATTTCTGCGTGTGTGTGTGTCGTTGAGTGTGTATTTTGTTTAATACGTGAATTTTATTTGTGTATTTCTGCGTGTATATGCGTGCGTTTGTGTATTGTGTTAGTTTGTGCTAGTGTGTGTGTTTTAAGGTTTATTTCTTGGTTATACGTGTGTGTGTATCATGTGTGGTGTTATGTGTGCTTAACTTGTTTAATGTTTGTTTTAATGTGCATTTTGTTGTGTAAGTAGCGTGTATATGATGATTTGTGTTTGTATGGTTAAATTGTATCTATCTATCTATCTATCCTATCTATCTATCTGTTCATTATTTAATATCTATCCTATCTATCTATTATCATATTTATATCTATCTATCTATCTATCTATCTATCTTATTCTATCTATCTGTCATATTTATATCTATCTATCTATCTATCTATTATATATATCTATCTATCTATCTATTCTATCTATCTGTTCATATTTATATCTATCTATCTATCTACTATCTGTTCATATTTATATCTATTTATCTTATCTAATCTATTCTGTTCATATTATATCTTATCTATCTATCTATCCTATCGATCTATCTTATCTATCCATCTATCATCTCATATTATATCTATTTATCTATCTAATATCTGTTCATATTTCTATATCTATTTATCTATCTATCTATTCTGTTCATAATCTATCTATCTATCTATCTATCTGTTTATATCTATAATCTATTATCTATTCTATCTATCTGGTTATATCTATATCTATCTAATCTATCTTATCTTGTTCTATTTAATCTAATCATTGTTTATATATATATATATAATCTGTTTCATATTTATATCTATCTATCTATCTCTCTATCTCTCTCTCTCTCTCCTCTATATATATATCGATATATTATATATATATATATATATATATATAATATTATATATATATATATATATAATAACATGATTCAGTAGTATGTATCGTGTGTTCATTTATAATCTATTATAATATATGTTCATATAGCTATATATCTATCTTATGTATCTGTTAATGTATATCCATCTATCTATAATGTGTTCATATTTATATCTATCTATCTATTCTATTCTATCTATCTGTTCATATTTATATCTATCTATCTATCTATCATCTATCTATCTATCTATCTATCTCTGGTTCCTATGTATCATCTGAGTTGTTCGTAACCACGTATATTANAATTAACACAACTCCTACCCCAGCTATCGTTAGCGGAATGAGAAAAGGATACCCCAGTGGACTAAATAAAGGGTTAGTTCAAAGTCCGTGATGGGCCTCCGAGTTCGAAAAGAAGGTTCCCGAGTCCGAGAAGGTTCCCAGTCGATAAGAAATACCTGAAGAAGGCCGGAGGGCATATCGGCCGAAACGTTGTAAAAAATAACAATGAAGATGAGGGCAGTAGTCCGAATAACGAAATCTTCAACCCTCATCTCAAACATTCAGAGAAATAACAGATAATTGAGTTTAATTTTTTGTTGTTTTCGTTTTATTTTATTTTATTGTTTTTTTTTTTCTTTTTTTTTTTGTCAAATATCCCCCCCCCGTGTAAAACGGATGATTTTTTTTACGTGTATAATCAATACAGACTTTATACACTCTAATTTCCGTATTAACACCCTTAGTAGGGGTCCTCTTCTCTTTTTTTTTTTCCAACATCTCTTTTGCCGTAGAGTTAAGATAAAAGTTCAGGTTTTCCAATATTGATTTTTGGATTAAATTGCTGAATATTCTTCTAATCACTCGACGCGTACACATTCTCTTCTATTACTCTGCCTTAGCTTCTTTCTCATTTCCATGATGATTTGTTAAACATATTATATTTACTTTTATTCTTACAGGTTCAGCTTCTCTTATTATATACCCTTCTAGTTGGAGGCGCGTGGTTAATGGTTAGAGTCGTAGGAAATGGACTCGTCGACCCGGGTTCAATCCTGGACGAAGCTGTTTGCATTTCACATGGCGCTATTAACCTTGGGAAAGGGATGAATCAATTCTCCCTCCATCTAGCGCGATAAGATAGCATGGAATACTGAGCTCTTTAACCATGACTAGGTAAACAGCTCTAGGAGAAGGAAAACTCTGAATTCAAATCTGTTAAACTCCCGCTTAAGAAATTGAACCTTGTGTCGCATCCTGCTCGTGCGGAGTGGTTTGGTAAAATTATATATATATATATATATATATATATATATGTGTGTGTGTGTGTGTGTGTGTGTGTGTGTGTGTGTGTGTGTGTGTTGTGTTAAAACTGTACAGACAATTCTTGTCGGACGAGTTTTTGTTAGATCCTTTTTAATTTTCTGCCTCTTTTTGGTGTCAGGATCGAACAAAAACTCCTCCGACAAGAATTTGTCTGTACAGATTAACACAACATGTTTAAAAGAAAAAATTCTGCCAAATATACACTTATTTTAATATATATATATTATAATATTATAATATATATATAATATATATATATATATATATATATTTCTTCCGGGCCGATTTTTCGGGATTGATTTATTCGGGTTGTTTTACTTCTTGTTCATTCATGCTCATTTCTTTGGTCTTAATAACTTAATAAGACTTGCGCTTTTCTTTAAGTCTTTTATTTAAAACTAGAGTGGCTACCCAGCATTTTCCTAGGTCGAGCAGGGTGGGCAATGTATGATTTGTTTACTTTTGAGATTTACTGGATATGCTGGATATTTTTAAGTAGAATTTCAATAGCTATTTCTATCTAAATTTCAATTTTTAAATATCTTTGAATATAAATCAAAATCTTCGTAATTTAAGCACAAAAAGCAAGTTACCGGTGATATTTAATGTGTGTTTATTTACTTGTTTGTTAATTGTTTTATTTTCGTGTTTCATTCGAACATACATACATGCACACAATTGCCTTTATATATGTATAGACAACCCAGCCCATATTGATTCAGCCACTTCTTGACTACAAGATATCCCTTCCTCATCACTGGAATAATGTTTGCCCTCTCAAACCCCCTTTCCCGGAACAGGAAGAATAATTAGGATTATTCCAGTGACGAAGAAGTGAATCCGTAGTGAAGAAGTGGCTCAAAGAACAATCAACAGGATTTTACGGGGCAGGATACATGCTTTCTTTCAAGGTGGAACATTGCTATTGTGAGAAACGGTGACTATGTGAAGACGTAGGGAAGTGATCCACAGAGGACCAGCTTCATTTTGATATATGATACATGCTCCTGTGCTTGGTAATTATACTTGTCCTAAACAAAATGGCATTACTTTTGAATCACCTATGTGGAAAAATAGGGATGGGATCCACAGAGGACCAGCTTCATTTTGATGTATGATATATGTTCCTGTGTTGGTAATTATACCTGTTCTAAACAAAATGCATTACTTTTTGAATCACCTATGTGGAGATGTAGGGATGTGATCTACAGAGGACCAGCTTCATTTTGCTGTATGATACATGTTCATGTGTTGGTAATTATACCTGTCCTAAACAAAATGGCATTACTTTTTGACACCCCTTTGTGGAGAAATAGGATGTGATCACTGAGGACCAGCTTTCATTTTGATGAATTGATACATGTTCCGGTGTTGTAATTATACCTGTCCTAAAAAAAATGGCATTACTTTTTGACCCACCTTACGTGGAGAAGTAAGGATGTGATCTACAGAGGACCAGCTTTTATTTTGCTGTATGATACATGTTCCTGTGTTTGCGTAATTATACCTGTCCTAAACAAAACGGCATTACTTTTTGATCGCCCTCGTATATATATAATATATTATATATATATAATATATATAATATATATATATATATATTATATATATATATATATAAGCATTGAATGGAAGTTTATGTTTTTGTGTTATTCTTCTACCTGCTATTCTCATCAACAAGCCTTTCCATCTCCAATATGCACTGGAAAGAGATAGATAAGAAAAATCAAAATGGCTTCCATCCAACAAAAATGGAGTTTTGAAGGTCTTCAGTTTCGGCAGGGTCTTTCCTTATCTAATTATCGTCAGAGGCATGACTTTGCCAAAAACCTTTTATTCGATTTCCAATACGCCCCCCCCCTACAGTTTCCCGCCTCTTCAACTGCTCGATGGCTGCAAAGGTTGGTCGGGCATCATTTACAGTTATCAATGCCTTAGTTGCCGAGAAACGAAAATGGTTTCAATGGCTTTCCGGTTGTAAATGATTTTTAAAGATGGTTTGTTTGAATATAAAACACTCAACAAGATTGTTTTAAATGTATCAGAAAGAATCATTATACATATATATATAATATATATATATATTATATATATATATAATATATATATATATATATATATATATATTCATGTGTATGTATGTGTGTGTGTTTTATAGATATATATGATATATATATAATGTATGTTATATACATGTATGTCACATATATATTTATATAATATGTATATGTTATATATATAATATATATAATATATATATATATATATACATTGTGTGTGTACATACATATTTATATATATATATATATGCTTATATAAATATATGCAGTAGAATCTTGTTAAAATGTGTGTATATATATGTATACATATATATATATATATGTATACATATATATATACGTGGTGTGGTGTGTGTGTGTGTGTGTTTGTGTGTGGTACACACATATATATGTGTTTGTGTGCGTGCATATATGTATGTATTATATATATATAAAGTATATTATATGACATATATATATAAATGTATACATATATGCACATGAATATGCATATACATATGCACATATATATGTACATATAAATATACTTATATATATATATACATACATATATATGCACGCACACAAACACATATATATGTGTGTACACACACACACACACACACACACCACACAACACGTATATATATTGTATACATATATATATATATATGTATACATATATATACACACATTTTAAACAAGATTCTACTGCATATATTTATATACATATTATATATATATATAAATATGTATGTACACACACATATATATATATATATATATATATATATATATATATATATATAAAACTATACATATATGATAAAATATATAGTAGACTACATGTATAAATATACATACATATATATATATATACATATATATCTATAATACACACACACATACATACACATGAATATATATATATATATATATATATATATTTATATATATATATATAAATATATATATATATATATGTATAAATGATTCTTTCTGATACATTTAAAACAATCTTGTGAGTGCTAATTCAAACAAACCATCTTTAAAATCATTTCAACCGAAGCCATTTAAACCATTTGTTTTCTCGGCAACTAAGGCATTGATAACTGTAAATGATGCCCGACCAACCTTTGGCAGCCATCGCAGTTGAAGAAGGCGGGAAACTGTAGGGGGGGCGTATTGGAAATCGAATAAAAGGTTTTGTGCAAAGTCATGCTCTGACGATAATTAGATAAGGAAAGACCCTGCCGAAACTGAAGACCTTCAAAACTCCATTTTTGTTGGATGGAAGCCATTTTGATTTTTCTTATCTATCTCTTTCCAGTGCATATTGGAGATGGAAAGGCTTGTTGATGAGAATAGCAGGTAGAAGAATAACACAAAAACATAAACTTCCATTCAATCTTATATATATATATATATATATATATATATATATATATATATATTATATATATATATATATATATATAATACGAGGGCGAATCAAAAAGTAATGCCGTTTTGTTTAGGACAGGTATAATTACCAACACAGGAACATGTATCATACAGCAAAATAAAGCTGGTCCTCTGTAGATCACATCCTTACTTCTCCACGTAGGTGGGTCAAAAAGTAATGCCATTTTGTTTAGGACAGGTATAATTACCAACACCGGAACATGTATCATTCATCAAAATGAAGCTGGTCCTCAGTGGATCACATCCCTATTTCTCCACAAAGGGGTGTCAAAAAGTAATGCCATTTTGTTTAGGACAGGTATAATTACCAACACATGAACATGTATCATACAGCAAAATGAAGCTGGTCCTCTGTAGATCACATCCCTACATCTCCACATAGGTGATTCAAAAAGTAATGCCATTTTGTTTAGAACAGGTATAATTACCAACACAGGAACATATATCATACATCAAAATGAAGCTGGTCCTCTGTGGATCCCATCCCTATTTTTCCACATAGGTGATTCAAAAAGTAATGCCATTTTGTTTAGGACAAGTATAATTACCAGCACAGGAGCATGTATCATATATCAAAATGAAGCTGGTCCTCTGTGGATCACTTCCCTACGTCTTCACATAGTCACCGTTTCTCACAATAGCAATGTTCCACCTTCGAAAGAAAGCATGTATCCCTGCCCCGTAAAATCCTGTTGATTGTTCTTTGAGCCACTTCTTCACTACGGATTTCACTTCTTCGTCACTGAATAATCCTAATTATTTCTTCTGTTCCGGGAAGGGGGTTTGAGAGGCAAACATTATTCCAGTGATGAGGAAGGGATATCTGTAGTCAAGAAGTGGCTGAATCAAATATGGGCTGGGTTGTCTATACATATATAAAGGGCAATTGGTGTGCATGTATGTATGTTCGAATGAAACAACGAAAATAAAACAATTAACAACAAAGTAAATAAACAAACACATTAAATATCACCGGTACTTGCTTTTTGTGCTTAAATTACGAAGATTTGATTTATATTCAAAGATATTTAAAAATTGAAATTTAGATAGAAATAGCATTGAAATTCTACTTAAAAATATCCAGCATATCCAGTAAATCTCAAAAGTAAACAAATCAATACATTGCCCCACCCTGCTCGACCTAGGAAATGCTGGGTAGCCACTTCTAGTTTTAAATAAAAGACTTAAAGAAAAGCAGCAAGTCTTATTAAGTTATTAAGACCAAAGAAATGAGCATGAATGAACAAGAAGTAAAAACAACCCGAATAAATCATCCCGAAAATCGGCCCGGAAGAATATATATATATATATATATATTATATATATATATATATTATATATATATATATATTAAAATAAGTGTATTTTGGCAGAATTTTTTTTCTTTTAAACATGTTGTGTTAATCTGTACAGACAATTCTTGTCGGAGGAGTTTTTGTTCGATCCTGACACCAAAAAGATGGCCAGAAAATTAAAAAGGATCTAACAAAAAACTCGTCCGACAAGAATTGTCTGTACAGTTTAACACAACACACACACACCACACACCACACACACACACACACACACACACATATATATATTATATATATATATATATATATATATTTACCAACCACTCCGCACGAGCAGGATGCGACACAAGGTCAATTTCTTAAGCGGAGTTTAACAGATTTGAATTCAGAGTTTTCCTTCTCCTAGACTGGTTACCTAGTCATGGTTAAAGAGCTCAGTATTCCATGCTATCTATCCCTAGCTGGAGGGAGAATTGGATTCATACCTTTCCCAAGGTTAATAGCGCCATGTGAAATGCAAACAGCTTCGTCCAGGAATTGAACCCGGGTCGACGAGTCCATTTCCTACGACTCTAACCATTAGACCACGCGCCTCCACTAGAAGGGTATATAATAAGAGAAGCTGAACCTGTTAAGAATAACAAAGGTAAATATAATAATGTTTAACAATCATCATGGAATATGAGAAAGAGAGCTAAGCAGAGTAATAGAAGGAAGAATGTGTAGCGTCGAGTGATTAGAAGAATATCAGCAATTTAATCCAAAAATCAATATTGGAAAACCTGACTTTTATCTTAACTTCTACGGCAAAGAGATGTTGGTAAATATAGATGGTTACGAACAGACTCAGATAGATACATAGGAACAGAGATAGATAGATAGATAGATAGATAGATAGATAGATAGATAGATATAAATATGAACAGATAGATAGATAGATAGATAGATAGATATAAATATGAACACATATATAGATAGATAGATATACATATGAACAGATACATAGATAGATATATAGACATATATATGAACATATAGATAGATAGATATAAATATGAACAGATATATATGAACAGATATATATATATATATATATATATATATATATATATATATATATATATATATATATATATATATATAGAGAGAGAGAGAGAGAGAGAGATAGAGAGATAGATAGATAGATATAAATATGAACAGATATATATATATATATATAAACAGATAGATAGATATAAATATGAACAGATAGATAGATAGATAGATATAGATATAAACAGATAGATAGATAGATAAATAGATATAAATATAAACAGATAGATAGATAGATAGATAGATATGAACAGATAGATAGATAGATAAATAGATATAAATATGAACAGATATATAGATAGATAAATAGATAATAAATATGAACAGATAGATAGATGGATAGATAGATAGATCGATAGATAGATAATAGATAGAATAAATATGAACAGATAGAATAGATAATAAATAGATATAAATATGAAAGATAATAGATAGATAGATAGATATAAATATAACAGATAGATAGATAGATAGATAGATAGATATAAATATGATAGATAGATAGATAGATATAAAATATGAACAGATAGATAGATAGATAGATAGATAGATAGATAGATATAAATATGAATAGATAGATAGATAGATAGATATAAATATGAACAGATAGATAGATAGATAGATAGATAGATAGATACAATTTAACCAATACAAACACAAATGCATTCATATACACGCATACTTACACAACAAAATGCACATTAAAACAAACATTAACAAGTTAACACACATACACACACACATGCAATACACACACACGTATACACCAAGAAATACACCTTAAAACACACACACTAGCACAAACTAACACATACACAAACGCACGCATATACACGCAGAAATACACAATAAAATTCACGTATTAACACAAAATAACACACTCACGCACACACACACACGCAGAAATACACAATAAAATTCACGCATTAACACAGAATAACACACACACACACACACGCACACAAAACAATTACTATCCGAAACCCTAACATTAGCGTACCACATTTAAAAGTAAAATTTTTCTTAACCAACAACAACACATACGCCCCACCCCCATACATTCCACCCCCAACCCTACCCCGAAATTCATCATAAATTATTGTTCCAACAATATTCCTTCGAAGTTCTTAATGTCTACCCTTTATTCTCATTCTTTTTGTTGCTGTCTTTCTTTCAATATTAAAGAAGCGCCGTTCAACGTAACGCCTCTTTCTTCCTATTACAATGTATCACAAATTCCTCATGGAATTGGTACTCCATACACTTTTTATTTTTTTATTCGCTTTGCCGCCACAAGAAAAGAGAAGGAGAGGGGCGCCCCACCAAAAAACAAAAAACAAAAAAAAAAAAACTTCAAATAATTTTTTAACAATAACACAAGGAACAATTGACAGTTTATGGAAGCCGGCAATTTAAAAAAAAAAAAAATTTCCGAGGAAAGATGAAGAAAAAAGAAGAATGAAAAAAAAAAATAAATAAAAAAAAATAAAATAAAAAAATAAAAAATAAAGATGGCTACCTTCTCTACTTACACGCAAGAAAGCTTTTCTGTATGGTACATGAACGTGTAAACTATGGCGGAGGAGGGAAAAAAAATTGATTCCGACAAGAGAAGAAAGGGGAAAAAAAAAAGAGTTTGAAAGAATTATGTCATCAAAGTCAAGGTATCACCCACACCCCCATCCCTAAAAAATAAGCAAGAAAGAAAGAAAGAAGAAAGAAAGAAAGAAAAAGACAGAAAGGAAAAGGGGGAAAAAAAATTATATCATCAAAGTAACGGCAGCTGAGTACAAAGATCGAAAGAAAGATGAAAGAATATGATGAATCATAGAGAAGATAGAAAAGAAATAGAGAAAAAGAGATAGAGAGCAGAGAGAGAAGAGAGAGAGAGAGAGAGAGAGAGAGAGAGAGAGAGAGAGAGAAGAGGGGGGAGAGAGAAAAGAAAGAAACTGCTTAGAGAGAAAGAAAACCATGATTAAGAAAAATTAAAAAGATAAGAAAGAAAGAATGGAAAGAATGAAGGAAAGGAAATAAAGAAAAAGGAAAAAGAAATAAAAAAGGAAGAAAGAAAGAAGGAAGTAAATAGCAATTAAAAGAAAAAAGAAAAAAAAGAATGAAAAAAGAAAACGAGAGAAGGAAAGAAAAGAAAAGAAAGAAAGAATGAAAAGAAAAAATAAAGAAGGAAGAAAAGAAAGAATGATCTTGTTTGTTTATAAAGAAAGAAAGAAAAAGAAAAAAAAGGAAAAAAAGAAGAAAGAAAGAAAAAGAAAGAAAAAAGAAAAGAAAGAAAGAAAAAGAAAGAAAGAAAAGGAAAAAGAAGAAAGAAAGAATAAAAAAAAAAAAAAGAAAGAAGAAAGAAAGGAAATGAAGAAAGAAAGAAAAAAGAAAGAAAGAAGAAGAAAAAAAAAGAAGAAAGAATGAAGGAAAAAGAAAGAAAGAAAAAAGAAAAGAAAAAAGAAATAAAGAAGGAAAGAAAGAAATAAAAGAATTTAAAAAAGAAGAAAGAAGGAAAAAAGAAAGAATGAATGAAGAAAAAAAGAAAGAAAGAAAGGAAAAAAGAAAGAAAGAAAAGAAGAAGAAAAAAAAAGAAGAAGGAAGGAAGAAAGAAAGAAAGAAAGAAAAAGAAGAAAATAATAGAAAAGAAAGAAAGAAAATAAAAAAAGAAAGAAAGAAAGAATAATGAATGAATGATTATTAGCCTGATCCAAGAAAGAAGAAGGAAAAAAAAAAAGAAAGAAAGAAAGAAAGAAAGAAAAACAACAACAGAAGGAATGAAAAGAATGGAAGATAATGAATTTAAAAGAAAAGAAAAAAAAGAAAGTAATAAAGAAATGAAGAAAGAATGAAAATAATGAAAAGAAAGAAAAAAGAAGAAAGAAAATGAAGGAATGAAGGAAAAGAAAGCAATAAAGAAAGAATAAAAGAAAGAAAGAAAGGAAGAAAGAAAGAATGATTATTAGCCTGTTTCCAGGAGAGAGGGAAGGAAAAGAAAGAAAGAAAGAAAGAAAGAAAGAAAGAAAATAAAAAAGAAAAGAAAGAAAGAATGAAGGAATGAAGGGAAAGAAAGCAATAAAGAAAGAATGAAAAGAAAGAAAGAAAGAAAGAAAAAAAGAAAGAATGATTATTAGCCTGTTTCCAAGACAGAAGGAAGGAAAGAAAAAAAGAAAGAAAGAAAGAAAAAGAAAGAAAGAATGAAGGAATGAAGGAAAAGAAAGCAATAAAAAAAGAATAAAAAGAAAAGAAAGAAGGAAGAAAGAAAGAAGAAAGATGAAGGAATGAAGGAAAAAAGCAATAAAGAAGAATGAAAAGAAAGAAAGAAAGAAGAAAAAAAAGAAAGAATGATTATTAGCCTGTTTCCAAGACAGAAGGAAGGAAAGAAAAAAAAAAGAAAGAAAGAAAAAGAAAGAAGGAAAGAAAGAAAGAATGAATAAATTCATAGGCAAAACTCTCAACTTCATGAATGAAAAGAGAAGAAAAAAATCAGACAAGAAACGAAAAACCAAGACAAAAAAACAACAACAAAAAAACAAAACATGAAAGGTGAGAAGAAATAGTTTGACACCCGAAACAATGAATTTTTCTTTTAATAAAGGGCATGAGGGGGGGGGAAGGGGAAAGAAGATGTGGTCCTCCTAAGGGTTACATTAAATTGAGATCACAACCAGTTGGGATGATCTGACAGATGTGTTATGTAACATTCAATCAGCAGCCGACACCATTTCCCTACAAAAAGCTGAATAATCTTTTTTCTTTCTTTCTTTCATTCATTTCCTTTTTCATTTCTTGGACTTTTCTTTCTCTATTTCTTTATTTCTAATTTCTTTCTGACTTTTTCTTTCTTTCTTTCTCTTCTTTTTTTTTCTCATTTCATTTTTTCTTTCTTTCTTTCTTTTCTGCAGTGTTTTTCTAATTCTTTCTTTCCTTAATTCTTTATTCAATTCTTTCTCTTTCTTTGTTTCTTTCTTTTTTACTTTTTTCTTTTTACTTTCTTTCTTTGTTTCTTTCTTTCTTTTCTGCAGTGTTTTTCTAATTCTTTCTTCTTTCCTTAATTCTTTATTCAATTCTTTCTTTCTTTCTTTCTTTCTTTCTTTCTTTCTTTCTTACTTCTTTCTTTTTTACTTTCTTTCTTTCTTTTCTGCAGTGTTTTTCTAATTCTTTCTTTCTTTCCTTAATTCTTTATTCAATTCTTTCTTTCTTTCTTTCTTTCTTTCTTTTTACTTCTTTTTTTTTACTTTCTTTCTTTCTTTCTTTCTTTTCTGCAGTGTTTTCTAATTCTTTCTTTCTTTCCTTAATTCTTTATTCAATTCTTTCTTTCTTTCTTTCTTTCTTTCTTTCTTTCTTTCTTTCTGCAGTGTTTTTCTAATTCTTTCTTTCTTTCCTTAATTCTTTATTCAATTTTTCCTTTCTTTCTTTCTTTCTTTCTTTCTTTTCTACAGTGTTTTCTAATTCTTTCTTCTTTCCTAAATTCTTTATTCAATTCTTTTTTTCTTTTTTCTTTCTTTCTTTCTTTCTTTTCTACAGTGTTTTTTTAATTCTTTCTTTCTTTCCTTAATTCTTTATTCAATTTCTTTTTTCTTTCTTTCTTTTTTTTCTTTCCTTTTTTTCTACAGTGTTTTTCTAATTCTTTCTTTCTTTCCTTATTTCTTTATTCAATTCTTTCTTTCTTTCTTTCTTTCTTTCTTTCTTTCTTTCTTTCTTTCTTTCTTTTCTACAGTGTTTTTTAAATTCTTTCTTTCTTTTTTCCTTAATTCTTTATTCAATTCTTTTTCTTTCTTTCTTTTTTTTCTTTCCTTTTTTTCTACAGTGTTTTTCTAATTCTTTCTTTCTTTCCTTATTTCTTTATTCAATTCTTCTTTCTTTCTTTTTTCTTTCTTTCTTTCTTTCTTTCTTTTCTGCAGTGTTTTTCTAATTCTTTCTTTCCTAAATTCTTTATTTAATTCTTTCTTTCTTTCTTTCTTTCTTTCTTTCGTGATACTTTCCTAAACATCATTTTGTTTACAAAGCCCAACATGTTATTCTATAACATTTATGCGTAATTATAAATTATGAACGTACCTGTAGTTAGAATTTCGAATAGGGTCCGTTGACTTAAAATAACGGGTCCCTATGGAAAGTTACTCGTTGCTTATGGACGGTTAGTGATCTTTTACTTCACCCCTTGAAGGCGCGCGATTGGACGCGTAGGAATATGTTTTAGTTTAGTTAGCGAGATGCAAGCCGACACCCTATCAGAGAGGATGCCTCTTAGGATTCGCAACTCACTCATGGCGGAATCAAATGGGCAGGGCTGAAAATAAAAGCTTGATCAAGAAACAAACAAGTCTTGTTTTGTTAATCAAATGTTAAAACAAGCAATTTCCAGCCATGCACAAATTAAGAATCAACGAAGAAGAACCATCCCTTAAAAAGTAAGCCGAACCAGAGAACATGGCGGTCCAGATGAGTTGACGAAGAAGCAGGTGTGTAGCAAATAAGCCAATCAACAATTAGCATCTAATATATCTGTCTGTCTGTTTGTCTGTCTCTCTATTATATACCCGATGTTTTATAAGGGATATATAACAACATGAGAGAGATACGAGTTTGAGTCTCTCCAGTTGAGTAAGTACCTGTTATGGCTTGAATAGATTTTAAAAATGAGGTTTTAAAGAAATGGATTTAAAAAAAAATGAATTCTAGAAAAAAAAAATTGAATACCCAACAAGAATAAATAAAATGTCTTCAGGACAAGATAACTCATGGGTAGACATGCTGGAAAATCCAACTAACCAATAAACCTTTAGGATTACCCTTGTGTTATATATATATATATATAATATATATATATATTATATATATATATATAGTAAATGAAGAAAAAACTCTAAACTTGCTTCATTACAATAATTTATTTCAACCGTATTAATACGGCATCTTCAGGTAATCACAAGAACATGACTCTTCCGTATTTGGGATCCTTCCATGTGTGGTTTAACCAAGCTGATGCATAGACCATAAGCGAAGCTCAATGTGCCTAATACCAGTGAGTAGAAGGACAGAGCAAGATACTTAGTAAATGAAGAAAAAACTCTAAACTTGCTTCATTACAATAATTTATTTCAACCGTATTAATACGGCATTTCTTCTATTTAGGAAGGAGTGAGGATTCTAATTAATAGTGGTCCATGATTATATTGATGCTTCTATTTAGGAAGGAGTGAAGGATTCTAATAATAGTGGTCCATGATTATATGATGCTTCTATTTAGGAAGGAGTGAAGGATTCTAATTAATAGTGGTCCATGATTATATGATGCTTCTATTTAGGAAGGAGGGAAGGATTCTAATTAATAGTGGTCCATGATTATATTATATTGATGATTCTAATTATATCATGATTATAGGAAGAAGTGAAGGATTCTAAATTAATAGTTGGTCCATGATTATATTGATGCTTCTATTTAGGAAGGAGGAAGG
This sequence comes from Doryteuthis pealeii, assembly GCA_023376005.1. Classification (NCBI taxonomy): domain Eukaryota; kingdom Metazoa; phylum Mollusca; class Cephalopoda; order Myopsida; family Loliginidae; genus Doryteuthis; species Doryteuthis pealeii. The sequence continues at coordinate 69,443,352 of CM042167.1, forward strand.
ATTCTAATTAATAGTGGTTCCATGATTATATTGATGATTCTATTTAGGAAGGAGTGAAGGATTCTAATTAATAGTGGTCCATGATTATATGATGCTTCTATTTAGGAAGGAGTGAAGGATCTAATTAATAGTGGTCCATGATTATATGATGCTTCTATTTAGGGAAGAGTGAAGGTATTCTAATTAATAGTGGTCCATGATTATAGTGATGCTTCTATTAGGAAGAAGTGAAGGATTCTAATTAATAGTGGTCCATGATTATATTGATGCTTCTATTTGATTATATTGATTATATTATGTTCTATTTAGGAAGGAGTGAAGTATTCTAATTAATAGTGGTCCAGATTATATTGATGCTTCTATTTTAGGAAGAGTGAAGATTTATTAATAGTGGTCCTGATTATATTGATGCTTCTATTTAGGAAGGAGTGAAGGTTCTAATAATATGTGGTCCATGATTATTATTGATGCTTCTATTTAGAAGGATGGAAGGATTCTAATTAATATTGATCCATGATTATATTGATGCTTCTATCTAGGACATAAGAATAGGGCTAGGACATAAGAATATACCGACTGCACCTCTTCAACCAAGCCAGACGGCGAGGGAGTCTTCCCCCTTTTTGCTAGCACTAGGCCAGTAAGATCTTTTTTTCATCGGGGTGGAATGGCACATCTACCATCAGCTCCTCGCTTGACCACACAGATGCAAACTGTGCTACTCATTGCGCTGAGTTGGAAAAGACCAGTATCGAACCCGAAATCTAACAAGTGATGACATGCCATAAAACCAACTAACAACCCAACCAACCAACCAGCTCTCCACTGTATTACACAAATCCAAGCTGTGCTACTCATGCGCTGAGCCGCTGAGAGCCGGTATCGAACCCGAAACCTAACAAGTGATATCATGCCATAAAACTAAACAACTAGGGAGGAGAGAAAAACAGCAACAATTTGAAAATGGTTTATTATGTGTGTGGGGTAAAAATAAAAATAAAATTAGAATTTAAAAAAAAAACAACCAACTCCCATGGGCCTTCACCAGAAGAACCCTCCGCGCATGTGCGACAAAAAGGACTGACTCCCCACCCCTAAATATCTCTCGGCCATTCGAACTTACGCCGTAACGGTGTCTAGTCGCTCCTACTAGTCAGGGAGATATCCCCTTGCTACAGGCGACTCTGACCCGATCAGTAAAGCCTAAATCATAAAATCACCTTCTGCCTTTGTCTCTTCTTTTTCGTTCCTTAAATTCCTTCTTTTCAGCGCGCCACCAAATGAGATGGGGTTAAAGCACCCCCCCCAAAAAAAAAATAAAACAAAGAACACACACCGAGAATATCCAGCTACATTAAACTTAAAACACCCAAACCTCTTCCTACACATATGTGTCATTTAAGAAATGTATATATTATCACTTTTTGAAAAGTTTATTGTGTTAAAATATTGCAGTTCAGAAAAACGACAAAGTCGACAGAGAACAAAAGGTGATTAAGTATTTCAATTAAATAAAGAAAAGATTTTCACCTGAAGTTAAAAACAAAAGATACACAAAAAAACATACGTTGAGGTAATCGACAATAAATTAACAGGTGAGAATTTTTGTCGATACAACAGTTTTTGTTGACTTATTTTGAAAATACAGGTAATTTTGTTTCTTGCAATCTTGTATGACATCTCAAAAGTCTACTCTTTGTAATACCAAGTCGTTCAGTTCAAAACCAAAAACGAGGCAATGTATATGTGTGATTAACTTGCTAACCATTCACCACAATGGAACAAAAGAATTAAAAAAACTGCTCTAAGTTCAGTTTTTCGGTGAGCTCATCACTAGTGTCCTTGAGCCAAACTAGCCCAAGATCTGCAAATGCCTTCATATAATGATTTATCAATCATCATAGTCAGGTTGTGAGAGAGCAAAGATCTTGACTTTTCTTCACCACCGTCAATATGGATCATTATGTAACGCTATTAGGGGGGGGGGGCTTGGATAATTAAGGTCGAAAAATGTTCTACTCCACACTCCCCAGAGCTCCAGAATTTGTACCGCACCAATAAATTATGCTAATGAAGAAAATTAATACCTGTTAAGTATCTGGCCGCCATTCTTCAGTTAAAGTAAATAAGTAAGTCCTGAGTTATATAATCCTACGTAGTGTCAAAAAGGTCCAGCGATATAGAATCCTTTGGTAAGTGAATAAGTCCTGTGATATAGAATCCTATGGTCCGTCGTCCAAGAAGATCCAAAGAGTAATGCCTAGGTATGACCAGAAAGGCCAGTATAAATTAATAATATCAGCAGCAGAGCACTGCCATGTGATTGGACAAGAATATGTCACATGACTATCGCCCAGTCTAAGTAGAGTGGGCGTCAGCACACCACCTTATATCCCGAAAAATATAAGGTGGTGATTCCAATCAGAAATATCCAATCCTTTTGTAGGCGTAGTTTCGATTTGCCTGGGAGAGTTGTCTGTCCGTTTAGTTTGCTGGTGCCGCTGGGGGCCGTTTTTATTAAACGGCTGGTTCAAACGCTCTCTCTCTTTCCGGTTCTCGACCTACGAGACACATGGTGACACGGTCTACCCTACTCTTGGGGCTTTTGGCCCCCCTTACATTACGTAAGTTATATCACAGCATGGACTATCCCTGTCTCATGTCTGTACTTTTATGTATATCTTGCTACCATTCATGAATGGATTATCTTCTACATGTAAATTTGTTTTACCTATGTATTATGTATCTTGTTATATCCATGTGCTATATATTAAATGTTTTGTCTATTAACCCTTGTCGGATTGTTCTTCAAGTAAATATAACTTTGAAACAAATGTTTTACACTTTCATTCAGGAATATAAGTTACAATTTACAATCATTTCATTAAGAAATTTTAAAATTCACCAAATCTTCAGTATGGAGCCTCACCATCAGATACAGTTTATTCTGCAGGGAATATAGCCAGCATATTCTGAGCCACACCAACAGGATGGTAAGTTTATCTGTTTGGTACAAGATCAAGTATGAGGCACTCACTGAGAATCAAACTCTCAATTGATAGTTTGTTAGTCTAGCTCGCTAAGCATGTTGGTTTGTTTTTAAGGCATGTCAACCCTTTTCGGTTATTTAATGCCGGAGTCAACTCATCTGTTGCTAAACAAAGGGATCTGGTTGCGTACAGTATCTGTGTTTACGTTTATTAAGGTTCGTAAAAGGATCGGTTTTAGTAAAAAATAATTTGTGGTTGAAGAAGAAGGAAATAAATATTTCGAAAAATATTTTGAAAGAAGGAATTGATTTGGAATGGTTTTGTTGAAAATGTTTGTGAAATTCCATCAGAGAATTGCTGGGGTTGAATATTTTCGAGAGAATTATAAACACTGGCCAGAGATGTCGGATTGTTTTGGCTAAATCCCGGGTGTAGCAATTTGACAATATACAATGGAATTAAAATATGATGTAAGAAATAATCAGCTGATTATCGGTAAATTATAAAGATGGGGTGAATAGTCAAAGTAGAAGAACAAGAGGAGAGCTATCGAACTCCAGACCCGAACGGTCAATTGAAGAAACACGCATGCGGCTGAATCAGTCTATTGAAAAAAAAAAAAAAAATTCTTTCTTTCTTTCTCTCCAAAGTTGACATCTGACAGGCGGATGTCACAAGCTTAATACAGGGTGTCCACAACGTCTTGAAAAGTTTTAAAATTGAACATTTAATAAATTACATTGTGCAAATATAAAATTTCAACTCTTTAAGGTTAATACTGATGTATATTTTTATTGCACTTCAACATGATCGCCATCTTTGTTGATACTTTTTCAATCTGTAGCGGGACTTTATGGACACCCTGTATATCTAATTTAAGCGATTCTGTTACTGTATGATAAAATCTTTTCGTAAAAAATCATATAAAATTTCAACTCTTTAAAGGTTTAATACTGATGTATTTTTTTATTACACTTCAACATGATCGCCATCTTTGTTGATACCTTTTCAACCTTGTAGCGGACTTTATGGACACCCTGTATATCAACTTAAGCGATTCTGTTACTGTACCTCCTTTTCTATCTTCCTTTGCGTCAACGACTGCTACATTTGTCAGGGCAAAAATAAACATTTGTTGAGAAAAAAAAATTGCGGAGTTGTTTTTAATCGACACGGGTTATCACGGACTGAGTTGAAGGACGTTTCACACAAGAAGAAAAGCTCACACTATACAAGAACGAAAAAACCCAAACGCCCACAATTTACCCTGGCAGTACTATGCCTAATCATCCAGTATCCACACACAGCTAATTTGATGAAGTTTTTGCTGCGTCAACGCACAAGAGGTGTATCCACGTTAGTTGTCCACATGAGAACATCACTTATGAGTTCGTTCTTGCTTCTCCAACATTGTTCATTGCGTCTTGTTCTCTTACTTGGATGGTTTTATGACTAGAGGCAAGTGTTCTGGAAGCGGAGGCTGAAGGTCTTAGACTCCTGGGTATGTCGTTAAACTACATCTAATGGTGAAGTTCCTATTTTGGAGCTCTTGGGAGTGTGGTGTACCCCTTTATCGCCATTACTCCCAGGTCCTGATCCGGAGTCGGTACTACCTGTTAGGGTCCCATCTATGGGGGGTAAATAGAGAAAATGCTTTTTAAAGATGCATTTAAAAAAAATTGAATTCCATCAAGAATGGAATAAAACAAAACCGTCTTCGGCATAAAATAACCCAACAAGATTGACATGCCGCTAAAAATTCAAGCCAACCACACACACAGACACACACAATTATAAGCATACACCAAATACCAAACACAGTCACATATACATACGAACATATATATATAAAACAATATAAATGACAAGCCAACCCCACACAGACACACGCGCAACATCGCAGACATATACACAACGTGTAATTTTCAAGATGTTAAATCGTACGCATACACCCAAACGCACTAACCACCACCCACCAACTCACAGACAAATATAAGCATGCACAAATACGAATACAGCGACATATTACATCCACACACACAAATACACTTTGCCGCACACACAAACACCGCGCAAGGAAGACACTTGTACTTTCAGCACAGCATTTGCCACATTGCACTTCACAGGTACACAACCCACGCGCACACACATATGTACACACACATATAACAGAGATACATGCACTCCACATACCCAGAGATACGCTTGCCACCAGTTTAATTCACACCACAATCTTACACTCGCATTAAAACACGCCCAACTCACATACCACACATACACACCACATACGCCCCATAAATATATATATATATAATATATATATATTCATATATTTATATTATATTATAACCACTTCCGACACCTTATTAATTACACACACAATCTCTACACATTCACCCACAAAACATGCACTCCAAAATATATTATATTTATATATAATACTATATAATATAATATTATGGACCTTCGTCAAATTTTCGACGGCATGAGTTCACACACACAAGAACTCGCCACACAAGGGATTTGTTTATAAGTTGGTGACAGTTGTGTTGGACCATCCAACCTTTTTCGCACCGTCGTACAAAAGAATGGTGCATCAAGGTGCACAACCCAATCTAACGACCGACCTCAAATTTTGAATTTCAGGTTATCCCTCTCCTAACTGTTACCTACCAGCCTAAGAGCCCAGTACTGCCTTACGTATTTAAACCCATAGGCTGGATGAAATTTGAATCAGAGTCATAACTCTTCCTAGATTTACCTACCCAAGCTGAGACCAGTCCTGCCTACTACTTTAACCCATAGCTGGACGAATATCTATCATATATTTTAATATATCTAACACACACTATAGAACACCCCTCATACACTCACACACATATATATCTACCCTGCAAAACTATTAGTACACGCACAAATCTTACAATTCTTCAAGCACGCACCCCCCACACCACACATATATTCATATATATATATACTATATATATATATATATACACATGCACACACATACCAACCTATAACCACACACCACACCAACCACACACACACACATAAATATATATATAATCATATTCATATACAATTCACGCACACCACACCTACAGACATATACCATGCAGAACAAAACAATCTTACACATGACAACACAACCACAACCCACCCAGACACACACACCACACGTTATATAAACACCAAATATTAAACACAGACCATGCACACAACCATATATACACACATTAAAACACAACACATGCTAACCCCCTCCACCACACAAGTTCCCACATGCAAATATCTGTAATATCCAAGACATCATCTTACACATGCAACAACCCACGCACACACAATTCAAACATTAATATACATACATTATAACACAGATAATGTACCTCCACAGATAGAGACACACCACCCTCTTGCAGCACATTCATGTATTTCAGTACTACAATCTTAACATTCATCACCACACACGTACAACTCATACACATCACATACGCACACGCACATGCAGACATCTCGTAATTTCACATACCCACATCTTTACACATTCACACACACACGTCAAACATTCACGCATACACATACGCACACGCACATGTACATACTGGTAATTTCAGTACACAATCTAGACATTCACACCACACGTACACTCAGCAGACACACACGCACACCACTCTGACATCTGGTAATTTCAGTACACCATCTTACACATTCACACACACCGTACAAACTCACGCAATAACACGCACGCACACGCACATGCTGACATCTGGTAATTTCAGTACACCATCTTACACAATTACACACAATATACAACTACGCATACACCACGCACCATTTACAACTATAAACGCAGATACTTCACCTTCCGCGCACACACAGACACACACGCATTATGCTGAACTTTCGTTTCAGAGCACAACCCTACAGAATGAACAACAACACACACTTACTCACCAAATATATACATACCTATAAATACATTATCCCCACCCACCACCAAATTACGCTCGCACATATAGGCATCTGTTATTTTCCGCACTCACACTTATATTATACCAATATAAACACACACACACACACACACACTACGACCACACACACACACACACAATATATATAATATATACTATAATATACACACACACAATATATGTATATATAAAAAGTATTATATGCAGAAATATACAATTTAAATAATAATTATAGTTATATAACTATTATCTATATATAATATAATTATTAATAATAATAAAAATAAATATAAATAAATACAGTAATCACAGACACGGTGTTTATGTCTACCTGTTAGAGTGAAATGATTAGTAACAAACATTAGCAACATTGTTAGTGAGTTAGATTTCTCACTGGGTGCCTATACTTCTGGGCTTGATGCCGACGTACTAGCTATGGTATAACTACACTTATAGACGCACAATAAAACAAATACAGTAACCCCCCCCCATAAATCGTATATTAACACATATAAAAATACTACATGCACCTTCGGCGCACACACACAACACCACGCGCACATTGCGACACCTGTATTTTTAGTGCCTATTAATTAGTCTTTGCATCAATAGCCTCGTTAGTGAAGTCCACACTGAATGAATGCCAATTATGTAGAATATGGCCATTATATATTTCTTACACTCAATAATGACCCGTCTCTTAATGTGGTCGTAATTTACCCCCATATCTGCACACGGTAGCTACCTCTGTTTAATTACTGGACAGGTACCGACGGAACAAGATACCCCGTCTCAAAACATCAGTTTAAAGTTTGTTCCTTTGCAGATAACCTTTCCATTGAATAGGTGAATGCCACTTAACATTGCAAATCATTTGCTAAATATCACCACTCTATATATAATGTTAGTTGAGTTCTCTGGGTAAAATTGATTGTTCAGTCGTACATTATGGCAAGCTCTCATAAACCGATGTATCTGCTAACGGCTGAACTATTACGTCTGTATATGTAAGTTAACGGCTAAAATCTTACCACTTTACCTGATGGCCAAGTGAGTTAAGACGCTGGCTACGAAAACAGTCGGGTTCTAATCCCCCAGAAGTAGCTTGCAAAAGTCTAAGCTACACTGAGGATACGTGATACATCGAACACGGTGACTGTGGATGACAATATATATATACAAAATTATTATATTATATATATATATATATTTATATATATAAATATATTATACATATCATCATATGTTTGGTATATGCATATAATAATGATATTATATAATATGTTATATATATTATATATGTATATATATATGCATATATTATAATATAGTGTTATATATATATATGTGATCGTATATATATATATCAATATATAATATAATATATTTGGGATAATAAGCTTGATTGAAGTCATACCGAATTTAAAAATCAATTAGTATGACTATCAATTCAAGCACTTATTCTCCCAAAAAAGTGTCACTATCACCAATGTTTACTTTATTATATATTTATATATTATATATATATATATATTCATGTGTAGTGATGGGTGGGTCCCGCGTTGCGTGTGGGTGGCAGGTGCCGTGTCTGTAATGTTAGAGTCGTTGGATGGACCGTTTACCCAATGTTCAAATCCAGACGCAGCTGTTGCATTTCACATAGAGCCAATACACTGGAAGTATACTCCATATATTCCCTGCACTAATAGTTAACAGATGGGATCTTTAACCTTTGATATAACAAGTCTAGAGAAGAAAACTCCAATTCCAACCTGTGAAACTCCGCATAAGCAATGACCTTGTGTCACATCCTGCTTGTGCAGAGGGGTATATATACTATTTATATATTATAATATATATATATATATTATATATTGATTTCTCGGCCTACCTTATGTTTAGCTGTTTTCGTTGCTCTTTCATATTGGGATGATATGAATTAGCGACTTATAATATATAAGTTATATACTTATATATATATATGTAATTCACATTATCACACCAAATGAAGAGAGCAACGAAACAGCTCAACAATCAAAGGTTAGGCCGAAGGAACATCAACACACCCTCATCCCATAATAAAACGCCCATTGACACTGTAGCCAGTCAGCAAACAATTCCTATGTAAAAAGAAGAAGTGATTCTATCAAAATATATGGAATGAATATTAAAATGAATCAGACATAAATATCCACTCTGTTTCTCCATATTATTATCACAATCATTCATGCTTCCCATTAAAACCAAAGTAGAAATTTAGACATTAGTAGTAGAGCATCCGATCTCCGTAACCACTTAGTCCGCGTTCAATATTGGCCCTCGCCAACTCAGTGTATGAGTAGCGCAGGGTTCTTTGCGTAAGAATGGGCAGCTTATGCGTATGGTTGGTGCCTCCTCTTCACGACGCAAAAAACAAATCTCCTGGAAAAGGAGATAGAATCCCTTCGCTGTCCTGGCTGAATACCGACTTTAGCCACCCTGACGACGACAACGACGACATTATAACAAAAATTTACTAAATTCAAAGGACCATTATCAAGAGAACTTTAAAAAATCATTATTCTTTCTTTTTTTTTTCTTCATTGTTCTCAAATACCCAACTCGTCAACATTTTACGATTATCATTGTGAATCTCTTGCAATCAACCAGTCTGTTATTAAAAGCGTCATATTAGTAAACAATACACATTATAGGAATATATTTTTTCAGAAAATCTTGCAGCCTCGATTAATTTGATACGGGCTCCACTTCAGTTCAAAGAAGTGAATGAGAATTTAGGATGTCAATAACAACAATTTTATCTAATTAAATCTGAAATTATTTTGAAGAATGAATATCATTTGCATGAAATTCTTATAGCTAAAAAAACTGTCTAATGCATTTTTATAGAAAATCATTTCCAATGCTTCTCTATAAATAAATATCATGGTCCAGTGCATTTATATAGTGAAAATCATAGTCAATGAATTCTTATAGCTAAAAAATCATTTCAATGTATTTCTTATAGTAAAAATATTTACCATTGCATTTTCACTTAGTAAAATCATTTCCCAATGCTCTATATAGTAAAAACATTTTCCATTGCATTTTTAAAGTAAATCATTCCAATGATTTTATAGTAAAAATCGTTTCCATCTTCTTATACGTAAAATCATTTCAATGCATTTTTAAAGTAAATCATTTCCAAATGCCATTTCTATAGTCAAAAAATTCATTTCCAATAATTCTTATAGCAGACATCATTTCCAATGACATTTTTAAAGTTAAATCATTTACCAATGTAATCTTATAGTAAAAATCGTTTCCAAACATTCTATAGTAAAAAATCTTTCCATTGCATTTTAAAGGAAAATCATTCTAGTGTACATTTTTCATAGTTAAACATCGTTTCAATACCATTCTCTATAGTAAAATCGATTTCCAAAGCATTTTTAAGAAAGATCATTCTCCAATGCATTCTAATAGTAAAAATCATTTCTTCCAATACATTTATATAGTAAAAAATAATTCCAAAACATTTTAAGAATCATCTCCATGATTCTCTATAGTAAAAACAGAAATTCGCAGTCATTTCATAGTAAAAATCATAGTCCAATGAATTCTATAGATAAAATCATTTTTTAAATGCATTTTCATAGTAAAATTATTTTCAATCGGCATCTTTATAGTAAAACCATTTCCAATGCACTTATTATAGAAAATGTATTCCCGATGCATTTTTATAGACACCATATTGTATACATAAAAAGGCGTTTGCTTGAAATAACCCACAGGATTAATTATTGCCATTAACACTCAAGGCAGTCAACCAATAAATAGCACTGCCTTTTTGACAATGAGCCTCAATTACCTTTTCACGGACTTGTTTAAGACTGACACCTGTCTTGCTGGCATGTTTCCATATGTCCAAACGAGAAAACATGTCAGATGACTCCTAATGGTCACGTTATTTCTAGGCTGTTTACCTTATTAGAAGAACCTATCCGTTCATTCTGCCACTAAGCTTATGACAACTAGAAGTGAGAGTAGCTGGACTATTCTCGAAGAAAACTTGGGTACCAATCATTGATTTCATTCTCATTACTGCTCGCCTATCATGCATTCTGTCTAGTAAACATCATTGTCCAATTGTTTTATATAGGAAATCATTTCTTAATAGCATTTTTTATTGTAAAAAAGTCATCGTTCCAATGCAATTTTATCGTAATAAATAATTTTCCAATGCATTCTCTTATAAATTCATTGTCCAACTGCATTTTATAGTAAAAATCATCGCCAAGCACTTTTATAGTAAAAATGATTCATCCGATGTATTTTCCATAGTAAAAATCATCAATAATTTTGGACATCGGTTTCTTTTGTTGTACAGTCATCAGAGCAACGAAGTGTTTGAAAATATCAATGATATGATATGGTCCAATATATAAATTTTTGGCCATGTCACATATGTGACCATATTTATATCATGCTCATTTTCAAACACTTTCGTGCCTGCATGACTGCTACACAGCAAGAAACAATGGTAAGCAAAACAATGTTATCCAATGCAAATAAATATACACTCCTAAACATTTATTTTATCTATCTATCTTTAACACTCTATTCACCAGATATGAGCACTCTTCTCACACCACTAATAACACTGTACGTTGAATTACTACCGCTTCTTCGCAGATATATCAGTGCCAACCATACACATTGATAGTATATATTACTATATAGTTTATATATTCTATTTATTTTTATTAATTTCATTTATATTAAAAATATATATTACAGTTTTTGTCTAATCATTTATCAATTGAAATCTGAAATAATAACGTATATTACTTTTTAAAATTAATAATAAATACACTTTTATTTCTAAATTGAAAAAATAAAACAAATGTCAGGTTGATTATTATTTCACATTAAACTATAACCTAAGTTACAATTAACGGAAATTTAACAGACAGAATCGCAGCAAGCCAAATCATTCCCAGCCAGAATTACAAAGTAATATCGTTTAATTTGTTGTTTTGAATTTTTTAATTTTCAATTCTTTTTTATCTCCTATATTTCATAAATATTAATTCAATGCTTCAAAAGAATCCAGCAAAAATATATATTTTTCCCATAAGGATTCTTTTTTCTTGAGAAGAATTTTTTAAAGATTTTTCATTATTCTTAGATAATTATATATAAATAATATATTATTATATATATAATTATATATATATATTACGTATATTATAATAATATTGTATATTAAATAAGTGCAGACATTTTGTCTGCAAAGTTTTGTCCTTGTTTTTCGTATTGTCGAATTATTTTTAATATCTGGCGAAATTGGCTGAACTGTATTGTCCATTGTCATAGACATGAGTCACTTTCTTGCCCTATCGAGGCCGACTCAAGTATTCACAATAAATAAGGAAATATATCGATGGAGAAAAAAACAGAGGACCCTTTTCCTTCTTTCTTAAAACCAGTAGACCTCTTTCACTTCAAAAACAACCATACATCATACTACTACATGAGCAATGCATAACTCTTTACAGATCCACTGTCGTCCTTACAATCCTATAACCCACCACCAAGACATTTCCATGAGCCCTCGAATGAACTCATTAAATCCGCTGAGAATCCACAGCGTTTGACTGCAAATATTATAGAGGACCTCCTTCTCGTTGATCAATAATAAAATTGATGGCTTATCACCACCATATGTTGTTTTAAGCCATACATACTACATTACATACCAACCTATTATAATACTGTTCACCCAGACATCTGAGTGTCTAGAAAGACCTAAAACAAAAGTCTGTTCACATTAAGCTGGCCAAGCATTCTACGTTGGCGGGTGTTCACATATCCAGCAGCAAAAACAAAATATAACAACAAAAACCTGGCCTACAATAGCCACCTGAAAATTTGTTTTTTTTTTGACTTCTCATTTGAGATTGGACCCCGATTGACGAACTGGATCGTGGCAATGGAACTGTCTGACGGATTATACGTGCGGACTTGCAGAAGTTCGGCTTCCACGATTGAGGGTCCAATCATATTCCATCAAAAGCTGTTAAAAATCTTACTATATTGGCGATTTTAACGCCAGTTGAACACAAGATTATGAACATGGTACGGCGTTGGTAATATGACTGGAGCATGTAGAAATGGACTTCACCTGTCCAGACTCGTAGCTACACTAGACCAGATATCTGCAACATTCATCCACTAAAAGTTCTCGCAAGCAACTGAATTTATCTAGGCAATGAGCACATGGTCTAACTGTCATAAACCACAAACGAGAACATCCAGATGTATGCCGTTGAGGTCATGCGAGTGCAGAGTGTGGCCCTCGGATCACAAGTTTGTGCCGGAAACTAAAAATCATCTCATGCGCAAGATCTCACCCCGGGAGTAAGTCCCTAAATCGTACCATATATCCAAACTTCAGATGTGTGACAGAGCCTGTTGTTGGCTGGGCTTCTGATTTCGTACGGTCGCATATAGAGAAGCAGGGTAAGGGCTCATGTCAGGGTGCGTAAACCAAGTGACCCTGGGCCATTCTGCAAGCTCACAACCGCATTACATGTAGAAATGACTTCTTCTGTGAAGAAGCGGCAATCACACATAATAATATAATATATATACTAATGTTATCGTGTGATCCACGTTGTTCTTTGTTTTGTAAATCTGGTGGTTGATCCTCAGTATTTGATATCTTATATTTGGATATATGTTTAATTTATATTATACTATATATATATTATATATTATGTGTTGTGTGTGTATGGTGTGTGTGGTGTGAGGTCAAATTATATCTATAAATTTATTTTGGGATTTGTTTAAACCAAGCCACAGCACAGTAATCACAGCTATAAAAGGCCAAAAACTAATAAACAGTCAGTCATAGATATATCTTATAAGGAAGGTTAAGCTTCCAAAATATAGATGAAAATAAAATGAACTTAACATTTAAATCACAGCCCTTATTTCACAAAAATTAATATTATCTATCTATCTCTCTTCTCTCTCTCCTCTCTCTCCATCTAATATCATATTATGTATATATATTTATATAGGGATGACTTGACAGCGGCAAAATTCAATACGTCACGGAATTTTGGGCTTCAGCTAAAAAGATTTTTACTTAAAAGAACAAACGAGAGAAAATTTAACGGACGATGCACGCCTTTTTCGATCTCGTTCATAGGACATTTTTTCATTTATACCCGTTCAAATCCGGTTTTGTTAAACAGATGATTTTTTTATTATTAAACTACCCTCAAACCCCTAACCCTAACAACGAACGGATTTGGACTTTCTGTTTATTGTCTTAAATTAAAAAAAAGGAAGAAAAAAATGTCATGTGACACGAAATCGAAAAGGGTCTGAAAAAGGTCATATCGAATTAACTTCATGTTTATCATCACAAAAAGAAACAAATATTCTTGGATTCATAAATGTTTGATTTCTTTTTTTTTTTTTTTAAATATTCCTCTGCATATATTATTGCTATACCTCTAGTCATCATAACTGTTATTTTTCCATAAATATTGATTTAAAGCTTTTTGGTATTGTTGATTCAATTTGTTTTACGATACAACCTTTTCGAGTCACTTTTAATGCCAAAACAATTATTTGATAAAAAGTTTCTTTCAAGTCTTGATACCTTTTATTTGGTATATAATTTCATTAACCTCATTATGGTTCGGGTTGTTTGTTAATGGTATTGTATAACCGGGTTATCAATTATTATTTTTTGACGTCCATTTACAAAAAATAATTTTACGCAATATTCTTTTTACAAATTAAAAACATAATTTTGCAATTCTAAAAAGTACTATAAAAATGATAATATATATATAGTATATATTAAATTGAAGCAACAATGCGTATTAAAAATAAAAAAGATGTGTTTTTTTCTATCATTAAAAACTTTATCTCAGAACGAAGAATCAGAAATGGGACGTGGCTTTAAATTTTTTTTTTTTGCGTTGTGATACTGCTTGTTTTCTTTCATTTTCTCTTTTTCTCTTTTCTCTTCTTCCCCTTCTTCTATGTTATGAATGAATGTTACTTCGGCCATTCATCATATACATAAGGAGGGGAATTGGGGAGAAAGAGAAAAAAGAAAAGAGAGAAAAAGAAAGGGGAAAAAAGAAGAAAGTTCCACCCACTCAAAAAACCAAAAACTAAGCATGTACATTCTGATTTTCGTTCTTCTCAAATAAAGTGATTCTTTATAATCGTAAGACAAAAAACATATTTTTGCTTTTTTTTATAACTACATGTATTACTTCAACTTTAATATAGTATACTACTTAACAAATCTTCAAGCAATTACAACTGTATAATATATTATAATATATATATATATAATATATTTATAATGTGTAAAAAGTATCGAATTTTTTCTTAACTTTAAATACTTGTATTCTGAAAAAAGTACTTCATTTTCATTTTATATTGGGTAAATGCAGCTTTTAACTCCAGAAATCTTTTTAGACACACCTTGTATCTGAAAAAAAAAATGAATGGAACGTTTTTTTCAGTAATCTAGGTGTGTCAAAAAATACAAAAATCTCGATTGTTACACACCTTTAATTTATTTAACATATAAATTAGGGTGGCCCTAAATCTTCAGCTGACGTGGATTGGTCTTTCCAATTTTCCTGAGCAGCCAGGGAATTTGGCGTCTTTGCGAGTGCACCTACCCATAGCTACTATATCTGTACAGTCCCAGTGTATCAACGCTTGAAACTGCGCGGCCGGTTATCGAACTGGAACCTGTGGTTCCTAGCCCGGACGCTTAACTGACTGGTAAACCTACTGTAGGGTTGTTAAAGCCAAGTGGATATTTCTTCCCAGTTAGGGTTCGTCTTCGTAGTTTTTCGTAAGGCGGATCAAAATGGTAGTAATTTGTTCCATATGTTTTTACCCGAATCCGCTTCACCTTTCGCTGTATTCTCGAGTTTTTTTAGTGTTGTAAGTTTGTTTGTTTTTTCATTTAGATATATTATTTATTCATTTATCTTTTTTATCTCTCCCAAGAGAGATATGGCGAAAACTTCTGAATACAATACCGGCACCAAAAAATCGTAGTTGTGCCCGTTGATAGGTATTAATATAACGACCGACCCAACACCCCCGACATAACTCTCAGACGCTTTTGTAAGTTCTTTGGTTATTGTTTTGTTTTTTCTTTTTCAGATCACGTGATCTTAATTTGCAGTTGTAGGCTTTATATCCATTTTTCTTCATTAATAGAATAAGTAATATATGTGAGTGTGTGTATATATATTGTGCGTATATATATATATAATGTGTGGTTTGGTGTGCGTGTGTGTATTATATGTGTGTGCGTATTTATGTATATATAGTTGTGTGTTGTGTTGCGTATATATGTTGTGTATATTATGTTCTGATATGTGTGTGCGTATTTATAATGTGTGTGTGCGATGTGTGTGGTATATATTGTGTGGTGTGTGTTGTGTGTGCTGTGGTTGCGTATATATATATTATGTGGTGCATGTGTGTGGTTTTTTATATATAGTGTGTGTGTGTGTGGTGTGTGGTATATTATTATATATATAATTAATATGCATTGTGTATATATATATATATGTGTGTGTGTGTGTGAGTATATATGTGTTGATATTTGTGTGTGTGTATTTATGTGTGCATATGTGTATGTGTGGTATTATGTGCATATATGTGTGTATATTATTGGCATATATATTATATTTATTATTTATATATATGTATATATATATATTATTATATATATATATATGTATATATAGATATTATATAATATCAAGTACAGAGAAGATTTCTTAGAAAAGAGTTTTTTTAAACTGTGCAGGTTTGAGATTATGGGCGTCTTAATGTTAGGAGTAAGAGCAATTATAGTAAAGAAATAACAAAATTAGAATTTAGCATAAGTCTATTCTAAGGGACTTAGACAAATGTTATCTCCGACTAGTCAGATATAGATATAACGTAATATCTCTAAGTTTTTGTTATTTCTTTACTTATATATATAATATATACTAATTTTATTATAATATTATTATTATATTGGAGAAGTAGACAAACACAGGATTTATACAACTTTTTTTTTTCATATAAAGAAATGAGTAAAATTGTTTATATTAGGTTTTTCATTCTCCAATTTGTATGAGATATTTTTTCATTCAAAATGGCCGACCTTGGTCCTTTGCTTGTTCTTTTATTTATTTTTTTTTGTTTTGTTTTTTTAAAGGATGGTGATTATCAGTTTTTTTGTTTTTTGTTTTCGTGTAGAAATAAAAATACAACTTTATCACATCTTAATATGGAGCGTCATTAAGTAGAAAAATAATCTGAAGTATTCATTCAGCGTTTTATTTAAAGGGCAGACATATATAGTTGAATTTGGGGAGAAACAATGATTCATGAGGACAGTTTTGCAATATCAATATTCGCTGTTTTGTTTATGGATCCAACTCTTGTGGACTATCTTGCAAATTTGTCTTTGTTTGTATTCATTATCTTGTTGGGTTTCATTTTTTCTAACAATGTTTCGCGAAGTCCCTCCGGCTTCAAATATTTTTCTCAGACTCTGGAACTTCTGTCGTGATCGGGAGCATCAGGAACTTTGAACCTAGCCTTTAATTCAGTCCACGGGGTATCCTGTCTCATTCCGCTACCATAGTTGGGGTAGGGCGTTTTAAGCCTGTGTTAATTATTTAGTCTATGGCTACTGCGCTCTTGGTGAGGATTGACCTGCAGTCAAGATAACTGGTCACCACTTAGAACTGTTTAATCCTTTTCACTAGGCGCTGTATTATATCAAGCCATGTAAAATTCAGAGAAATACACAAGGGGTTGACATGCTATAAATCTTATTCTATATCGTAGAGGTTAGGTAAAGTAAGTATATTGTAATATTCATATTTTAATTTTTTGTGTAGTTGTAAAAGGTTTTCAATACAAGAGCGGTTTAGTTCAGTCGGTATAGGTCGGCTAGGAAAAAGGTTTGTTCGATACCGTATCGCCAACTCGCGTGGAGTAGTACACGGGATCTGTAGGCTGATGTAGAGGTGGGCTTACCAGACGCCAATAATCTGTTGGTCTACGCTCTAGGAAAGAGGATAGATCTCACTGTCTGGCTTGATTCTCGATATTAGGCGCCACGACTTTATTATATATGATTTGTAGCAAATAGCTTGTTGGTAAAATATTTTTGTTTAGTTTAATTTTATAACGGATAAAAAATTTTCATTAAATCATATATTATTTACTGGTAGAAATATAGTTTCATTAATATGTGTTTATAAATTGGTAGAAAATATTTTCATTAACTTCATATATATTAATAAATGGTATAACATAATTTCATATTAGATTTTAACATTAACTTCATGTGTATCAACTGAAGAAATAATTTTAGGGTTAGTTAATGGGAAATAAATAATTTGGGTTCGTTTTTCTGGCCAATGTAATTCATGTTACTCACTAGGAAATAACGATACTCTTAATTTTTCTTTGATCAACTTATTGAAGGTGCAACAATTTTGGAGTTAGATATTAAGTTTATTCAAGTTTTATTTTGTGTTAAATATAGGGGTGGGGGTAAATTTGACAGCTGCATTGGACATCCTATAAGTGTTTTATATTTATTTTGTTTCCTTTCTATTCACAGATAACACTACAACAAAACGGATAATACAGGTATGAATTTTTTTTCTTATTTTCTGTTCTATTTGGATATACTTTATTTTGGAAAAAAAAAAAGTTTCATTGCATTGGGTTTGTAAGATGTAAAAGTTCTTATATTAAATTTGGGATTGTTTTTAGAGCTACGGCCCATCTCGGTGGGGGGGGGACAATTCCATATAGAAGCAATATTGGAAGAAATATAGTAATTATCAACATTTTTTTTTATTTTACTCTATAATAGGTAAAAAGGATAAATTATAGGAGTAAAATTGTAATTACAACTTATTGGCCACGGCATATCTAGTCAAGTTTCACCAATGTTTATTGTGCATCTGGCACCAGCTATTGCGTGGCTTTGACTTGTTTAACTTTGCAGTTCTTCATCTATTACCTCCCCCGCAATTATACCCTTATGAAATGGATTTATTTGATTAAATTTTGAAGTTAAACCCTTTAGAGTTTTTATTTGAAATATAATTTTTTTCGTTAATACTTCTTAAAACTGTATTTGTTATATATACTCAAATAATTACACGGCTGGGGAACATGAAGAAATGTTGTGATAAAAAGTGGGGAATGGTATAAAATGGTTGGGAACTTGGCTTAGGTAACCTTCCACGTGGGTACATGTGTGTACATGAAATACTCCGTAGAAGTTATAATTAATAAAGACTTAATTCCGTGAGCATAGCGGAGAAATACATTCAAGTCAGGAATAACATTACAGAACAGATACTATCGATTATAAAGGAAGTAGACTAGGATTACGTCAAAGGAATGTCATTACGATAGCTGGGTGGGGGGCAAACCACTTTAAGAGTATGAGACACAAGTCTAAACCATGTGAAGTGTTGCTGTCAGAGAAGAGAACTCAGAATTCCGGGCTGGCTGCCTAAATCTCTCCACTATCTTTTTGCATTTAAGCTGCCCAAAAGGTCTGTGCACGCACTCGCGAACATACCTGAAAACTGCTGGCAGCAGTGTGACGTGTTGTTTGTTACACTGAGCAAATCATAGCGACATCGGCTGCCTATCTTTTGTTTTGCCTACGTGATAGATAACTTTGAATAGTTGCTTTATAATAAATTCATAACCGACAGCTATTGTTTTAAAAACGCAGTATGCATCCACTAAGCTTCACTAATAGAGTTCAGACATGGTTTCGGGACCAGAAGATCATTACACTAAACAGAGCGCCAAAGTTTGTATCACGATATACAGACTTAGTTCGTTTGTATCACTCTGTAGGGATTGGCTAGCCACGCTGATGCGGTTAGAGCCTTATCTTGGATTTTGTTTCTTCTGTATTTATTTACATTATATTCATATTTTATATATATTATATTATTATATA
Organism: Doryteuthis pealeii; assembly: GCA_023376005.1. Lineage (NCBI taxonomy): Eukaryota > Metazoa > Mollusca > Cephalopoda > Myopsida > Loliginidae > Doryteuthis > Doryteuthis pealeii. The sequence continues at coordinate 69,463,361 of CM042167.1, forward strand.
TATAATAATGTTATATATTATTTGTTTGTGAATAAAAAGGCCTTAAATACTGGGGTATGTGGAATTATGGACATTTCCACTCGTGGGTATTCAAGTCTTTTTTCCCAAGGTTTTGGGGACGTTCAAGGTGCACAAGTAAATTGTATATTGATTATTATTAGTTAGTAGTAGTGGTAGTTTTTCACGTCAGCTTAACTGATGTATTTCACTGGAGTTGAGTGAAGTGCAGTCTCCTGAGGTCTTCAGGAATTTCTGATATTCTAGCGATTGCGCAATGGAGTAGTCTGAGATGGTTCCAATTCTTCCTCTGATTTCCAGATCTCAGTTTTTTTAACGTTTATTGGGCCGTTCCAATGCACCACACAATTGGTATCATTTCAACTCCTCATATTCACATTTTTCAATCTCTGGCAAGGTCAGGTATTTTCCATCTTTTCATTTTCCTTCACTTCAACCTGTGATCTGCTGAAACGCAAAATCATTCAGTTCGACCCACGTTTCTTTATTATATTTAGCTCCGTTTGAGTTTTCACATAGCGTTTAGCTGGATGGTCTTTCACTAGAGTCTGAGTGACAGAAGTCTTTCATGTCTTCCAGGACTCTCTGATATTCTGGCAGATGCAACAGTGCTGTTTTCTGATGGTATCAATTTTCCTTGTTTCTGATTTCCAAAACTTTTCAATCTTTTGGAGACTGTTCAAGTGCACAACTCAATTGGTATCATTTGACTTTCATATTCCATAAGCTTTCAGTATCGGACAGGTCCCAGATAGTTTGTGCATTTTTTTATTTTCTTTAGCTTTCCCTGTGAATCCTGCTGTATGCAGATATGCACAGTTGACAAGTTCTTTCTTTTTTTGTTTATAACTAAATAGCTGGTTTTCCTTGGCTGGGAATAAGGTGAGTCGTTTTTATTTTCAAAGTGCCAGAAGAAGTTTTTATGTGTTTCGTTTCTCAAATAACAGATTTCTGGTTTATGCATATAACAATTTGTTGTTGGTTCAAAATTTATATTTTTTGGCATAATTCCCAGTGATCACTTCCCAACCCATGTGTCTAAGTTTTGTATTCTCGTTGTGGCTAGTTTGCTCATATTTCGCAAGAGTATATGGTTTATAGTCTCATCTTATTACACAAGTCTACATTTATATTTTTGGTCTTATCATTTTCGCTTTGATATAGTTGTCCTTATGGCATTATTTTGTGCAGCAATTATTAATTGATTATGTTTCTCTTTTGAAGGTTTCCCCTGTTCTTAGACCATGTCAAGTTTTTTATTGAACTCATTCGATTTGTCGTTTTGAAGTGTGCCATAGTAAGTTTGTTTTTCTTCCCATTTTTGTTTTGCTAGTCTTTGTTGTTTTTTCTGTTTGTCCATACTGTCACTTCTTATATAGGTTGGCGCATAAGTGATATTTGTCTTTGCTCTTTTCTTGTGTAATCTTCAATGTTGGTTGGATTGGTGGGTTCCTAACGCATGTCCTCTATGTTGGTAAGAACTCTTCCCCCTTGCCTTTCTTGACACATATAATCTCTATCAGTCTCTAGGGTGAAGGAGCTGAGTGCTGGTCATTAAGTTTCTCGTTCTTGGTCATCTGTCTGAGTTTTTGTCGATTTTAAGAATGGTCCTGAGTAATCTTATAATGGGGAGGCCCAGGTATTGGATTTCTTTGTGATTAGGTTTCTGGCTGTTAAGTTGGTTTCTTAGAAGTTTTCTAGTTCTCCCTGCGATCTTCTTTTTCTTTAAACTTTTGTCCCTTTCATTTCTGTTTGCTTGATATTGTCTCGCTTCTGAAAATTCCTAAGTAATTTGTAACTTTCATTTTCATCAAAGTGATTTTATAGTTTCCGTGATCTTGGCAGTTGTAATTCCATTCATTATTTTCTTCGTCCACCCGTGCGTTCTATTATAGCATAGCAGCACTGGTCGCGAATTCCAGATTCCATCCCTATCATCTGGCTATATATGTCTCTAATCAGTTTGTTATTAATGCTCTCAACTTTTTTTCATGTTTTTGCAAAAGTTTTTATGCATCCATGTACATAAGGTGTTTACTTTTCTGTGAGTTAGTGAATTTTGATCCTGTGACAGTTTTTTAAGTATAATGATTGAGCGATACATTTATAAGTATAGTGATTGATAGTTGATTATTATTATATTATCTATTATATTATGTATTATTATATATTATTATTATTATTTAATTTATCCGTCCAATAGCAATTAAATTCTTCTAAAATGACAATGAAATTTCGACAGAATTAATTCTGATAAATAAATACTTGCAATAGTATAGGAAGGAATACTCAGAAACACAAGAACATTAAAAACAAAAAAAGATAAAGAAGGAATATTTATACATCTCTTTCTCCTTTTTTTTTTTCTTTTTTCTTTTAAAAAATTAAAATCTATATTTATAGTGACGGTAATGTGTTTCTTATTTGCCTCATTAAGAAAGATTTTCAAAAAGTGACACGTTGTTATTTTGTGTTATATTTTTGTTGTTTTTGTTGTTGTTTGGTTGTTTTTTCTTTTAATCAAGAAATGGTAATATTTTTTTAAGTCTATGTTCGTTGTTGTAATAACTTCAGACTTGTTGGCAGTGCGTTATTACATGTCAGGAAAATGACCTGAAGTTATTTGCATGGGGGTTGGGAGTGGGGGGAGATAGACTGTCTGGGAGGATTAGAAGAGAAAGAAAAAAGGGAGAATAAGAATGAAATAAAAGAGGAGCATAAGAAAGAAAAAAGCAGAGATAAGAAAGAAAAATAAGGAGAAAAAAGACGAAAAGGAAAGAAAAAAGAATTAAGGAAGAAAAGAGAGAATAGAACAAGAAATGAGAAAAGAAAGAAAAAACGAATTTGGATATAAGAAAAAAAGAGAATTTAGGAGAATAAGAAAAGAGAAAGAATTAGGAGATAAGAAAAAAGAAAGAATTTAGGAGAATAAGAAAAAAGAAAGAAATTTAGGAGAATAAGAAAAAAGAAAGAATTTAGGAGAATAGAGAAAAAGAAAGAATTTAAGAATAAGAGAAAGAAAATTTAGAATAAGAGAAAAAGAAAGAATTTGGGAGAATAAGAAAAAGAAAATTTAGGAGAATAAGAAAAAGAAAGATTAGGAGATAAAAAAAAAGAATTTAGGAGATAAGAAAAAAGAAGAATTAGGAGAATAAGAGAAAAAGAAAGAAATTTAGGAATAGAGAAAAAAGAAAGAATTTAGGGAGAAAAGAAAAAGAAGATTTAGGAGATAAGAAAAAAGAAAGAATTTAGGAGAATAAGAAAAAAGAAGAATTTGGAGAATAAGAAAAGAAAGATTTAGAAATGAGAAAAAAGAAAGAATTTAGGAGTAAGAAAAAAAGAAAGAATTTAGGAGAATAAGAGAAAAAGAAAGAAATTAAGAAGAATAAGAAAAAGAAAGAATTTAGGAGAATAAGAAAAAAGAAAGAATTTAGGAGAAAAAAAGAAGAGAATTAGGAAAATAAGAAAAAAAGGAATTTAGGAGAATAAGAAAAGAAAGAATTTAGGAGAATAAGGAAAAAAAGAAAGAATTAGGAGAATAAGAAAATAAAGAAAGAAAAAAGAATTGAAAGAACCAGAACAAATGAATGAAATAAAAAGAAAAGGAAGAAAAGAAAGAATGAATAAAAAAGAAGAAAGAAGAAAATTAAGGGAGAACAAGAAATAAGTAGAGAATGAATGAAAAGAAAGGAAAGTTCATATAATGACGTCATATCTACCGATGATCTTTTACAAATAGATCAAGCACTGAACACCAATGGAAGAAGTGTTTGTACGCAAGGGAGATTATGTTGCAAAAATAGATATCGTTTTGGTCACATTCCACAAAGAAACAAAAAGACCCAAAGAAACACGAAAGGGGATATTATAACCAAGAGAAGTTTCGCACTCGAAAAATAGACATATCACGAGTTTATCTTAATGTGTGGGAATTTAAAATAACTACGGGTAGACCTATTCTAAAATGGGAAATGATTAAGAAATGTCGTATACAAAGCAGGGACAAATTTTTGTCTTTCTGTGTGGAGGAAAAACTTGCATAGCTAACTACACAAATAAAAGGAAATTATTAAACCAAAGAGCTGAAATCCTGAACATATGTGACATAAAAAAGGTCATGGTCCTTAGCCATTAAAAATCAGTTATTTACACAACTTTTTACTGATTTTTAAATGTTTTAACCTTTTTATGCTAATTTTTACTCACTCTGATACCCAGTCCATAATAATAAAAAGAAATTTGTAATATCCTTATTCAGATCATTATTTCCTGATGAACCATTTCAGGTCTAACCTAGATGATAATGTGAATATTTAGATCTTATTATAGGAAGTATGATGTATGCCGAAAATAATGGTTATTCAGAGAAGTTGCAAGAATTTACCATTATTATCAGCAAATCTCTCATACATTATTCATTGTCAAACCCAGCGTGTCCTTTGAAATAAAACGGGAGGTGTTCGCTGAATTATGGCCTGGAATCCATGTTAATATTAATATCTTACTGGTTCAATGGCCGAAGCCACTGGATACAGTATGAGCGACGTTACCGAAAATGATGGTATATTATATAGAAAGAAAGGGGAGAAAAGGGACATGCTATAGAAAGATATAGAAAGAAAGAGAGTACATACATTTATTAATTTGCAAACTTTTGAATAAAAGGCAGGTGTTGCCTGGGGGGATGACTCCCTGGGATCCACACTGATATTAATATTTACGGTATATGGTATATTATATAGAAAGAAAGGAAGAAAAAGGACAGCTAACAAAAAAAGAGGGTAGGGTAAAATAGGGAAAGGAGGTGAGCTATGTACGGAAAAAGTTTGCAAGAATTTACATTATTTTCGGCACATGATCATTACGTTCTATTATTTTTAACAAACCCATCACGTTTTTAAAATAAAAGGGGCAGGTGGTGTTGCCTGGGGGAATGACTCCTGGGACCCATTCTGATATTAATATCTTACTGGTTCAATGACGAAGTTACTGGATACGTATCAGTGGATGTGCCGAAAATAATGGTATATTCACAGGAAAGTCTGAAAGAACTTACCATTTATTTGGGCACATTGTCATTACATTTAATTAATTTGGTATACCTAGCCATGTCCCTTTAAATCAAGGGAGCAGGTGTTGCCTGGGATTATGGCCCCTGGAATCCATGTGATTATTAATAAATTACTGGTTATGGCCGAAGCTACTGGACACAGTATGAGCGATGTGCCAAAAATAATCGTATATTCACACAAGAAGTCTGAAGAATTTACCATTATTTTCTGCACATTGCTCATACATTTTAATTTGGTAACTAGCATGTCTTTAATCAAGGAGCAGTGTTGCCTGGGATTATGGCCTGGAATCCATGCTGATATTAATAATTATAGTTAATGCCGAAGCTCTGGAACAGTATGAGCGATGTGCCAAAAATAATGTATATTCACAGAAGTCTGCAGAATTTAACCATTATTTTGGTGAATGCTCATACATTTATTCATTGGCAATAAGTTATCGGTCTTAATTTTTTAGATCTAATTAAACAGTTTTGGTGCATGCCGAATGGGTTTGGCCATCGCCATTCTACAAACCACCTCAGACGAGTCTTGAGTTTTAAACTAAGTAGATAAAATGTTGGAGAGAGTTGGATCAGACATCGCGTCTTAAGAAGCGTGTTCCATTGATTTTTCGCGTTGCAAATCCTCTAATTCCAGAAACCGAAATAGCTGCCTGTGATTCCAACGACTCAATATACCAATCCCAAAGATTCTTCGGTAATTTTTTCTTGTCTCAGAAACAACGTTTCTGTTTATGTTCTAACATATCTCAGACAAGCCGTGCCACTTGTTTCTCCACACCATGCATCCAACACACACACCACACACACATACACCACTCACGTACAAGGAATCATCATCATCTGCTCATACCGTAACAAAGCGACAGCTCTCGTCTAATAAGCACTAGCCATTCCATAAACCCAAATACGTAGATGTCTGTCTGTCTTGTATTTATGTATGGCGTGTCTGTCTGTCTGTCTGTATGGTTTGTGTGTCTGTCAGTCTGTATGTAATGTTATGTTTGTATGTCTCTGTAATGTATGTAATTTATGTCTGCTTTATGTGGTGTGTGTGTTGTTGTCTGTCTGTCTGTATGTATGTATGTAAGTACATTGTGTGTGTGTCTGTTTTGTCCGTCTGGATGTCGCGTTTTATTAGCCGTATGAGTAGCCACAGCAACTGTCGCCGCGTTAAAGTAAAGGAGCAGATGGTAGATGTGGGCGCTCCACCTCAGAGGCAAACACAAATCTCCTTGGTCTAGCGAGCTAGTGAAAATGGCGATAGACTCCCTCGCTGATTAGCTGATACCTGACTTAGGGCCACCCCGAGACTTTTTTTATTAATAAGTATTTGAATCTTATAGTCAGTAACATTATTGAGATGAAAATATTAAACTTCTTAATAAAATCAATTATAATGTCAACTTTTTCACAAAAAATTTTCGATACTTATTCACCTTTTAGATGAATTTATGTTTAAGAATGTTTTTTCCTAAAATATATTAGGGGAAATGTTTCTTTACTAGGTGACCCCACTATTTAATTCAATGAACATCGAACAAAAAAAAGGCGGGTTTAGCTTCAATGGTAAACGCGTTTGCTTAGAAACCACAAGGTTCCTATTTCGATACCGGCCCCGCCAACTCAGCGCATGAGTAGCACAGGGATTGTGCCGGTAAATTGAGGACCTGATGGTAGGTTGTGGCGCTCCCACCTCAGAGTGCTAAAAAATCTCCTTGACTCTAGCCGCTAGTGAAAAGGAATAGACTCCTTGCATGATTGCTGAGTACCGATTAGGCCTCGCCGACAAACTTTACTTTTTACTTAGCAATAATATTCCCGCGAGCCATATTACTTTAGCGCACCTTTTTGCATATCGATTAAGCAAGGACATGTTTTTTCATTTACACGTAATATCTGGTTGTTTTTTAGGGTAGGGGTTAGGGTTAGGGTTAGTTTATTAATTGTTTTTAAATCTAAAATTCTGCTTAAAAAACTGCGATATGACAGTTGGTAAATGAAAACATGTTTTCTATCGAGATTCAAAATGGGTACCTAATGGTCATATGGTCCAATATATCCCTAGTAAAAAAGGCACTGGTGGGCTCAGAGCTTTTTTCAGGTGCACTCCGTAGTTTCTGAAACAATCTATAGATATAAAGCAAATGTATACTAAGTTCCACCTCATATTTTATGTGAACTGGGATTTTTAACCCACGCAACATTAAATGTAAAAGCAGAATTTGAGCACGTGCCATCACAGCCCTACGATCTCTAATGACCATCTGAACGTCCCGACTTCGATCAGCTTGAACACCACGACCCTCCACAATGATTGATGAATTAAGATCTATCAAACATATAGACCAAACTTGAAGAAATCGGCAGCGTCTCATCAAGCTATGTTTCTTCCATTAACACAAGGAATGAATAAATTATAGAGGTATGTTAAGTTTGCTTTTGCTTAAATTGTGCTTATTTTTTTATTATTTAACAGATTAACATTAATAACATATTAGTCGTATTTTGTATACAGTGGCTATCAAGTATCCGTAGTACTGTAGTGGCCCAGCTGTATAAGTTAGAAAACTGATTAATAATATTAGTCTATTTTGTATACAGTGCGCTATAAGTATCTGTTAGTNTATTGTAATTGCGCCCAGACTGTATAAAGTTTGAGAACCACTGTTATAGAGGAATGCTTAAAGTGAGGTCATTTTGTATAAATTAATCGTATTATCGCGAAGCAGTACAAAACATTGTCTGAAGTGAATAATAGCAATTTTCTATACTTTTACAACATAAGCAATTAAGAAATAACACATTATCCGGGAATAAAAGTGGTCTTACATAGTGTTAGTCAGGGCACATATATTACAGTAAGCAAGTGAAAACAAGTCATATTGTACAGATATAGGAGGCGCGTGGTCAAATGATTAGAGTCGTAGGTAATGACTCGTCAACCCGAGTTCGATTCCTGGACGAAGCTGTTTGCATTTCACATAGCGCTAATACGCTTGGGAAAGGTATGAATCCAATTCTCCCTCCAGCTATGGGCAAATAGCAGGGCAGACTGGGCTATTTAACCATGGCTAGGTAACCAGTCTAGGAGAAGGAAAACTCTGAATACAAACCTGTTAAACTCCGCATAAGAAATTGACCTTGTGTCACATCCTGCTCGTGCGGAGGGATTGGTAAATATATATATTGTACAGATTTACTGGTTTGCTTCTTATTTTTACATGGACTATACAAAAAAAAATACCGGCCTTCGTCAGAGTAAATCTTTATTGTTTTAAAACAATATGGATTTACTCTGACGAAGGCTGCTATTTCTTTGTATACTAAAAAAATTTCTGTAGTTTTTTTATATTATTGTTATTTTTTTATATTATTGTTATTGTTATTGTTATTTTATTTTTTATTAAAAATAATAATAGATAGAATACATGTATGCATGGATAAACTCCTGGCCGAAACACGTGTCAGTAAAATGAAATAAAATAAATCCAGTTTTATCCATTCAACATTTTCTTTCCTTTATTTTTCATTTCAACATACCGTCGAATTCGCTTCCATTTTCAACTTAATTTGAACATATATGTAACTCATAGAAAAATTGAATTAAAAAGTTAATATAATTAAGATGAATGAGAATATAAAATCAATAATTATTTATCATTTATACAATTTATTTGTCTCCATTGTACAGATATAAATAAGACTTATATATATTATCCGAAAATATATGTAGCTTATAAAAAATGCATTATTCATCATATTAATCTTTATTCCTTGGGATTATTTCTGATTACACCATGGAATTTCTGTGGTTTCAGTTAACTCTCTCTCTCTCTCTCTCTCTCTCTCTCTCTCTCTCTCTCTCTCTCTCTCTCTCTCACACAACACACACACACACACACACTCTCTCTCTCTCGTCTCTCTTGCTCTTCTCTTTTCAAAATTCAGTCAATTAAATATCTCAACTAAGCAAATCCTCTCTCTCTCTCTCTCTCTCTATCTATCTATCTATTATATCTCTATCTCTATCTCTCCCCTCTCCCTCCTCCCTCCCCCCTCTCTCTCCTCTCTCTCTCTCTCTCTCTCTCTCTCTCTCTCGTCCTTTTTCCTTCCTTTCTCTCTTTTCCTCTCTCCTTGCCCTTCTTCTTTTCAACCTCATTCCATCAGCCAAATAAAATCTCCCAATGAAGCAAAATTATTTCTCACTCCCTCTCTTCTCTCGATTACACACGCACTCTCTCTCTCTCTCTCCTCTCTCTCCTCTCTGCTCTCTCTCTCTCTCTCGTCCTTGTTCTTCTCTTTTCAAAATTCATTCTATCAGTCAAATGAATCTCTTAACTAAGCAAAACTCTCCTCTCTCTCTCTCTCTCTCTCTCTCTCTCTCTCTCTCTCTCTCTATCTATCTATCTATCTATCTGTCTCTATCTCTCCTTTCTCTCTCTCTCTCCTCTCTCTCTCTCTCTCTCTCTCTCTCTCTCTCTTCCTTGTTCTTCTCTTTTCAAACCTCATTCCATCAGCCAAATAAATCTCCCAATGAAGCAAAACTCTCTCTCTCTCTCTCTCTCTATCTCTATCTCTCCCCCCTCTCTCTCTTTCTCTCTCTCTCTCTCTCTCTCTCTCTCTCTCTCTCTCTTCCTTGTTCTTCTCTTTTCAAACCTCATTCCATCAGCCAAATAAATCTCCCAATGAAGCAAAACTCTCTCTCTCTCTCTCTCTATCTCTCTCTCTCTCTATCTATCTCTCCCCCTCTCTCTCTCTCTCTCTCTCTCTCTCTCTCTCTCTCTCTCTCTCTCTCTCTCTCTCTCTCTCGTCCTAGTTCTTCTCTTTTCAAACTCATTCTATCAGTTAAATAAATGTCTCAATGAAGCAAAACATTTTCTCTCATCCCTGAAACGTGGAATAAACTTTCCCACACCCGATTGATTAATTGATCACAGAAATCAAACTGAATTCAACGCATTGTTTAAAGAAATCCTTAACAAACAAGTCACCACAAGACATTCGACGCCTTTGTTGATAGATATCAACATTGTAAGTCAGCTAGCAACATATAAACAAAAACACGTTAATAAATAATTAATATGGGCAAATAGCAGGGCAGACTGAGCTATTTAACCATGGCTAGGTAACCAGTCTAGGAGAAGGAAAACTCTGAATACAAACCTGTTAAACTCCGCTTAAGAAATTGACCTTGTGTCACATCCTGCTCGTGCGGAGGGATTGGTAAATATATATATTGTACAGATTTACTGGTTTGCTTCTTATTTTTACATGGACTATACAAAAAAAATACCGGCATTCGTCAGAGTAAATCCTTATTGTTTTAAAACAATAAGGATTTACTCTGACGAAGGCCGCTATTTCTTTGTATACTAAACAATTTCTGTAGTTTTTTTTATATTATTGTTATTTTATTTTATTTTATTTTTTATTTAAAATGATAATAGATAGAATACATGTATGCATGGATAAACTCCTGGTCGAAACACGTGTCAGTAAAATGAAATAAAATAAATCCAGTTTTATCCATTCAACATTTTCTTTCCTTTATTTTTCATTTCAACATACCGTCGAATTCGCTTCCATTTTCAACTTAATTTGAACATATATGTAACTCATAGAAAAATTGAATTAAAAAGTTAATATAATTAAGATGAATGAGAATATAAAATCAATAATTATTTATCATTTATACAATTTATTTGTCTCCATTGTACAGATATAAATAAGACTTATATATATTATTCGAAAATATATGTAGCTTATAAAAAATGCATTATTCATCATATTAATCTTTATTCCCTGGGGATTATTTCTGATTACACCATGGAATTTCTGTGGTTTCAGTTAACTCTCTCTCTCTCCTCTCTCTCTCTCTCTCTCTCTCTCTCTCTCTCTCTCTCTCTCTCTCTCTCTCTCCTCTCCTCTCCTTGCTCTTCTCTTTTCAAAATTCAGTCAAATTAATCTCAACTAAGCAAATCTCTCTCTCTCTCTCTCTCTCTCTCTCTCTATTCTCTATCTATCTATCTATCTATCTTATCTCTATCTCTATCTCTCCTCTCTCTCTCTCTCTCTCTCTTCTTCTCTCTCCTCTCTCTCTCTCTCGTCTTTTTTCTTCCTTTCTTTCTTTTCCTCTCCCTTGCCCTTCTTCTTTTCAAACCTCATTCCATCAGCCAAATAAATCTCCCAATGAAGCAAAATTATTTCTCACTCCTCTCTTCTCTCGATTACACACGCACTTCATCTCTCTCTCTCTCTCTCTCTCTCTCTCTCTCTCTCTCTCTCTCTCTCTCTCTCTCTCTCTCTCGTCCTTGTTCTTCTCTTTTCAAACCTCATTCTATCAGTCAAATAAGTCTCTCAATGAAGCAAAACATTTTCTTTCATCCCTGAAACGTGGAATAAACTTTCCCACACCCGATTGATTAATTGATCACAGAAATCAAACTGAATTCAACGCATTGTTTAAAGAAATCCTTAACATACAAGTCACTACAAGACATACGACGCCTTTGTTGATAGATATCAACATTGTAAGTCAGTTAGCAACATATCAACAAAAACACGTTAATAAATAATTAATATGGGCAAATAGCAGGGCAGACTGGGCTATTTAACCATGGCTAGGTAACCAGTCTATGAGAAGGAAAACTCTGAATACAAACCTGTTAAACTCCGCTTAAGAAATTGACCTTGTGTCACATCCTGCTCGTGCGGAGGGGTTGGTAAATATATATATTGTACAGATTTACTGGTTTGCTTCTTATTTTTACATGGACTATACAAAAAAAAATAGCGGCCTTCGTCAGAGTAAATCCTTATTGTTTTAAAACAATAAGGATTTACTCTGACGAAGGCCGCTATTTCTTTGCATATTAAAAATTTCTGTAGTTTTTTTATATTATTGTTATTGTTATTTTATTTTATTTTTTATTTAAAATAATAATAGATAGAATACATGTATGCATGGATAAACTCCTGGCCGAAACACGTGTCAGTAAAATGAAATAAAATAAATCCAGTTTTATCCATTCAACATTTTCTTTCCTTTATTTTTCATTTCAACATACCGTCGAATTCGCTTCCATTTTCAACTTAATTTGAACATATATGTAACTCATAGAAAAATTGAATTAAAAAGTTAATATAATTAAGATGAATGAGAATATAAAATCAATAATTATTTATCATTTATACAATTTATTTGTCTCCATTGTACAGATATAAATAAGACTTATATATATTATTCGAAAATATATGTAGCTTATAAAAAATAAATAATTCAAACTTTCTTTTGCTATAGAAATTCATAGCAAATCATATTACCATCTGGAGATGCGTGCTGTAATAGTCATAGGAAATGAATCCGTCGATCCGAGTTCAAATCCAGGACGAGGTAGTTTACATTTTGCTAGAGAAATTCTTAGCAAATCATATTACCATATTGATGAATTCGAAATTCCGTATTGTCGTAGAGCCTTAGAATATGCTGACTGTATCCCCGACAGAGGGTTAAGACCCCCACACACAAAAAGGGGAGTCCTGACAATGACACTGTCATGTGTCTGATGGAGAGGCCCCAGTTTGTAGGTTTTTTTAAAAAAAAGAAGAAATTCAAATTTATAAGAAAGGAGAAGGTACCGCCGAGAAAATCAGTCTTCCTCACAATAATCCAGTTCACAATTTTTTTTATGTTGTTGTCTTTTTCTTTTTTTTTTACTGGGGTGAGTCAAAGGTTTTTTCAATATTTTGGTACGTACTAATATGCGACGACCTAAGTAAATTGGTTGGTTTGGTTGGTTAGGTTTTACGGCATGTCAACCACTTGGGTTATTTTATGCCGAATACTTCGATTGGTAAAAAAATGTTTAATGCTAACAAAGTTTTGAAATAATTTCATTTTTAATGGATAATACAATTTTGTTTATAAACTCATGTTTTTTATTTAACCCATAGATGGGACGACCTAAGTAAAGTCGTCGTGGTCGTCTAAAGTCAGTATCAACTAGACAGTGAGGGAGTCTGTCCCCCTTTTCCCTAGCGCTAGACCAAGGCGGTTGTTTTTGCGTCTGAGGTGGAGCGCTGCACCTACGACCAGCACTTTACTTTACGCAAGGAAACCTGTGCTATTCATACGCTGAGTTGGCGATGGCCAGTATCGAACCAGGAACCTTGTGGTTCATAGACGGACATTCGACCGACTGAGCTCAAAGTTTATTGTATATTACCATTGCAAATTCCATATTGTCGGTGAGCCTTAGAATAAGCTGACTGTATTCCCTGCAAAGGGGTAAGACTAAACCCCTTCGAAAAAAGAGGGTCCAAGGTATGACACTGATCTGTGTACGATTGCGAGACTCCAGTTTTGGAGATCTAAGGAGTGTGGAGTACCCCTTCATTGCCATTACCCCAGGTCCACTCTGATCCGGAGTAGCCATATCTGTTACTGCTTTCTCTGTATAACTTTTTTTTTCAAACTCAATTTTTAAGACACATTTTGATACTCATTTTTTTATTTATTTAACCCATATATGAGACCCTAACAGGTATGTTGGATTTTGTGTCAAGTATTCAGCTCTGTTACAAGATAAATGCAAAACTAACTCTAGAGTGTTGGTAGGTGGCTTATATACAGCTTTGGGTTATTCCATTATGAACTCTGGCAAGTTCACTTCCTGGGTTTTGATTGGCTGATAGTTTTCAGGGTGAGTAAAGATATGGATAAGTACCCACTCTTCAGCCATCAGTTTGCACTATGCCTGCAGCATGCAAGGACTGTATTTAAGTTACAGCTTGCATGTTGTTCTTGTCTGCTAACTCGACGGTTGTTAGAATCCTAAATATCTAAAACACTAAGACTCTCAGTTACCGTATTCTAGCACATATGATAAAAAGGATTGAGAGGTAGCCATGAGGGCAATAGGGTTGGGACAATCATATAGGTGCTACAGCTTGATGTCACCAGCCGATTGAGGGCTTCTCAGACTGCCAGTCTAGTAAGGGTCAAAGTGGAGTGATGTATGTAGCCTTTGTATGGCTACCAGTGTAAGAGAAGTACTCTGAATCCAAACCAGCCGTAAGTAAAGTAAAGTTGTCGGGGCGGCCTAAAGTCGGTATCAGCCGATCAGCGAGGGAGTCTATCCCCTTTTCACTTGCGCTAGATCAAGGAGATTATTTTATCGTCTGAGGTGGAGCGCCACACCTACCATCAGCTCCTTACTTTACCGCACAGATCCCTGTGCTACTCATATGCTGAGTTGGCGAGGACCGGTATCGAACTAGGAACCTTGTGGTTTCTAGCCGAACGCTCTACCGACTGAGCTAACCCGGCCCTTTTTTTTTGTTCGGATTTCATGAAATTAAATAGATTGAGATTGTGTCAAATCTTGCCTGTGTTTGTTGGGTAAATGCGTATAAGGCATAAAATACATAACTTTTACCACCTCATTTAATAATAAAAAGATAAGGACATTAACTTTGAATGTCAAATTTAATAAGAAATATTCTGATGTCAATTAAAATTAACAGGATGAAACATATCAAACTGGTTTTGTAAATTTTATTCTTTCACATTGATATACACATACACACACACACACACAGTATATATATATATATATATATATATATATATATATATATATTAATGCTTTGAAGGCAATTACGATGCATATAAAAATAAAAACAAAAGGATGTTTTTTTTGTCTTATCGATTTCAAAGTAAACTTTATCTTCAGAGACGATTTTCAGAAATGGACGCATTTTTTTTGTGTCGTTATCTTTTTTTTTTTTTATTTTTTTTATGTTATAAACTCGCGTCTCGTGCTATTCTTTTTTTTTTTTAACGCCGTTAACGTTTTGGCGTTAAAAAAAAGAACACCACGAGACGCGTGTTTATAACCTAAAAATAAAATAAAATAAAATAACGACACAAAAAAACGCGTCCATTTCTGAAAATCGTCTCTGAAGATAAAGTTTACTTTGAAATCGATAAGACAAAAAAAAACATCTTTTTTTAAAAAATTTTATATTCATTGTAATTGCCTTCAAATCATTAATATATAATGACATACTTAACAATGCATCAAGCAAATTACCAATTACTTATATATATATATATATATATATATATATATATATATATATAATGTACGTACATAATATTATATGAAACTATAAAAAATATTTGCATAATATTTAATTAGAAATATGGCTACCTCTCTAATTACAGTTAAATCTCGTAAGATATTTAATGATATGTCTTGATTATATATTTTCATTTACTAAGATTACCTAAAGTGTGACACAAGGCTAGAAGTTTGTGGCGTTTAGTGAGTTTCAATCTCACTACTCATAATCTGCCGGTACAGCTCCTTGACCTTCATACCATACTAGCCGCGACTAGCCGGCGTCGCCTGGGTAGAGGGAGAATTTTTTTAAGTTAGTCCCGTAGATCCATTATTCCTGAATCGTGAGTTGAATCCTCGTGGATGCCCCATTTAAATCCCTATGTAAAAATAATAGAACTTGCATTGATCCAGCTTTTCTGAAAAGAAATGTTAATGTCTACTATCTAAATATTAAATGAAAAAAAATCCATGCTGTTATTATTTAAATTTTACTTTTTAATTATCTTCGAGAATATAAATCGGGAAACAACAAAAATGGTAAAATTTTGATCCAGCTACTCTGAAAAGAAATTTTAATGTCTACTATCTAAAATATTAAAATGAAAAAAATCCATGCTGTTATTATTTAAATTTTACTTTTTAATAATCTTCGAGAATATAAATCAAATCTCTATTATTTTTTCTAAAAAAACAAGCCCTGGTGATATTTAATGTGTGAAACTTGAGTAGGTTATTTCTATATACACCTTAATACTATATCCACTCTACTAATGTATTGAGCACTTTATATTCTTTATAATCCTGACTTATTCGGCTAATATTTGTATCGACCGTCGATATTGCGATTAACTCGATATTTTATTACCCGGTAAGTCAACTTCTTTATATATACTAGCAAATATATGCACCCTCCGGGTGCAAGTATTTAAGTTTTAATGTAATGAAATGTATTATATTAGAAAGTCTAATAAGAAGGCAGATAAAAATATTTGAAACAGAGTATAATAGAAAAATAGAAATGAAACTTACTCTTCGATCACTCCCGTCTTTCATTGCTGAATTTTTCTAATTTAACTATTTAGAAATAAAGAATAAAATTACACTTATTTTTTCTTGTTAATGGGTTTCTTTTAAGATTTATTGAAGAGATTTTTACTTATATTCATTAAAATAAAACTAAACAGTTAGAAATCAATAATACTAAGCATATATTTATTAAAATTACATTTTTAATATCAATATGCAAATTAGCCTTCCCATTCACACTGTAAACCGCTATATTTTGTATATATAAATACAATTGCATGTTATTTGTATGTAGATATGGACAACACTAATAAAAGGAGAAGCAATTTTATTAATAATTGAGGTTTAAATATAAATAAAATCATGGAGAATGTAAATAACTAAGGGAATTGTGACTCGATTAGTAATATAGTTTCGGTTACAGACAGAAAAACACACAATCTCCATTATAGTAAGATATATATATATATATATATATATATATAAATATAATTTTAACATATATGTAACTAGTAGAAAAATCGCATTAAATAATTCATATAATTAAGATGAATGAGAATATAAAATCAATAATTATTTATCATTTATATAATTTATTTGTCTCCATTGTACAGATATAAATAAGACTTATATATATTATTCGAAAATATATGTAGCTTATAAAAAATGCATTATTCATCCTATTAATCTTCATTCCTTGGGGATTATTTCTGATTACACCATGGAATTTCTGTGGTTTCAGTTAATTCATATAATTAGGATGAATGATAATATAAAATCAAATTATTATTTATTATTTATACAATTTATTTGTTTTGTATAAACTTGCAAAAATATACACGCTCAACGTGGCACAAATATTTAAGTTTTAATCTAATAAAATATGTCAAATTATGAAAACTACCAAAACTAAATTAGAACGAATGTAAAAAGATAACACTTGTTTTTATTTTCTTTAAAAAAAGGCTCCAAAATTAGTCAAATCAGCAGTTATATATCTATTTCTACCCATATGTACATATATATGAATTTCATGAGACCACTAACTCATATGTATATAAATATACTTATAGTTAGAAATAGAACTATAAATATTATATGGTCGATTTTTAACACTTTTTCTTTACCAAATATATATATATATATATATTGAGGTCAGTCAGTCAGTCTACTGTTGGTTTGAACAACAGCAACTGGCTAAGCACAACTGAAGTAGTGTCCAAGATAGTTGGTATTTATGGGAATAAAGAATAGTCCATTAATGTATTTGGGTGATTCCATTCCTTGAGTTCTGATTGGCTGCTTGGTTTCTATGATGTTGTAGAGTTTCATAAATACCCTGTCATTCTGCAGTAGAGTTGCAGCAAGATAGGATCGTATTAAGTTATGACTGCTTGTTGCCGTGTCTTACCAATTCGACGGTAATTGGATCTTAGCTTGATTATTCTATAATATATATATATATATATATATATATATATATATATATATTATTGTTATTATTATTTGAACATATATGCAACTCAAAGAAAAAAAACAACGCATACATAAATGACTTAGTTTGGAATTAAATTTGTGTAACGTTGCTGGGACCAGATCAAGGAAATATATATTCATAAACATATTTATAAACTACTTGTTATTTTACTTATCTGCTCATCTGGGTCTCTCTCTCTCTCTCTCTCTCTCTCTCTATATATATATATATATATATATATATATATATATATATATATATATATTGCTCTAGAAATCTACTAGAAAACTTATTTTTAAATAGCTATATCTATCTATATGTATGTATTTATCTATCTATCTATCTATCTATCTATACACATATATATATATATATACATATATATATATATATATATATATATATATATATATATATAAACAAGGTTTGTTTAGAATGGCTTTTTGCCGATAATTTTTTGGAGAATAAGTGCTTAATTGGAGTCGTACCTAATTTTGAAAATTAATCAATTAATAGTGAATTAGGCGGGAATACCTATTAAATGTATGGCTAAACAAATCGAGAAAAATCAATCTCTGTATGTACATTTCGGCCTATTAGGCCTCATCAGCAGAGCTATAGATCGGAAGACCGCCCTGTGCGTGATTTGAAACCGGACCGTCAAGCTGACAGGCCGATCCCATAACCCCAACACCAAACGAACTTCTTAGATTTTATGATTTGTTTAGAGTAGGTTAACATTCCTCTTCTATTTTTCTCGATTTGTTTAGCCATACATTTAATAGGTATTCCCGCCTAATTCACTATTAATTGATTAATTTTCAAAATTAGGTACGACTCCAATTAAGCACTTATTCTCCAAAAAATTATCGGCAAAAAGCCATTCTAAACAAACCTTGTTTACAACTTATCACACCGTCGTGTAATAAAAGTCACTAGAAGAGGAATGTTAACCTACTCTAAACAAATCATAAAATCTAAGAAGTTCGTTTGGTGTTGGGGTTATGGGATCGGCCTGTCAGCTTGACGGTCCGGTTTCAAATCACGCACAGGGCGGTCTTCCGATCTATAGCTCTGCTGATGAGGCCTAATAGGCCGAAATGTACATACAGAGATTGATTTTTCTCGATTTGTTTAGCCATACATTTAATAGGTATTCCCGCCTAATTCACTATTAATTGATTAATTTTCAAAATTAGGTACGACTCCAATTAAGCACTTATATATATATATATATAATGCTCTAGAAATCTACTAGAAAACTTGTCTTTAAATAGGTATATCTATCTATCTATCTATCTCTCTCTCTCTCTCTCTCTCTCTATATATATATATATATATATATATATATATATATATATATATATATATATCAGGTGAGCGTACCATTGCTTTAGTGTTTTTGTAGAGCATCATTATAGCGGCAACCGTTTCTTTGGGGAGACCATATGCTAGTAGTATTTGTTCCATTTTTCCTCTGAGTATGGAATAAAATGCCTTGGAGAAATCTACGAATAGTAGCGTTGCCTCTAGATTCTTTGCTCAAACCCCTTCTATGATCCGTCGTATAGTCAGGATCTGAGAGGTTGTGGATCGATTTCTGCAGAAACCGTTTTGGTTTTTCCTAAGGATTTTCTCCATTTCGGGTCGGATGCGATTAAGAAGAAGGGCATTATATATTTTAGCTGCAATAGCAGTAAGAGTTATGCCTCTGTAGTTTTTAGCAATTCCTAGGTCTCCCTTTTTGGGAATGGGAGGATGCATCCTTTTTCCATTTATCTATTCTATTTTGTCTATATACAGCATTGCATGGCCTAAGTAGTATGTCATTGAACATACCCATCTTCCATACCTCGGGGGGAATTTCGTCAAGACCTTCTGCTTTTCTACCTTTTAATTTCTTTAAGGCTTCGTTGAGTTCTTCTGTTGTGAAATCCCCCAGTTTGATGTCTCGTTATCTATCTATGATGTTCTGGGTGTTATTTTCCATGATTTTAGGTGGGTTCCCCAGCAGTTTCGGGAAGTGATCTTTCCATTTCTGAAGTCTATCTTTTTGGGTGGTTGCTTTTAGCTTTGATCTAGATGTACTTTTCCTATCACTGATTTCATTTACTGTTTGCCATGCTAATCGCAACTGTCTGTCTTCCACCGATTGTCTGATATTATTTATTTGTACTTGGATGTATTCTATTTGTTCTTTTTTGTATGTTTTGGTTAGTTTTATCTGTGCTTTCCTAAGGTTGTATAAATTGGTGTTAGTTGGGTTTGTTTTATTACGTTTGGCTGCCTTTTTGATGTCCTTTCTCTTTTCTCTTACTGCTTCTGTCTCCCAGTGAACAGAGTGTTTGCTCTTAGTTTGGTTGGTACGCACTCGGCTGCTGCTTCTAGGTGTGCACTGACAAAGTTTTCGTATTGCACGTTTGGTGTGGAGCTTTCAGATATCTCTTGGAGGATGTCGAATTTATTTCTTACTGCAACAGCGTAGCGATTGCATATATCTCTGTTGGCAAGTATCGCCCAGTCGTATCGTACAGATTTACTGGTTTGTTTTTTGTTTCTACGTAGGCTTAGTCGACACAGATTTCTTTGACATCACCGCTGGAGTCCTACAAGGAGATACATTAGCACCATATATATTTATTATATGCCTAGACTATGTACTCCGAACATCACTAGATCCCATAAAAGAAAAAGGTTTCACACTAAGAAAGGCAAGGAGCAGGCGATATCCCGCACAAACTGTCACAGACGCAGACTATGCAGATGACCTCGCACTTCTTGCAGATACACCAGCACAGGCTGAGTCACTACTACATAGCTTGGAGAAGGCAGCAAAGAACATCGGTCTCTATGTGAACTCTGATAAAACGGAGTTCAAAAAGAAAGGAGACATATCCACACTTGACGGTAACCCTTTCAAGATAGTAGAACAATTCACATACCTAGGTAGTAATATCTCATCCACAGATAGCAATATCAATACACGAATAGGAAAGGCATGGTTGGCGACAAACAAATTATCAGTCATATGGAAATTCGATCTCCTGACAAGCTAAAGCGACAATTCTTCCAGGCTATGGTTATATCATTATTGCTGTATGGATGCACCACCTGGACCCTAACGAAGCGCCTTGAGAATAAGCTAGATGGGACCTGCACAAGAATTCTGCGGGCAGTCTTAAAAAAGTCGTGGAAACAACACCCCACAAGGAGGCAGCTGTATGGCCACTTGCCCCCCATCTCCCAAACCATACGAGTAAGACGGATGAGGCATGCGGGACACTGCTGGAGAAGCAAGGACGAGCTCATAAGTGATATACGCCTGTGGAAGCCAACACATGGGCGTGCTAGTGTGGGCCGCCCAGCCAGGAGCTACATTGACCAACTATGTGAGGATGCTAGATGCTGCGCAGAGGAACTCCCGGGAGCAATGAATGATAGGGAGGGTTGGCGTGAGATTGTCATGGATATCCGTGCTACTTGCGCGACATGATGATGATCATGATGATGATGACGATATATATATATATAATGCTCTAGAAATCAACTAGAAAACTTATTTTTAAATAGCTATATCTATCTATATATATATATATATATATATATATATATATATATATATGGAAAAAAGTAGACAAACACGGGATGTTATGGAAACTGGGTGTTTGTAGCTAGGTACCATTGTGTTGTGAAATCTGTCTGTTCAGGCTAACATTTTTCGGTAAAAGGGTTTATAAGTCGTTACTGCTATTGAGTGAAACACTATCTATTTGAATTTAACATCCCGTGTTTGTCTACTTTTCTCCACATATTGTCGGATTAACCTCCTCATATTTCTCCCATATATATATATATATATATATATATATATATATATAATGCTTTAGAAATCTACTAGAAAACCTATTTTTGAATAGCTATATCTATATTCATGCATAGGTATCTATTATATATACTAGCAAATATATGCACCCTCCGGGTGCAAGTATTTAAGTTTTAATGTAATGAAATATCGTATTAAATTAGAAACGCTAATGAAACTAAATAAGAATGCAGATAAAAAGATTTGAAATAGAGGGGGGTATAATCGAAAAATAGAACAACTGAAACTTACTCTTCCATCACTCTCGTCTTTCATTGTTATTTTTTCTAATTTAAGTATTTAGTTAAAATAGGAAGTAAAGAATAAAATGACACTTATCTTTTCTTGTTAATGGATTTCATTTAAGATTAATTGAAGAGATTTTTGCTTATATTCATTAAAATAAAACCAAACAATTAGAAAACAATAATACTAAGCATATATTTATTAAAATTACATTTTTAATATCAATATGCAAATTAGCCCTCCCGTTCACACTGTAAACCGCTATTTTGTTGTATATATAAATACAATTGCATGTTTTTAGCATGTAGATATGGTCTACAGTGGCTTCGGCCTCTGGACCATTGATATAATTAACGGCGTCGATCCCAGGGGGCCATCCCCCCAGGCAACACCTGCCCCCTCGATTTAAAGGGGCAGGGCTGGGTTTATTGCCCAGTGCCTGAGGTGCCCCCCTTGAGAGGGAATGCGACGGGATCGACGCAATTTTTCACCTGCCACTCCATGAGCTTCGGCTTGCGGGTGGTACACGTTAATAGGGACTTTGTGCCTGACCCGTACAAGTGGAGTACGCGGTAAATACTATCTAGATATGGTCTACAGTGGTTCGGCCTCTGGACCATTGATATAATTAACGGCGTCGATCCCAGGGGGCCATCCCCCAGGCAACACCTGCCCCTCGATTTAAAGGGCAGGGCTGGGTTTATTGCCCAGTGCCTGAGGCGCCCCTTGAGGGGGAATGCCGAGGGATCGACGCAATTTTTTTCCTCTGCGACCCATGAGTCTCGGCTTTGTGGTGGTCCCACATAAAAGGGCCTTTGTGCCTGACCCGTACAAGTGGGGTACGTGGAAAATATCAGATATGGTCAACAGTGGCTTCGGCCTCTGGACCATTGATATAATTAACGGCGTCGATCCAGGGGGCTATCCCCCAGGCAACACTGCCCCCTCGATTTAAAGGGACAGGGCTGGGTTTATTGCCCAGCGCCTGAGGCGCCCCCTTGAGGGGGAATGCCGACGGGATCGACGCAATTTTTCACCCGCCACCCCATGAGCTTCGGTTTATGGGTGGTCCCACATAAATAGGGCCTTTGTGCCTGACCCATACAAGTGGGGTACGTGGAAAATACCATGTAGATATGGTTAACAGTATAAATAATGTAAAACAATTTTATTAATAATTGAGGTTAAAATAAGGATAAATTCATGGTGAATGTGACGTCAATTACTAAGGGAATTGTGACTTGAGTAGTGATTTATTTTCGGTTACAGACAGAAAAACACACAATCTCCATTATAATAAGATATATATATATATATATATATATATATATATATGGTCGGGGGTGTAAGAAAACATTTTAAAATTACATTTGCCTGATTTTTAATTAAGAATATGTGTAATTCTCTAATTACTGTGAAATCTCATTAGTGATTTAATAATGTTTGTTAATTATTCACATTCCTGTTTAAATAAGATTATTCTTTGCCAATTTATGAGAAATGAGTTCATTATTTCAGATTTGATAAACTGCATTTTTCATAAATGTTATAAATGCTATTGATTCTATAGGCAACTACTTGTGTTGGGATCTGTGTCCCTATGCCATTAGTGATTAGATACAAATTACAATATTGTTGTTCCCCGTTCGATACTGGCCCTTGACAACTCAGCGTATGAGTAGCATAGAGATATGTGAGGTAAAGTGAGGAGCTGATGGTGGGTGTGGCACTCCACCTCAGATGCTAAAATAATCTCCTTGGTCTAGCGCTATTGAAAAGGGGATAGACTCCCTCGCTGATTGGCTGATACCGACTTTAAGCCATCCCGACGACTTTACTTACTTATAGTATATATATATATATATAATCCAAAAGTCCAGAGAAAAAATCTTTTTTACGACATTTTGAGAGCTCAATGTGTGCTCTTAATGTTAGAGTCACAGAGCAAATATATAAGCTCCCCTGAAATAGACTATAGCTAAATCTCTAAGTCTTTTGTTATTTCTTTACTTACTTATTATATATATATATATATATATATATATATATATATATATATATATTATATATGCGAGTTTACCTTTTTTTTTGTTTTAATATTTCACTCTGAGTTTTTCACAGCAGCGATATGCAGTGGTCTTTCACTGGACTCTGGGTAACAACAAGTTTTAAATCTGCAGGACTCTCCTGAGTATTCTAGCAATTCTTAACAATGCTTTGGTCTATCTGGTTGATACCGACATTAGTTACTTACATTATTGTTATTATTTTTTTCTATTTGTGCGTGAAATATTTTAAGTGGAAAGTCCACTATCTTGGCAATCCCGCAGTTAGTCCAGTGACAGGGAAAAGTCCGAGACGACTGGGTTGCCGAGCTACTGCAGGGTGCTGTCTCGGGTAGTATTAAGTCACTTCATGAGCCGGTGGTTTACCGGAGGCTGAGTGACAGCAAGTCTCCTCAGATATACAGGACTTTTTGAGTATTCCAGTCGGTCTCAACAATGCTGGTGTCCGGATGGTCTTGATTATTCCTTTGATTTCCCGTTTATACAGACCCCTGGGGACTGTTCCAAGGACACCAATTACAATTGACACGACCTTTACTTTCACGTTCCAGTTTTCTTAACACTCTGGCAAGGTCTTAGTATTTGTCTATCTTTTTGCTTTCACTCGGTGATCGGCCGAAATGGAAAAATCCACGAGATGACAAGTTCTTTTTTTGTTGTTGGCTAGGATTATAATTATTACTATTATTTGTATTGAGTTTTTGACAACAGAGTTAGCTGATTGTCTTTCACTGGAGTCAGAGTGACACCAAGTCTCCTCGGGTCTCCAGGACTCTTCTGGGTATTCTAGCCGATTGCAGCAATGCAGTAGTCTGGATGGTCTCAATTCTTCGTCTGATTCCCAGTTCCTCCAGTCTTTTTCCAAGATTTTGGGGACCGTTCCAAGTGCGCCATCTAAAATTGGTATACTTTGGCCTTATATTCCCAGCTTTTTTAATTTTCTAGCAAGGTCCAGGTATTTGTCTATCTTTTCGTTTTCCTTCATCTTCACCCTGTGATCTGCTGGAAATGCAAAGCCTACCATTTAACAAGTTCTCTTTTTTTCTTTTTTTTCTTTTTCTTAATACTAAGTCTGATCTCCTGGCTGGAATAAGGTGATCCTTCTTCATCTCGAAGTCGCAGAGAATTTTATGCGTTTCATTCTCAAGAACAGATTCTGGTTTATGCATATACCATTTTGTTGTATGGTCAAAATTTAGTTTTTTTGCATAATTCCCAGTAGATCATCTTCCCAACCCAGTCGGACCTAGTTTGTATTCTCGTTGTGCTAGTTTGTTACATTCGCTTAATACATTGTTTATGGTCTCATCTCTATCCCCACACAGTCTACATTTACTGTTTTGTTGTGTCTTATCAATTTTGCTTAGATATGATTTGTGCAGCAATTATTAGTGATTCGGTTTTACTTTTGACGTTTCCTTTTCTTAACCCTGTCCAAGTCTTTTCATGTGCAACCTCTCCAATTTGACGTTTGAAGGGAAGAATTTTAAAAAGTTAGTCTCGCAGATCCATAGATGGTTTTGGTGTTCCATAATTGATTTGTTTATGTTTTAATCATGAACGCCACCAATAACTTTCTCTTCTCTTACTATTCAAATTCTAATTTTTAAATAACTTCACGAATATAAATAAAATCTTGATTATTTTTGCTCAAAAAGTAAGCTCTGATGATAGTGAATGTGTATATATATATTTACTTTGTCGCTAATTGTTTTATTTTCGTAGTTTTCCCCGGACATACATGCATACAAAAACTGTCCGTTGCCTGGGTAGAGATGGGGGTTAAAAAAGTAATTTCGCACAAACATTATTATTGAATCGCGAGTTACATCCTCACAGGATGTTCCCTTAAAATCCCTACGGAAAAAAATACCTTGCGATGATTAAGCCACTCTGAAAAGAAAAGTTAATAATCTATTTAAAATATGAAATGCAAAAAAATCCATGCTGTTATCCTTTAAATTTCATTTTGAATTATCTTTATGGATATAAATCCAATCTTCATTATTTTTGCTCAAAAACCAAGGTCTAGTGATAGTGAACGTGTAATATATATTTACTTTGTTATCAATTGTTTTATTTTCATTGTTTCCTCCGGACTTACATACACACACACTGTCCTTTATATATCTTATCATAATGGAGATTGTGTGTTTTTCTGTCTGTAACCGAAACTATATTACTACTCAAGTCACAATTCCCTTCGTTATTTACATCACATTCTCCATGATTTTATTTTTATTTAAACCTCAATTATTAATAAAATTACTTCACCTTTTTATTAGTGTTGTCCATATCTACATACTAATAACATGCAATTGTATTTATATATACAAAAAATAGCGGTTTACAGTGTGAATGGGAAGGCTAATTTACATATTGATATTAAAAATGTGATTTTATTAAATATGTGCTTAGTATTATTGATTTCTAATTGTTTGGTTTTATTTTAATGAATATAAGCAAAAATCTGTTCAATGAATCTTAAATGAAATCCATTAACAAGAAAAGATAACTGTCATTTTATTCTTTATTTCCTAATTTAAATAAATAGTTAAATTAGGAAAGTTTACCAATGAAAGACGGGAGTAACGGAAAATGATGGAAGAGTTGTTTCAAAGTTGTTCTATTTTTCAATCATACCCCCTCTGTTCCAAATCTTTTTATTTGCATTCTTATTCAGTTTCATTAGCCTTTCTAATTTAATATGATATTTTATTATATTAAAACTTAAATACTTGCACCTGGAGGGTGCATATATTTGCTAGTGTATAGAAGATAGATATTTATTTAAGAAATGGATTTAAATAAATAATTTTTGCTCTACATTGTATTGAGCACTTTGTATTTGTTTTTTCACGGTCTTAACCCCCGGATAATGTGCGCTCCCAACGATCGTACCCGTACCCACCGGTAAGCCACAACTCATACATAAATACATATAGAAGATAGATAGATAACTAGGGATTAAAAATGGCCAGGCTGATTATAGAGAAATCAGATAAAAGCAAGCGCCGTATCACGTGACGTATAAAAAGGGCCTCGTGGTATTACACAACAAATGGTGACCTTTTGAATTGCAGCCAGTAAGGTAATCGGTTTTTTTATTTGACAAAGTGTTTTGTCTTTCTACTAGAAAGGGGTCAACAAGTGCATCACCGGCTTTGGCAACAAGAGCGTTTCGAAAAACAAATGCATTTGAAGAAAGAAGGATGAAAAAAAAATAAAGGAGTTATCTAACTGCTTCAGAAGAAGGGTGCTAGAAGGCAGTAGCTGAGGGTCTTCGTGTCCTGGGAATGACGTTAAATTCTATCTGATAACGAGGTTACTGTTCTGGAGGTCTGGGTAATGTGGAGCACTCCTTCATCACCATTGATCCCAGGTCCACCCTGAACTGGACTGGTAGTACCTGTTAGGATCCCATCTATGGGTTAAATAGAAAAACATGAGTTTATTTTTAAAAAATGAGTATCCCTTAAGAATAGATTTATTTCAAAACTTTGTTGGCATTAAATCCCCAAACCTTTTTATCATATGGGTGCAAGAAGGTAGTAGCTGAGGGTCTTCATGTCCTGGGAATGACGTTAAATTCTATCTAATGGCGAGGTTCCAGTTTTGGAGGTCTGGATAATGTGGAGCACTCCTTCATCACCATTGATCCCTGGTCCACTCTGACCCGGAGTGGTAGTACCTGTTAGGGTCCCATCTATGGGTTGAATAGAAAAAACATGAGTTTATTTTTAAAAAATGAGTATCCCTTAAGAATAAATTTATTTCAAAACTTTGTTGGCATTAAAGCCCCAAACCTTTTTATCATATGGGTGCAAGAAGGTAGTAGCTGAGGGTCTTCATGTCCTGGGAATGACGTTAAATTCTATCTGATGGTGAGATTCCAGTTCTGGATGTCTGGGGAATGTGGAGCACACCTTCATCACCATTGATCCCAGGTCCACTCTGAACTGGACTGGTAGTACCTGTTAATGTCCCATCTATGGGTTAAATAGAAAAAACATTAGTTTATAATAAAAATTGAGTGTCCATTAGGAATAAATTTATTTCAAAACTTTGTCGGCATTAAATGACACACCGTAAAACAAAACAACAAAAAACAAACTCCTGGTTGTATTTGACTCACATTATCAATTTTGTTAGCACTTCAGATAAAGATATCAGAGAGTAGATGTGTGTGGACAGACTGATATGGGTCTAAACAGCAACAAGATGTGTGTGGGGGGGAAGTTTGTTTGTTTATTGATTTTAATGGCATATCAACCCTTCTGGGTTTATGTCATGCCTAACGGTTAGGAAGTGATACATATCGTGTATTTATATTTATACTTTTTTAGTAATGGGTTTTACCAATGTGTTAGCATTATTGGGGATTATGTTTCATGTCTATATTCTATGGTATAATTTTGTTTCCCTCAAAAAAGAGAGAATATCCTCCATGTTGACATTTTCAAACAGATCTTTCATATTGTTTGCTTTAAAATAACGGTTTCTGGTGTGAGCAAAAAACCTGCATTCCATGAATAGGTGTTTAACTGTCAAGGGTGTTTGACATGTTCCACATTGTGGTTGTTGTTCTTGTTTGAGTATATAGGAGTGCGTTAGTCTTGTATGACCAATGCGTAATCGGGACACAATGACATGTTACTTTCTAGACTTTCTTAAAGTTGGTCTCTAGCCTCCCAAAGTGGGTTCGATTAGGAAGAGTTTATTGTGGATGTCGTTGTGGAGGAAAAGAAGAACCTTATATGAAAGCAGAACAGTCACAGTTGGGAGTAGTTTCGTAAGCATTTAGGAAAAACCATTCTCCCATAAGTACTTTATTTATCCAGCCAGTAAAAGCTGCTACCTTCAATGTCAACCTTGACAGACTCGAATCAGCAATCGCTAAAATGCGCCATGTTTTTCAGGCAAGTACTCCTGCTCGTATATGACACACATTTTATTCTTTCTATTAGTATTGTGAGAATTTAGGAAAACCATTCCCCCATGACAACACTACTTGCGCAGCCAGTAAAAGCTGCTACCTCCAATGCCAACCATGACAGTCTCGAATCTGCAAATTGCTCAAAATCTGTCTCGTTTTTCAGGCAAGTACTCCTGGTCGTATGTGACTCCCCCATTTTTGCAAATCTCACAATGCGAGTATTTAGGAAAACCACTCTCCCATACCAACTTCATTTTCCCAGAGAGTAAAGACTACTACCTCCAATGCCAACCATGACAGTCTTGAATCGGCAAATTGCTCAAAATCTTTCTCGTTTTTTCAGGCAAGTACTCCTGGTCGTATGTGACTCCCCCATTTTTGCAAATCTCACAATGCGAGTATTTAGGAAAACCACTCTCCCATACCAACTTCATTTTCCAGAGAGTAAAGACTACTACCTCCAATGCCAACCATGACAGTCTCGAATCGGCAAATTGCTCAAAATCTTTCTCGTTTTTCAGGCAAGTGCTCCTGGTCGTATGTGACTCACATTATAAATTTTTGTTAGCACTTCATATAAAGATATAATATCAGCTTATTATGATTCTGACACGTTCTTTATTGTCTGGGAAAGGAAGTCGAAAATGGGAAAACACTGGCCGTGACAGGTTGTACTGAGGTGTGAACTCCAGAGGTCAATCTTATTAACCCGAAAGACGGTGATACTTGATTTAGTTCCATTTTTCAAAAATGATATTCATTTTATAGAATCATTAATAAAATTCACACGCAACAATTTTCGTGTCTTGTTGTTTCCCGCTTTTTTATCGCTGGTGTACTCTTCGCAATTTTAGACGTTGTGTTGTTACTGGAGAGGCGATCGTTTATATAATGGTTATTGACGTAGAGAAATGGATTTCGAGGAGCTGGGTTCAAATCCGGACGAGGGCCGTTTGCATTTCACATAGCACTAATACCCGCTTTTTTTTATCGTTGGCGTACTCTTCGCAATTTTAGACGTTGTGTTGTTACTGGAGGCACGCTTCCTGTAATGGTTATTGACTGAGGAAATGGATTTCGAAGATCTGGGTTCAAATCCCGGACGAGGCCGTTTGCATTTCACATAGCGCTAATACCCTTTGGTTGGTGAGATAGAATAAATTATTTGCACACAAATCATATATATATACACACACACACACCACATATATATATATATATATATATATATATATATATATATATTGATAACCCTATATATGCTCCCCATCCCTAGGGTTGAGCACTCTGGGGGGGGGATCTTGCTGACGGCCGCCAACTCAAGCGTAAACGCAACGCTCTTCTCTATAAGGAATGGAACACTCTGTGACGGCATTTACTGTTGTGATGTTAGTCCCAACAGTAAAAAGAAGTCAAGTCGAGATAGGGTAAAATAAGACAAGTGTATTTACAATCATGGTACATGTACGACTAGCTTGTCGTTAACGGGAACAGTGCTACCTTTCCACTCGGTGTCTCACTATTTATAGTGAGAACCGGTGCATGTTCTCCACTGTAGGAACGACCGGTACAACATTTACACACAAAGCGATGTGTGTATTAAAACAGTTAAAAATCCCCTTCCCATTCTGTAAGTGAAGACAGCCTAATGGTTAAGGTGCCGGACTGACAACCAACCGACTGGATTTCAATTCGGCTGTAGATAGCTTACAAAATGTCTAGCCACACTGAAGAGACTTGATAAGTCGAAACACGTGTCTGTGGATGACCCTATAATATATATATATATATAATATATATATATAAGGACCTAAGAGTCAGACATTATCTACCTATGTTTCACCCGAATGTTTCTTCAGGATAATTCTGACTAATATATATACCAACCCCTTCGCACGAGGTTAATTTGTTAAGCGGCTTGAATTAAGTTTTCCTACTTTAAGACTGGTTGTCTAACCAAGGTTAGTAGATAGGCCCCTACTATTCACCCATAGCTGGAGGGAGAATGGTTAAATGCATACCTTTCCCACGGGTATTAGTACTATGAGAAATGCAAACAGCTTCATCCAGGATTTAAACTCGGGTCACATTTCATTATTGCCCCCCCTCTCTCTCTCTCTCTCTCTCTCTCTCTCTCTCTCTCTCTCTCTCTCTCTCTCACCGATTGTCACTTTCTCCCTTTTTTTTCATTTTCTTCCCTCCTACCTTTATCCGCTCTTTTTTCCGCTTCCCGCTCTTTTTCCGCCAACTGTTCTCATCTCGGCCGCCATTTTGATTTATCTCAGTTGAACGTTGAATTTGATCATAGTTGACTGAGATTAAGTATTGGCCGTCCACTCGTCCAATGAATGAATGACCACTGACCAACTGAACAAACGGATCTTTGCACGGCACAAGAATTATGTTAAGAGTTCAAAGCACATGTCATAAGCAGACTGACCAGTGGTCAGTGGCGAAATGTCCGAAACTGACAACAGATCAGGCCTATTGGAATATATGAGAGTTCATTTCAAATGAATTCATACATTTATCTTCTTTCTCATGAGGACAAGCGAATTTCCCCCGTAGCTCCCATATATTAGGCTCAGGTCGTTCAATCGTTGCGTTATGGATACAGAGTAAGTCTATCAGATCCATTACATTGAATAGCGATTTTGATCCTTACTGGATTCCCCATAGATGTGACCTTGTGTCACATCCTATCCGTAGTGAAAGGGTTGGGTAAAGATGGCATTCTATCGTGTTGTAATGGTTTGCAAGCTAGTCTCTCAAATCCATTTCTTTGAATAGCGGATTCGATACTTGCTGGGAGCCCCATATGGGCGACCTCGTGTCACACCTTATCCGTAGTGAAAGGGTTGGGAAAAGATGGCATCCTATCATGTAATGATTGGCAGGCTAGTCCCTCAGATCCATTACAACTGAATAGCGAATTCAATCCTTGCTGGATTCCCCATAGATGTGACCTTGTGTCCTATCCGTAGTGAAAGGTTTGTGTAAAGATGGCATTATATCGTGTTGTAATGGTTTGCAAGCTAGTCTCTCAAATCCATTTCTTTGAATAGCGGATTCGATACTTACTAGAAGCCCCAGACATGTGACCTTGTTGGTAATTCTATGTCAAATCATCTAAAAAAATTTAAACTGTCAACACCCCCTTCAATTTTTCTTAATTGTTTTCTAGATGTGGACTGTTAATGTTAGACAATCCCCAAAATATGACCTTCCAATTTCAAAAATTGGCAAAGTTTTGTCGATTTTAGCTCTCCAAATTTGGTGGGGTTATGCTATCAAAAAAGTTTTAAGTTATTAATGATTTCTGGTTTGCAAATTCGTGTTGTAATGATTAACAAGCTAGTCTCGCAGATACATTACAACTGAACGCCCTAACGGCTGGGACTTTAGAATACGCCGACTGCACCTCTACAGAAGGGTAAAATCCTGGTGGCTGAGCAGTCCATGACATGCAACACTCCACTTTGGTAAGATATTCACAATAACCACATTGAGTGATAGGTGAATAATATGAGATTTAAAAAGTGTAATTAAATTTACATGATATGCCGTAACTTGCAAACAGCCTCGTCTAGGATTTGAACTCGGGTCGACGTGCCCGTTTCCTATGGCTGAGCAGTCCATGACATGCAACACTCCACTTTGGTAACATAACCACATCGAGTGATAGGTGAATAATATGAGATTTAAAAAGTGTAATTAAATTTACATGATATGCCGTAAACTTCAACCAACCAGCTTTGCAAACAGCCTGGTCCAGGATTTGAACTCGGGTCGACGTGCCCGTTTCCTATGAGTCAAACCATTGCACCACGCGACTACACTGATATATACAGGTTGTACACCAAGTAATTAATGTCTGTTCGCATAAAACGTGACATTGCTGTTTTAACAACAAAATGGAAGGTGTAAAAAGGTAGAATTAATGGCGGGAATAATAAGATTTAAGAAGATTAAAACAAAATGGCGGACGGGTTTGACACCTTTTTTTACTTGTGTTGAATGTGATACTTTATGAACTTGTAAACGCTCCACAATTAATCTTCATCTTGTTTAGATAATATTGACTTTTTTTACTATTTAGTTTTCTTTCTTCTTTTCTTCTACTTTTTTAAAATAGGATTTCCTTTTCTTTCTTTCTTTCTTTTCTTTCTTTCTTTCTTTCTTTCTTTCTTTCTTTTCTTTCTTTCTTCTACATTGTTAAAATAGGATTTATTTTTTTCTTTCTTTCTTTCTTTCTTTTCTTCTACATTGTTAAAATAGGATTTATTTTTCTTTTTCTTTCTTTCTTTCTTTCTTCTTTCTTTCTTTCTTTCTTCTTTCTTTCTTTCTTTCTAATTCCTCTTCTTTTTCTTTTTTCTTTCTTTTTAATTCTCTTCTTTCTTTCTTTCTTTCTTTCTAATTCCTCTTCTTTCTTTCTTTCTTTCCTCTTCTTTCTTTCTTTCTTTCTTTCTTTCTAGTATTTCTTACTTTTTTCATTTATTCATTTACACGTTCCTTATTTCTTTATTTTTATTTTATTTCTTTATCTTTTTGTTTTCTTTTTTTTCTTCAAATTATTTTCCCCCTATCGGATGGGGCGTTAGAACGCACCGACTGCACCTCTGCAGAAGGGTAAGACTCACCCAATGGGGCCACCTGTTTGCCGTTGTTGGCGACCCGTGATGCTTAAGGATTGAACCCAGGTGGCTGAGCAGTCCATGACATGCAACACTCCACTTTGGTCCTTACTTGGGATAGACGGGCGGTCAGAGAGGCCCCTTCCAATCAAGCGGCAGGTCACGTCAAGCCTTAGCACATATGATTGTCCAAATCCTAACTGGCAACCCCCAACAGTTTTTTTTATCATATATTCGCTAGGAGGCGATGTGTGAGGGTCTTCATGTCCTGGGAATGACGTTAAACTCTATCTGATGGTGAGTTTCCAGTTCTGGAGGTCTGAGGAATGTAGAATAGTCCTTCATCACCATTGGTCCCTGGTTCACTTTGAGCCAGAGTGATAGTACCTGTTAGGGTCCCATCTATGGGTTAAATATGAAAAGGTGTTAATTAAAAAAATTGAGTATCCATTAAGAATGAATTTATTTCAAAACCTTTTTGGCATTAATCGACCCACCATATTAAATGAGAGACACACAGACAGACAAATGGACAGATATCTATATTATTGATTGCAACGTCTTGTCAGACGACTGCCACTCCTTCATTCATTGTCCGTTTGTCAGCTCGTTCATGACGTTTTAATCCTGCCAAAGTCTTACATACCTTAAAAGATATCTGGCACACATAACGATCGGTGCTGAGTGAGTCGACAGGTGTTGTATACTTATATCATATGCCGTAAAACAAACCAATTCAAATTATCTTTTCTTTCTTTGTTTCTTTACCTGTTCGTTTTATTTTCTTTCTATCTATCGAATTATTTTGTTGTTTCTTTATTTGTTGTTTTTTTTTGTTTTTTTTTGTCCCGATGAAAGTTTAATATAAACCGAAACGTTTAAACGTTGATTTCACTATCAAGAATAAATTCATCTTTTTGGGATACGTTGTTTTTCTATTTTATGAACATTTTGGTATTTATTTCCATATTTTACTAGGTAACTCTCATCATCATCATCATCATCATGTCGCGCTTTCAGCGCGGATATCCATGACAATCTCCATCCGTCCCTATCGCTCATCATTCTCGGGAGGTCCTCTATGCAGCATCCTGCATCCGCACAGAGCTGATCAATGTACGTTTTTGCTGGTCGGTCCCACACTGGCTTGTCTATGTGCTGGCTTCCACAGGAGGACATCGCTTATGAGTTCGTCCTTGCTTCTCCAGCAGTGTCCCGCGTGTCTTGTCCGTCTTACTCGGATGGTTTGGGTGATATGTGGCAGGTGGTCGTACAGATGTTTTCTCGTAGGGTGTTGTTTTCATGTCTTGTTTAGGATCACCCGCAGCATTCTTGTGCAGCTCCCATCTAGTTTATTCTCTAGTCGCTTAGTTAGGGTCCAGGTGGTGCAGCCATACAGCAGCACCGACACGACAACGACCTGGAAGAACCGTCTCTTTAGCTTGTCTGTGAGGTTGGATTTCCATATGATCGAAAAGATTAGAGTGGACATGGGAGTAATTGCAAGGAAGGGATCACTTCACATGATCCAGAAGTTGAGCCTCACCATTGGATACAATTTAGTATCATACCCAGAAAAGAGTGGGAAAAAAAAACCCAGATATTCCCTAGAAAATTAACTTAAAACTATCCCCTCATTGCTAGACCAAGGAGATTGGTTTTGCCGGGGTAGTACGCCACACCTACCGTCAGTTCCCTACTTTACTGCACAGATCAGATTACTCAAGATATGCTAGTCATGTGCTGAGTTGGTGGGGACTGGTATTGAACCTGGAATCTTGCGATTCCTAAGCGAATGCTCTACCAACTGAGCTAGGTACCAACTCATATGAGAGAAAATATTATTTGAGGAATTGATTTCATTTATGGCGGCCATAAAAAAATAAGGGAATAAAGAAATTTTACGACCAGTTTATGTAAATTAAAATTCTACCCAAGGGGAGGATTTTCGGCTAGTTTTAATAATTTCAAAAATAATTATGATTTTTGACATTTGAATTAATAAAATCTTTGAACGGGAAGGAAGGAAGGAAGGAAATTAGGAAGTGTGAAAAAAAGAAAGAAAGAAAGAAAGCATGAAGAAAAGAGAAAGAAAGAAAAAAAGAAAAAAAGAAAGTAAGAGGTAAAAAGAAATGGGAGAAGAAAGAAAGAAAGAAAGAAGGGAGAATAGAAATAAGAAAGAAAGACAAAACAAAGAAAGCATGAGAAGGAAGAAAGAAAGAATGAAATAATGAAAGAGTTAAAAAAGAAAAGTGAGAAGAAAAAGATAAAGGAAGGAAAGAAGGAATATTGAATTGAGAAAGAAAAGGAAAAAAGAAACAAAGAAAGGAAATAAAGTATGGGGAAATGTATGAGAAGAAAGAAAGAATTAACGAAGGAGTAAAAAAAAAATGAGAAGAAAAAAGTAAGAGAATGAAGGACGGAAAGAAGGAAATGGGAAAGAAATATGAATAGATGAATAAAGCATGGGAAAAGAAAGAAAGAAAGAAAGAAAGAAAGAAAGAAAGAGAGAGGTAAAAAGAAATCTGAGAAAAAGGAATGAAGTAAAGAAAGAAAGGAAGAATAGAATTGAAGAAAGAAAGAAACAAGCTAAAGAAAGTATAAGGAAAGAAAGAAAGAAAGAAAGAGGTAAAAAGAAATTTGAGAAAAAGGAATGAAAGAAAGAAAGAAAGAAAGGAAGAAAGAAAGAAAGAAAAAGAAAGAAACAAGCTAAAGAAAGTATAAGGAAGGAAAGAAAGAAAGAAAGAAATAAAGAAAGAAAGAAAGAAAGAAAGAGGTAAAAAGAAAAGTCAGAAGAAAAATAAAGGAAGGAAAGAAAAAAGGAGGAAAGAAGGAAATGAAAAAGAAAGAAAAGAGAAGAAAGCAATAAAAAATACATAAAGCATGGGAAGAAGAAATAAATAAAGAAAGAGGTAAAAAGAAATCAGAGAAAAAGGAATGAATGAAAGAAAGAAAGAAAGGAAGAATAAAATTGAAGAAAGAAAGAAAAAGAAAAAAACAAGCTAAAGAAAGTATAAGGAAAGAAAGAAAGAGGTAAAAAGAAAAGTGAGAAGAAAAATAAAGGAAGGAAAAAGGAAGGAAAGAAGAAAATGAAAAAGAAAGAAAAAAGAAGAAAGCAATAAAAAATAGATAAAACATGGGAAGAAGAAAGAAAGAAAGAAAGAAAGAAAGAAATAAAGAAAGAGGTAAAAAGAAATGAGAGAAGAAAAGACAAAGAAAGGAAGGAAAGAATATTGATTTGAGAAAGAAATTTAAAAAAAGAAGACATGAGATAAAAACATGGGAAGAAAATATGAGAAAGAAAGAGTATTATTTGTATTATCCGGACTATTGTCCTCATCTTCATTGTTATCTATACAACGTTTCAGCCGATGTGCCCTTCGGCCTTCTTCATGTATTTCTTGTCGGGCTCGGGAACCTTCTTGTCGTAATCGGGATCCATCACGAAACTTCGAACTTTGATGACTCCCGATTACGACAAGAAGGTTCCCGAGTCCGACGAGAAATACATGAAGAAGGCCGTACAGATAACAATGAAGATGAGGACAATAGTCCGAATAATACAAATAATACTAATTAGCAAGCCTTATCTAAAAAAATTCAGAGAAATAGAAAGAAAGAGGTAAAAAGAAAAGTGGAAAGAAGGAAAAGTTATACAATAGAAGGAATGAAGGAAGGAATATTGAATTGAGAAAGAAAAAGAATAAATAAATAAATAAATAAAAGAAAGTATGAGAAGAAAGAAAGGCATGAATTCAAATATTCTCCCTCTAGCTATGGGTAAATAGTTGAGTAGACTAGCATCTTTAACTTTGGTGTGGCAACCAGTCTAGGAGAAGGAAAAATCTTATTTCAAAATTTGTAGACCTGAAGATATATATGAATAGAAAATATCTAGATAGCAATAGAAAAAAAGGGATAGATAGATAGATAGATATGAATATTAAATGAGAGACACACGGACAGACAAACGGACAGATATCTATATTATTGATCACAACGTTTTGTCAGACAACTGCCACACCTTCATTGTCCGTTTGTGAACTCGTTCATGACTTTTCAATCCTGCCAAAGTCTTGCATATCTTAGAACATATCTGGTACACATAACGATCGGTGTTGACTGAGTCGACAGGTGCTGTATACTCATCACTGTCCTCATGTTGGGGGATCATGCTGGGCATTAGTGCTGCGTGGTAGAGACAACAATTGCAGTCGGGTAGCTCTCATGTGATAGAGCAAGCCTGCCTTTGACAACAGGGCCCGGTCACATTCCTCACTGATCCACACATCACCAGAATTGGCCGGCAGAGTTTCACGTTTTCAGCACGCTCTCCTGGACAGATATCTACATACATACATACATACATATATGGGAGTATATATAGGAAGCACGTGGTGTAATGGTTAAAGTCATTGGAAATGGACTCGTCGCCCCGAGTTCAAATCCTGGATGTGCTAATTGCATTTCACTTAGCGCTAATATCCTTGGGAAATGTATGAATCCTACTCTCCCAGAAACTATGGATAAATAGTAGGGCAGACTGGGCTCTTTAACCTTGGTTAGGCAACCGATCTAGGAGAAGGAAAACTCTGAATTCAAACCTGTTGAACTCCGCTTAAGAAATTGACCTTGTGTCACATCCAACTCGTGCGGAGGGGTTGGTAAATATATATATATATATGGAAGTGTTCAATTCCTGGACGAGGCTGTTTGCATTTCACGTAGCGTTAATACCCTTGAGAAACGTGTGTATCTGACTATTCTCTCTCCAGTTATGGATAAATAGCAGGACAGACTAGGCTCTTTAACCTTGGTATGGCAACCAGTCTAGGAGAAGGAAAACTCTGAATTAAAACCTGTTAAACCCCGGTTGAAATATTGACCTAGTATCAGAACCCCACATCCCCCAGCTATGGGGTAAATAGTACCACCATTATTCTTCTACAAGAATAGTGCTAGATAACTAGATCCATTATCCAAACCGAAAAGGATATTATTAGTTAGGTCTTCAAGACTCTGAGACTGAATCTGTGTGGGCGGGCAGAATTGACTGTCTGGTGGGTGAGGCACAATGCATGGGTGTGGTAGTAATTGCTTCATGTTTTATAAATCTGGGCTTGCCCGGATTTGATATGTTGCCGCGGGCACCGTGACAGTCATTCTTTGACAATGTCGAGTTAGATACGCCGAAGCGACAATGGTGTGGCGAAGAATTGAAATAGCAGCGCTTGGAATAGACCATTTTATTGCGAGCGAAGAAAACCCTCAACTTCTTTCTGTTACATCTAATAGACTTCCTGCGTTTCACGTCTGTCACCAACGCTGTCATCGTAAGGAATTTCTGTAGCCATTTCACTCCTTGTTGAAGAATTGTTTGACATGATTAAGACGTTGTGAAAATACAAGATGGCTGAGAATTAGATGCGGTGTGTGGGTACGTTCTGAAGAATGAGGGTCCTCGATGTGATCGTCAAGGAAACCAGTTTATGTTGTCATGGATACGCTGCTTCTTTTTTTTTTAATGAAAAATGAATCTTATTCACAATGAATAATAACATTAGATTATCATAGTTTACTATTAAATAAATAATCTGTTCTTATTGAATAAAATATGATTATCAAGTGAAGTAATTATGATTATCATAGATTATTATTAATGAAATAATCTGTTCATATTGAATAAAATACGATTATCAAGTGAAGTAATTATGATTATCATAGATTACTATTAAAGAAATAATCTGTTCTTATTGAATAAAATACGATTATCAAGTGAAGTAATTATGATTATCATAGATTACTATTAAAGAAATACTCTGTTCTTATTGAATATAATACGATTATGAAGTGAAGTATTTATGATTATCATAGATTATTATTAATGAAATAATCTGTTCTTATTGAATAAAATACGATTATCAAGTGAAGTAATGATTATCATAGTTTACTATTAATGAAATAATCTGTTCATATTGAATAAAATACGATTATCAAGTGAAGTAATTATAATTATCATAGATTATTATTAATGAAATAATCTGTTCATATTGAATAAAATACAATTATCAAGTGAAGTAATTATGATTATCATAGATTACTATTGATGAAATAATCTGTTCATATTGAATAAAATACGATTATCAAGTGAAGTATTTATGATTATCATAGATTACTATAAATGAAATAATCTGTTCATATTGAATAAAATACGATTATCAAGTGAAGTAATTATGATTATCATAGATTACTATTGATGAAATAATCTGTTCATATTGAATAAAATACGATTATCAAGTGAAGTAATTATGATTATCATAGATTACTATTAATGAAATAATCTGTTCTTATTGAATATAATACGATTATGAAGTGAAGTATTTATGATTATCATAGATTACTATTAATGAAATAATCTGTTCTTATTGAATAAAATACGATTATCAAGTGAAGTAATTAGGATTATCATAGATTACTATTAATGAAATAATCTGTTCATATTGAATAAAATACGATTATCAAGTGAAGTAATTATGATTATCATAGATTACTATTAAATAAATAATCTGTTCATATTGAATAAAATACGATTATCAAGTGAAGTAATTATGATTATCATAGATTACTATTAATGAAATAATCTGTTCATATTGAATAAAATACGATTATCAAGTGAAGTAATTATGATTATCATAGATTACTATTAAATAAATAATCTGTTCATATTGAATAAAATACGATTATCAAGTGAAGTAATTATGATTATCATAGATTACTATTAAATAAATAATCTGTTCATATTGAATAAAATACGATTATCAAGTGAAGTAATTATGATTATCATAGATTACTATTAAATAAATAATCTGTTCATATTGAATAAAATACGATTA
Source organism: Doryteuthis pealeii (assembly GCA_023376005.1). NCBI lineage: Eukaryota > Metazoa > Mollusca > Cephalopoda > Myopsida > Loliginidae > Doryteuthis > Doryteuthis pealeii. The sequence goes on from CM042167.1 coordinate 69,503,723, forward strand.
TCAAGTGAAGTAATTATGATTATCATAGATTACTATTGATGAAATAATCTGTTCATATTGAATAAAACGATTATCAAGTGAAGTATTTATGATTATCATAGATTACTATAAATGAAATAATCTGTTCATATTGAATAAAATACGATTATCAAGTGAAGTAATTATGATTATCATAGATTACTATTGATGAAATAATCTGTTCATATTGAATAAAATACGATTATCAAGTGAAGTATTTATGATTATCATAGATTACTATTAATGAAATAATCTGTTCATATTGAATAAAATACGATTATCAAGTGAAGTAATTATGATTATCATAGATTACTATTGATGAAATAATCTGTTCATATTGAATAAAATACGATTATCAAGTGAAGTAATTATGATTATCATAGATTACTATTAAATAAATAATCTGTTCATATTGAATAAAATACGATTATCAAGTGAAGTAATTATGATTATCATAGATTACTATTGATGAAATAATCTGTTCATATTGAATAAAATACGATTATCAAGTGAAGTATTTATGATTATCATAGATTACTATTAATGAAATAATCTGTTCATATTGAATAAAATACGATTATCAAGTGAAGTATTTATGATTATCATAGATTACTATTAATGAAATAATCTGTTCATATTGAATAAAATACGATTATCAAGTGAAGTAATTATGATTATCATAGATTACTATTAATGAAATAATCTGTTCATATTGAATAAAATACGATTATCAAGTGAAGTAATTATGATTATCATAGATTACTATTAAAGAAATAATCTGTTCATATTGAATAAAATACGATTATCAAGTGAAGTAATTATGATTATCATAGATTACTATTAATGAAATAATCTGTTCATATTGAATAAAATACGATTATCAAGTGAAGTAATTATGATTATCATAGATTACTATTAAATAAATAATCTGTTCATATTGAATAAAATACGATTATCAAGTGAAGTAATTATGATTATCATAGATTACTATTAATGAAATAATCTGTTCATATTGAATAAAATACGATTATCAAGTGAAGTAATTATGATTATCATAGATTACTATTAAAGAAATAATCTGTTCTTATTGAATATAATACGATTATCAAGTGAAGTATTTATGATTATCATAGATTACTATTAATGAAATAATTTGCACACTGAAACACTTGTACAAGTAATTCATATCGAAGACCTTCTCAATCTCTCTCTCTCTCTCTCTCTCTCTCTCTCTCTCTCTCTCTCTCTCTCTCTCTCTCTCTCTCTCTCTCTCTCTCATATATATATATGTATATATATAATAAATAAGTTAATCCACTGACATGTGTTTCGAGGTTTCACCTCTCATCAGTGTGGCTACACTTTAACAGCTACCCCTAGCCGAGATCGAGACCTGACTGAATTTTCGTCTGCCAAGTCTCTTACCCATATTAGCGGCTGTCAAATTTAGGACAATATTTAATTGATACATTTCTAAGCGGAAATGAATTCACGAGAGTCCTCTAACTTTGTAAACAAAGTGAGGGTTAACTATACGCCAGACGGGGAATTTTACAATTAAATCCCTATTTAGAGAACTCAACCAAGTGGGAGTATATATAATAAATAAGTTAATCCACAGTCACGTGTTTCGAGGTTTAACCTCTCATCAGTGTGGCTACACTTTAACAGCTATGTATCCTTTTACATGGTTCTCTCCTTGTCTTTTTGTTTATTTCTCTTTGTCTCTTTGTCTCTCACTCAGTTTCTTTCTCTTACTCTCTCCTCTTTTTGTCCACCCTCTCGCCCATTCTCTCTCTCTCTCTCTCTCTCTCTCTCTCTCTCTCTCTCTCTCTCTCTCCTCTCTCTCTCTCTCTCTCTCTCTCTAGTTTCCCTTTGATTCTCTTTCTGTCTTAATAACCCGCTCTTCGGGGCGGGGTCCGGTGGGTTTGGCTACTGGACATGTGATTTATATTAACTGCGTGATCCCAGGGGGCCTTCTCCCCTCCCCCAAGGCAACACTTGCCGTCTTGATTTAAAGGGGCGGGACTGTGTTTATTACCCAGTGCCTGAGGTGACCCTACCCTTGAGGAGGAATGCAGACAGGATCTATGCATTTTTTGCACCAGCCATCCCATGAGCTTCGGTTCGTGGGTGGTCCCACATTAAACGACCTTGTCTCATACTTGCATACGTGTGATGCGAGGTAAATACCTCTCTTTCTCTCTCACATACATACACCTTGTCTCTTTGTTAATCTCTCTCTCTCTCTCTCTCTCTCTCTCTCTCTCTCTCTCTCTCTCTCTCTCTCTCTCTCTCTCTCTCCTTTGGCTCTGTTACGATTTTATGGGCCATCCTTTAGGCTTCAAGCAAGAGCGTTTGTCCAGCGGAAATCTTTGGTAAAGAATCCTTTGGTTGTTCTTTGGTGCTCCTCAGTATTGCAAGTCATTGGTCAATGATTGCAAATGGACGTCTCTCAGTATCAGTGCTTAAGTAGTCAACCAGCCACGTAGTTGATTGGCTGAGGTTTAAGCCACCTGACCTCGCTTAGTCTATAAATTTAAGTGGTGTATTGTAGCACACCTTGTATACAAAACAATCCAACAGTCTCTCACTCTTCCTTTCTCTCTGCCCATTTCTCCACCTCTCAAAGAGAACATGATAATGGAAACGTACACCTACGGAACCATGAAAGAGGATATAAGAACCATATTTTCCAACTTGAGCTCAGTTTTTTGGGGGGTGAGGGTTGTGGGTCAACATTTTTGTTCGTTTTCTTTCCGTTCCAATTTTGCAAAGCTTTTTTCCAAGTTTTCTGACTGTCTTGAATTACCGAATTTATGAAAGAAAATCAATGTCGATATTAAGAAATGCTCGATCCATTATCAGTGAATAGGGAGTTCGATCTTTATTGGATGCTCTGGCCTTGTGCCACATCATACTCATGGTGAACATGTTGGGTAAATCTCCACTGGGATAGATAGATATTAACATACTGAGATATATAGATATGAACTTATTGAGATAGATATAAACATATTGAGATAGATATGAACTTATTGAGATGGATAGATAGATAGATAGATAGATAGATATGAACTTATTGAGATGGATAGATAGATAGATGGATAGATAGATAAATAGATATGAACTTATTGAGATAGATAGATAGATAGATAGATAGATATGAACTTATTGAGATGGATAGATAAATAGATAGATAAATATATATGAACTTATTGAGATGGATAGATAGATAGATGGATAGATAGATAGATAAATAGATATGAACTTATTGAGATAGATAGATAGATAAATATATATTAACTTATTGAGATGGATAGATAGATAAATAGATATGAAGTTATTGAGATAGATGGATAGATAGATAGATAGATAGATAGATAGATAGATAGATATGAACTTATTGAGATGGATAGATAGATAGATAAATATATATGAACTTATTAAGATGGATAGATAGATAGATAAATAGATATGAACTTATTAAGATGGATAGATAGATAGATAAATAGATATGAACTTATTGAGATGGATAGATAGATAGATAGATAGATAGATAGATAGATAGATATGAACTCATTGAGATGGATAGATAGATAGATAAATAGATATGATCTTATTGAGATGGATAGATAGATAGATGGATAGATAGATATGATAGATAGATAGATAGATAGATAGATAGATAGATAAATATATATGAATTTATTGAGATGGATAGATAGATAGATAAATATATATGAACTTATTGAGATAGATAGATAGATAGATAAATATAACTTATTGAGATAGATAGATAGATAGATAGATATGAACTTATTGAGATGGATAGATAGATAGATAAATAGATATGAACTTATTGAGATAGATAGATAGATAGATAGATAAATAGATATGAACTTATTGAGATAGATAGATAGATAGATAGATAGATAGGTAGATAGATATGAACATAATGAGATAGATAGATTGATAGATATGAACATATTGAGAAATATAGATTGATATGAACATACTAACATATGGATAGATAGATATATAAATATGACATACTGGGATAGGCACAGGTAGATAGATATTCACACCATGACACCCACCAAAAAGAGGTATTATCATAGGATTTTACCTCAGAGCCCTCTGCATATGCACACCGTAAATCTACACTGGAAATAAGAATTTGTTTGGATCAATACCTCTGAATGTTTTAACACAAAAATATCATAAAATGTGTTCTTAATTGTGCATTTGAAATTAACTTAATTGTTATTAGGAACACATTTTATGATATTTTTGTGTTAAAACGTGTTGTATTGATTACGGTGAAATGAAAATGGACGACCAAAACAGATGGCTTTCTCAAAGTGAAATAAACAAGGGGAGGTTACTCATTTATGTAGGTAATGTTCAGATTACCAAAAAAAGTATATTCTAAGTCCAGCTGACAGGGTTAGGGTTGTGAAGTAAAGTGCTAGGAGTATGATGTCAGGGGTAGTGGTGATGATGGTAGCATTTAAACAGAAGAAATAATGAAAAAGATAAGAAGGTGTACAGTCACACACACCCCACACCCCCAATAAGAGAAAATGAATTCCAAAAAGATCTCACACTTTGGCAGTCTGATTTTTGCTAAGGCTTCAAGACAAGTTTGTTTCCTCTCACACCGAAATACTTGAACAAGGAATTCACTTACATAGAGAACACCTTCCCAAACCTCTCATATCCAAAATCATTTATACCATACAATAATGCCAAAGCCTTCAAAAACCAATTCCAAAATACCACTCACACAAATCCACATAAATCCAACCCCCCCCCCACATAGATATATAATTATACCTAACAATAATAACCACAGCACCATAAAAATCTAAACAATCTAGGTATAAAAACCGTCACCCTAGCCTCTAAAACAATACACAACATAATCCACAAAAACCCATGACAACATATAATATCTAAAGCAGGCGTGTACATCATACCTTGCACTGACTGCCGTAAAAATACATAGGCGAAACATCCAGAAACCTAAAAAAATGCATTTACGAACATAAACGTAGCATTAAATTAGGCGACCCCAACAATTGTCTCTTCCAACATATATTAAACACAAAACACAACTTCGATTTCAATAATGCATCCATGTTAGCTTACATCCACAACAAAAGATTGAGGCAAATTTTTTAAGCCAGTGCTATAAGTAACATAGAGAATGTTAATTATAGACCTGACTTCTTTAACATATCCTCACATCTAGGTAAATCAATCATTAATAGCTACAAAACTACAAACTCCGGTAATAGCAATAACAACACAACATTATATACATATATATATATATAATATATATATATATATATATATATATATATATATATATATATATATATAATGTGTGTGTGTTTTAAATAGTTAAACAATTAATACTTCTCTCATTTTTATACATTGATATTCATATGGAATACGTCACACCTTTTCAACATCTCGTGGGCCAATCACTTTTTGGCTTTTCGATTTTACGTGTTCCTATCATTGATTTTCGCTTTCGCATGCAGCAACCATGTTATTCAACTATAAACGCCAATCAACGAATAGTAACGAACCTTTTTCTACACATTTTCTAAATTCAACGCATACAAAACATCCATCATCTTTTATCCACATAAATCCTTGTTTCTTCTTAAATAATTTTACAGTCCTGAAAAAGGTTTCTATTATAAACCGAAATGTTCAAATATTGACTATGAATTTCCATTCATTATAACATCCCGTGTTTGGTTCTATATTTTCTCCACATAGATAGATAGATAGATAGATAGATGAAGATACTGATATAGGCGTAGATAGACTGGTAGCTGAAGATACTGATATAGGCGTAGATAGATTGGTAGCTGAAGATACTGATATAGGCATAGATAGATAGATAGATAGATAGATAGATAGATGAAGATACTGATATAGGCGTAGATAGATTGGTAGCTGAAGATACTGATATAGGCATAGATAGATAGATAGATAGATAGATAGATAGATGAAGATACTGATATAGGGATAGATAGATTGGTAACTGAAGATACTGATATAGGCATAGATAGATAGATATATAGATAGATAGATAAATGAAGATACTGATATAGGGGTAGATAGATTGGTAGCTGAAGATACTGATATAGGCATAGATAGATAGATAGATAGATAGATAGATAGATCCATACATACATATAGACATAGATAGATATATATAGTTACTGAAGATAGTAATTTCTGTACTTTTCTTTCCCTATATTATTGCATGCATTCACAAGAATTACACACTTAATAATCTTCTAGATTGAAACCCGACATAAGACACTTTTTTTCTTTTGCATCCTCATGTTATTGCGTCCTGTCACAGATGCAAAAATTGATCCAACGTTGTTTATGCCAAAAACCTATTGTACCAATATTAGGTCACTATTCAACTTGGGTTTTTTTTTGTTTTTTGTTGTTTTTTTTTGTTTTTGTTTTTTAGGGTTCTTTTCTTTCTTTTTTTCCTTTTTCTTGTCTTTTTCTTTTCTCTTTGTGCTTATTTTTCTTTCGTTTTACTTGCTTATTTTATTTTTCTTTCCTTCTTCTTTCTCATTGTTTTTTCTTCTTCTGTTTTTCTTTTCTCATTTATCTTTTTCTTTTTTTGTTTCTTTTTCGGTATTTTTTTCTTTTCTCTTTGTGTTTTTTTTTCTCTACGATTTTTTTGCTTGCTTTCTTTTTTCCTTGTTTCTTTTCTTTTCTTTTTCTTTCTTCTTCTTACTCTTTGTTTTCTTCTTTTTTTCTTTCCTCTTAGTGTTTCTTTTCTTTTGTCTTTTTCTTTTTTCCTTTTTTTGTTTCTTTTTCTATATTTTTTGTTTCTTTTCTTTTCTCTTTAATCTACTTTTTCTTTCATTTTTCTTGTTTGCTTTTTTCTTTGTTTCTTTTCTTTTCTCTTTCTTTTTTCTTTCTCTTTCTTTTTTCTTTCTTTCTTTCTTTTTTCTATCCTCTTTGTGCCTTTTCTTTTGCTTTTTTTTTTGTTCTCGTTTCTTTTTATGTTTTTTTTTTCATTTCTTTTCTTTCATTTTTCCATCTTTTTTTTCTTTTTGTCTCGTTTCTCTTTTCTTTCCGTTTTTTCTTGTTTCTTTTTTTCTTTTTGTTTCTTTTTTTTAATATTTTCTTTTTTCTCATTCTGCTTTATTTTTTTTTCTTGTTTCTTTGTCTCTTTTCTTTTTTTCTATGATTTATTTTAGTTTTTTCTTTACTTTTTCCTTCCTTTTTAAAAATTATTTTCTTTTCTTTCTCTTTCTTCTTTCTTCTTTTCTTTTCTCTGATTTTTCTTTTTTTTCTTCTTTCCTTTGTCTCTTTTCTCTTTCTTCCTCTGTTTTCTTTTTCTTCTTTTATTTCTTTTTCTTTTGTTTTTCACTTTTTTCCTTTTCTTTTGTTTCTTTTTCTTTTCCTTTTTTCTTTTTTCTTCTCTTTCTTTTTTCCCTTTTTCTTTGTTACTTTTGTCATTTTCTTTTCTTTTTTCTTTTTCTTTTCTTTTTCTTCTTTTCTTTTTTTTTTCTTTTTTCTTTTTTTTGTTCTTTTTCTTTTCTTTTTCTTTTTTCTTTTCTTTTTTTTTTGTTCTTTTCTTTTTTCTTTTTCTTTTTCTTTTTTCTTTTCTTTTTTCTTTTTCTTTTTTTTTTCTTTTTTTTCTTTTCTTTTTCTTTTCTTTTCTTTTCTTCTTTTCTTTTTTTTCTTTTTTTTTTCTTTTCTTTTTCTTTTTTTTTTTCTTTTTCTTTTTTCTTTTTCTTTTCTTTTTCTTTCCCTTTTCCTTTACTTTTTTCTTTTCACTGTTTTTCTTCTTTTTCTCATTTTATTTCTTTTTTTAATTTTGTTTTTTTTAATACTTAACATGTTTATCTATTGTAACAAACACAGCTAATGATAAACCTATCGCTGATCATTTAACATGATCATTATATTTTGTTTTGAGGGATTTAATAGAAAAGAAAACAAGAGATAAATTAAGTCTGAAAATGTAAAATAAAAAATATGTTCAAGTTACAAATAATTGATATAATTACATCGGAAAATAAGTTTTTCTTATGTGGGAACCCGTGAGGTGGTCTTAAACTAGAGGTTCAGTTTACAATATAAATTCAATGTAAACTGGACCCTGAATTTATGTCCATTCACAATTGAATCAAAAATATTTTTCTCGTGTTAGGGGGTGATGTGTCTATAAATTGGGGGGTTCAGTTTACAATATAAATTTAATTTACACTGGACCCCGTCTTTATGTCCATTCACAATTTAAAAAAAAAAGATTTAAAAAATAAATAAATTAAAAATAAAAAAATAAAAAAAATAAAAAATATTTTTCTCGAGGGTTGGGGGTGATGTGTCTATAAATTGGGGGTTCAGTTTACTATCTAAATTCTATGTAAACTGGATCCTGTCTTTGTCCATTCATAACTGAATCAAAAATATTTTTTGAGCATTGGAGCAAGTGATGTGACCATAAATTGGAGGTTCAGTTTATATGAGTTTTCTAATATGCTATTTTTTTTTTTTACACGTGATGTTCAACTTATAATGTAAATTTAATGTAAACTGGACACTGATTTTGTGTCCATTCATAATTGAATCGCAAAAAAGTTATGTTTAAAAATGACTTTCACTTCTTTTGGGGATTCTTTCATATTTTGAGAAAAACTGACTTGAAAATTTAGGACCAAGTAGTAGTGTGACCATAAATTGGGGGTTCAGTTTACATTAGTTTTTTAATATATAATTGGATACTGATTTTGTGTCCAATTTATTTTTATCCAGGATGCTCAATTTACAATGTAACTCTAATGTAAACTGGATCCTGACTTTATGTTCATTCACAATTGAATAATTTTTCATATTTGATAAAACTAACTTGAAAAGTGGGCACCATATAATGTGACCATAAAACTGGGGGTTCAATTTACATAAGTTTTGTAATGTATAATTGGACACTGATTTTGTGTCCGATTTTTTTTTTTTATACACCAGTTCAATTTATTATGTAACTTTAATGTAAACTGGACCCTGACTTTATGTCCATTCACAATTGAATAATGAAAGGTTTTTTTTTCTCGTTTGATTAAAAATGACTTTCAGTTTTGGCGAATTATTTCATATTTTGAGAAAACTGACTTGGAAAGTGGCACCAAATAATGTGACCATGAATAGGGGTTCAATTTACATGAATTTTGTAATGTATAATTGGACACTGATTTTGTGTCCGATTTATTTATTTTTTTACACATAATATGTTCAATTTACCATGTAAATTTAATGTAAACTGGACCCTGACTTTATGTCCATTCAAAATTGAATAAAAAAAAAATTTGTTTTTCCCGTGTGTTTAAAAACAACATTCAATTGTTTCAGGAATTTTTCCTTTTTGAGAAAATTAACTCGGAAAGTGGGACCAAATGATGTGACCATAAATTGAGGGATCAGTTTATATTAGATGTGCAATATATAATTGAACCCTGTGCCATTTTGATTTTAAGAAAACGCTTGAAGGAAAAGCTTGATGGGAAGTTCCCAAGGATGCTTCATGTTGTCTTAAACAAATCCTGGAAGAAGCACTCCACAAAAAATCAACTGTAGGGTCACTTGCCTCCTATCTCACAATCTAAGACAGACAAGACATGTTAGAAACCAGAAAAGTAAGGATGAACTCATAGGTGACATTCACTTGTGGACACCTACACATAAACATACCAGTGTTGACCGACCTACAAAAACTTACATACAACAGCCATGTGCAGACATTGGATGCTGTGCTGACGACTTGCCAGGAGTGATGACGAATAGGGACAGGTGACAGGATATGGGAATCCAAGCTGTTAGCTGAACTTGATGATGATGGATGTGAGATTGATAGGTGATATATGATGATGATAATGATTGATATAAACAGGTTGAGATAGATATGAACAGAGATAGATAGATAGATATGAACAGAGATAGATAGATAGATACGAACAGACATATAGATATGAACAGACAGATAGATATAAGAAGACCGAGATAGATAAATAGATAGATAGATATGAGAAAACCTGAGACAGATAGATAGATAGATAGATATATAGATAGATAGATAGATAGATAGATAGATATGAGAAGACTGGGATAGATGATATTGATAGATTATAAACAGAAGATATATAGATGGAACAGATAGATAGATGGGAACAGACAGATAGATATATTGGTACAGACTGAGATAGAATAGATAGATAGATAGAATAGATAAGGATAGACGGGAACGGACTGATATAATATATAGATAAGACGTGGACAGACTGAGATAGATAGATAGATAGAGTAGATAGATAGATAGATAGATAGATAGATAGATGGGTAACAGACTGAGATAAGATAAGATAGATAGATAGATAGATAGATAGATAGATTAGGAACAGACTGATATAGATAGATTGATAGAATGATCGGGAAGAGACTGAGATAGATAGATAGATAGATAGATAGATAGATAGATAGATAGATGACGGCGGAATAGAACTGAGATAGATAGATAGATAGATAGATAGATGGGAACAGACTGAATATAGATAGATGATAGATAGATGGGAAAGAGACTGAAGATAGATAGATAGATAGATAGATAAATAGATAGATAGAGATAGATAGACAGACTAGTATAGATAGATAGATAGATAGATAGATAGATAGATAGATGAAAAAGACTGATATAGATAGATTGATAGATAGAGTGGAAGAGACTGAGATAGATAGATAGATAGATAGATAGACGGGAATAGACTGAAGATAGATAGATAGATAGATAGATTAGATAGATAAGATGGGAACAGACTGATATAGATAGTGATAGATAATAGATAGATAGATAGACGGGAACAGACTGATAAGATAGATAGATAGATAGAGATAGATGATAGGGAACAGACTGAGAGATATGATAGATAGATAGATAGATAGATAGAATAGATAGATAGGAATAGACTGATATAGATAGATATGAACATGACAATATATAGATAGACTGATTGATTGATATGGAACAGCATTAATGATAGATAGATTGATAGACATGAACACGACTGAGATAGAAATATAGATGATGATGGTAAGAATAGATAGAGACGATGATGATGATAGATTGATTGATTCAAATAGATTAGGAAGATAGATAGATCTAAAATTTAGATACCTTCTGGCTTCTGAAAACAGTCATTGTCAAATTATCCCTTCAAAAAGTGTATTGATTTTTTTTTCCTTTCAACCTCACCCTCTCTCCCCCACGGCCCGCTGCCCGTTCCTGCCGCATATCCGTTTCAATAATAACTCATTAGCCAGTCCTTTATTTTGATTTCATTCACCTTGAAGGTTAATTGAATTGTTTCCCCTTTAATTTGAACTTTACTTTTCTGTTTAGAAAGAACAGTTTTTTTTATCCAACATTAAAACTTGTGAGAGTTTTTTTTTTATTATCACATTATTTTTCCCCCAAAAAAAAAGTTTTTAGAAAAAGATTTCTCCAAGGCTTCTCCTTTTTTATATCTATTCTTTTCCTTGCATACTTACTATCTTATTATAATGGATGATTGGTGTGTTTGTTCTGTGCTGTAACGCGAAACTAAATCACTACTCAGTCACAATTCCCTAGTTATTTGACATCATATCACCATGAATTTATTTTTTTTAAACCTCAATTATTGATAAAATTGTTATATCTGTGTCATTAATACATGTTGGATCTACATACTAATAACAATGCAAGTATATTTATATATTCAACAAAATAGTGGTGTTACAGTGTGAACGAGAAGGCTAATTTGCATATTGATATTAAAAATCGTGATTTTAATAAATATATGCTTAATACTATATTGATTTCTAATTGTTTGGTTTTGTTAAGAAACAAATCTGAGCAAAAATCTCGGGTATAAATCTTAAAGAAATCCATAAACAAGACAAAAGAATGTACTTTTATTAAATAATTAATAATCTAACTAAAGGAATAATTAAAGGAAAAATGAAAGACGGGAGTGATGGAAAATGATGGAAGGTTAGATTTAAAGCTGTTCTATTTTTCGATTACCCCTCAGTTATCATTTCAATAGTTTCTTACTTTGATAACAATATTTATGTTTACAGTAAAGGCTCTTTGGATAAGAAGAAATAGCTTAATCTACACAGGGGTGATTTTAACTATTATCATAAAGACGCTTACTCATAATCATCACACCGTGTTACTACTACTGATCTACACTCAGATGACGTAGCAGTTATATTTGTCCATGTTCGCTGGCTCGGTTGTATTGAGAGCTTTAGTCGTAGAGACGTGTCGGAGGTACATGATCGGGATACAAGTAGTCCGGTCTATGGTTAGGCGGGTACCGGTCCCGTCGCAATCTCAGCGTACGGGTAGTCCAGGGATCTGCGCGGTAAAGAGAGGAGATGATGGTAGGTGTGGCGCTCGCACCTCAGACGCTAAAATATCCTTGATCTGCGCTAGTGAAAAGGGATGTCCCCCTCGCTGTCGGTGGGCTGAACGCGTACGAATGTCCACCATTCGACGACTGTACTCTTTTATTGATTTCATCATGCCTAGTCTCAATCTGTTCATGTATCTAATCAGTCTGTTCATATCTAATCCTTATCGTCTGTATTTATAACTCTATCTATCTATCTATCTATCTATGTTCTATCTGGTGTATTTTCATTTGCATCTATCTATCTATCTATCTATCTCTCTCTCTCTCTCTTCTCTATCTATATATAATATATAATAATATAATATATATATATATATATATATATATAATGGTCCATTCTCTGTATGTTCATATCTATCTATCTATTTATGTCTATCTCTTCTATGTTTATATCTATCTATCTATCTGTGTCTATCTCTCTATGTGTCATATCATCTATGTCTATCTCTCTATGTTCATCATCTATCTATCTATCTATCTATCTATGTCTATCGCTGTATGTTCATATCTAATCTATATATCTATCTATGTCTATCTCTGTATTTTCATATCTATCTATGTCTATCTCTGTAATGTTCATATCTATCTATTTATCTATCTATGTCTATCTCTGTATGTTCATATCTATCTATGTCTATCTCTGTATGTTCATATCTATCTATACTATCTATCTATGTCTATCTCTGTATGTTCAATATCTATCTATCTATCTATCTATCTATGTCTACTCTGTATGTTCATATCTATCTATCTATCTATTATGTCTATTCTCTGTGTTCTAATATCTATCTATCTATCTATCTATGTCTATCTCTGTATGTTCATATCTATCTATCTATCTATCTATCTATGTCTATCTCTGTATGTTCATATCTATCTATCTATTATCTATCTATTGTCTATCTTTGGGTATGTTCATAATCTATCTATTATCTATCTATGTCTATCTCTCTATGTTCATATCTATCTATGTCTATCTCTGTATGTTCATATCTATCTATCTATTGTCTATCTATCTGTGTCTATCTCTGTATTTTCATAATCTATCCATCATCTTCCATTTTCTTTACTTTTTCTTTTCCCCAAAATGCATGGTCTTAACATAATTGATTAGTTTATGTTTAATCACGAGCGCCACCAATGACTTTCCCTTTTCTTAATATTCCAAATTCCTAATTTTTAAATATCTTCCCAGATATAAATAAGATTTTTATTATTTTTGCACAAAAAGCAAGCTCTAGTGATAGTGAATGTGTATATATATGTTTTAGCTTTGTCAATTAATTGTTTTATTTTTGTAGTTTCATCCGGACATACATAAATACATACACACATACCAAATGTCTGTTATAAGTATGTTAACCATTGAACTTGAAGAGGCTTGCTAAAAATAACAAATTCAATATTATTTTACTAGATTTGAATGTTTCTACACAAGTTTTTGGGCATTTTAATTAGGCGCAATTATATAGATATAAATTCGAGCGTTGTATGTAACACTAATTAATATGATTTTTAAAAGGTTTTGAACTTACCAACTTTCAGATATTATTATTATAATAATAATAATAAATATAATAATAATATAATAATAATCAATAAAACTTAAACCAGCAGAAAATCTGATCAAAAGGAATTAATACCTGGGCTGTCCCCATTATAAGATACTCAGGACCATTCTTAAAATGGACAAAAGAAGAACTCAGACAGATAGACCAAAATTAAGTACCATGCACAAGGCTCTCCACTCTAGAGATGATAGAGATAGATTTATATGTGTCAAGAAAGGAAGGGGGAAGAGGTCTTGCCAACATAGGGGAATGCGTAGAAACCACAATCAACAACTTGAAGATTACACCAAGAAAGAGCAAAGACAAATTACTTATTGCGGCCAACAAGAGTAGAAGCGACAGATGGACAAACAGAAAAAAACTTGGGACATGGCTAAGAAAGGGAAACCTCAAAAGAGAAAACTGAATCACTTATAATCGCTGCAACAAAATAATGCATAAGGACAAACTACATCAAAGCGAAATTGATAAGACCCAAAAGAATAGTAAATGTAGACTTTGCGATAATAGAGATGAGACTGTTACCATATACTCTGCGAATGTTAGCTAACTAGCACAACGAGAATACAAAACTAGACACGACTGGTTGGGAAGGTGATCGACTGGGAATTATGCAAAAAAATTAATTTTGACCATACAACAAATGGTATATGCATAAACCAGATATGTTCTGAGAACGAACACATAAAATTCTCTGTTGACTGTTGAAATAAAACGGATCACCTTATCCAGCAAGAAGACCAGACCTAGTGTTGATAAACCAATAAAGAAAAAACTTGTCAACTGGTGGATTTTGCAGTGCCAGCAGATTACAGGGTGAAGCTGAAGGAAAATGAAAAAAAGACAAATATCTAACGACTTGCCAGACAGCACTAAAAAAGTTATGGAATGTGAAAGTGAAAGTGATACCAATTGTAGTTGGTGCACTTGGAACAGTCCAAAAGGATTGGAAAAGGGCCTGGAAAGTTTGGGAATCAGAGGAAGGATTGAAACCTTTCAGAACACATGCAGCTGCTGCAATCTGCCAGAATACTCAGAAGAGTCCTGGAAACCTGAGGAGACTTGCTGTCACTCAGATTCAGTGAAAAACCATCAGCTTATACTGATGTGAAAACTCAAAAGGAGCAAATATAATATAATAATAATAATAATAATAATAAAAACAACAACGAAAACTAGAAAACCAAGATGGGAAGAAAACAATTAAATGAGCACTTCAAACGACAAAATCGGAGAGGTTGCACATGAAAAGACTTGGACATGGCTAAGAAGATGAAACCTCAAAAGAAGAAACTGAATCACTAATAATTGCTGACAAAATAATGCCATAAGAACAAATTAATACCAAAGATAAGAACGCGTCAAAACAGTAAATGTAGACTGTGGGGTGACAGGGACAGACTGTAATCATTTATTAAGTGAATGTAGCAAATTAACACAACGGGAAAAACAAAGCTAGGCCTGACTGGGTTGTGAAGGTGATCCACTGGAAATATGCAAAAAATTAAATGTTGAGACCATACAACAAAATGGTATATGCATAAACCAGAATCTGTTCTTGAGAATGAAACGCACAAAATTATCTGGGACTGAGATAAAGACGGATCACCCTATCCCAGCCAGGAGACTAGACCTAGTGTTTGATTAACGAAAAAAGAGTACGTGTTAACTGGTAGACTTGAGGTTCCAGCAGATCACAGGGTGAAAGCTGAGGACATGAAAAGATGAATAAATATCCTGGACCTTGGCAGAGAATTGAAAAAGCTGTGAAATATGAGAGTGAAAGTACATAATAATAATAATAATAATAATAATAATAATAAATAATAATAATATTTATTGCGTACAGTGCTCAGGTGCATCACAATTCATCAAAATATCATGTCTAGTACAGAATAATGTATTAATATCAGGAACATGAATAGTGTACAGTAATAATATACATGTATGTGTGTGCATATGTCTGTGGAGGGGGGTATCAGGTATAGTGTTGGCGGATTACAGAAGGCATGGAGCTTTTGAAAGATGCTGTGTTTCGGTCGCCTACAACAGATGTGCAGGCAGTTTATTCGATGCCTCGGCAACTCTGAGCATGAAAATATTACCGAAGTCATGTGAGCTATCTGTTTTCTGACTTATAGGCATGTGTGTTAGAAACATGGAGATCAAAAAGGTGTTCAAGGAGTTGTGTTGGCAAAGTATATATGATGCATCACTCTTGATCGAAAGAACCATTGGAAAAGTTTCTAACTTTGTTTTCTGTAGGTCTCAGGAACCTTCTTGTCGTATGTACAGTTCTAAGTGACAGTTATCTCTAGACTGCAGGTTCAATCCTGGTCAGGGGCAGCATACCATAGAATAATAATTAACACAACTTAACAACACCTGTACCCCGCTATTGTTACAGAATGGAACAGGATACCCTTGTGGACTGAATAAAGGTTTAGGTTCAAAGTTTCCGTGATGGCTCCCGATTACGAAAAGAAGTTTACCGAGTCCAGAGAATTTCCTGAGACCGACAAGAAGTACCTGATAAAGGCCGGAGGCACATCGGCCTAACGTTATACATATAAAATGAAGATGAGGACAATAGTCGAATAATACAAATAATACTATCATCGGTTGTACATAAAGTTTTTATTTTGTTGCGGGTCGGGGGGGGGGGTCCAGCATTATTAGGCAGTGATAAGATTAACATTTAGAATTTTCTGTAATTTCTCTATTGGTGTATATCGCCAGAGAGGAAGAATGTTTTGGCGTTATTATCTAGAAATGATGAACGAGATATTTCTAAACTCGAGAGAAAAAAAATGATCAGTCATTAAATTAACTGTGATTTAGTTTATTTGATTCACAAAAATGAAATTGTTAGGGGGCGGGGTAACTTTTACATTGTAACATTCTCTCTCTCACTCTCTCTCGTCTCTCTCTCTCTCTCTCTCTCTCTCTCTCTCTCTCTCTTACTCTCTCTTATCTCATTCGCTCTCTTCTTCTCTCTCTTACTCTCTCTTCTCTCTCTCTCTTCTCTCTCTCTCTCATTATTCACTCTCTTCTCATTCTCTCGCTTTCTTACTCTCTCTTACACTCTCTTGCTCTCTTACACTCTCTCGCTTTCTTATTCTGTCTCTCTCGCTCCTCTTATTCTGTCTCTCTCCACCCTCTGTAGTGTCTGTCTGTCCACCCTCTCTCTCTCTCTCTCTCTCTCTCTCGCTCTCATTCGCTCTCTCTCTCTCTCCTCTCTCTCTCTCTCTCAACCTCTATCTTATTCTCTTTCTCTCTCTCTCTCTCTCTCGTCTCTCTCTCATTCTCTCTCGCTTTCTTACTTCTCTCTTACATCCTCTCTGCTCTCTTAACTCTCTCGCTTTCTTATTCTGTCTCTCTCGCTCTCTTATTCTGTCTCTCTCACCCTCTGTAATGTTCTGTCTGCCCCCCTCTCTCCTCTCTCTCTCTCTCTCTCCTCTCTTTCTCTCTCTCTCTCTCGTCTTAACCTCTCTCTTATCTCTTTCTCTTCTACTCTCTCTTCATTCTCTCTCGCTTTCTTACTCTCTCTTACACTCTCTTGCTCTCTTAACACTCTCTGGCTTTCCTTATTCTGTCTCTCTCTCTGCTAGGCCGCTCCGTCTTTAATTCTGTCTCTCTCACCCTCTGTATGTATGTCTGCCCCCCTCTCTCCTCTCTCTCTCTTCTCGTCTCTCTCTCTCTCTCTCTCTCTCTCTCACTCATTCTCTCTCGCTTTCTTACTCTCTTCTTACACTCTCATTGCTCTCTTATCAACTCTCTCGCTTTCTCTTATTCTGGTCTCTCTCCTCGCTCTCTTATTCTGTCTCTCTCATCCTCTGTATGTGTGCTGTCTGTCCCCACCCTCTTCTCGCTCTCTCTCTTTAAACTCTCTCTTTTCTCTCTCTCTCCTCTCTCTCTACCTCTCTCTCGTCTCTTCTCTCTCTCTTCTCTCTCTCATTCTCTCTCGCTTTCTTACTCTCTCTTACACTCTCTGGCTCTCTTACACTCTCTCGCTCTTCTTATTCTGGTCTCTCATCCTCTGTATGTCTTGTCTGTCCCACCTCTCTCTCTTCTCTCTCTCTCTCTCGTCTACTCTCTCACTCTCTTCTCATTCGGTCATCTCTCTCTCTCTCTTAACCTCTCTTATTCTCTTTCCTCTCGCTCCTCTCTCTCACTCATTCTCTCTCGCTTTCTTACTCTCTCTTAACTCTCCTCTTGCTCTCTTTACACTCTCTCGCTTTCTATTCTGCTCTCTCGCTCTGCCCTTATTCTGTCTCTCTCACCTCTGTATGTCTGTCTGCCCCCCCTCTCTCTCTCTCTCTCTCTCTCTCTATCTCTCTCCTCTCCTCTCTCTTATCACTAACTTCTCCTCTCTCCTCTCCTCTCTCTTCTCTCACTCATTCTCTCTCGCTTTCTTACTCTCGTCTTACACTCCTCTTGCTCTCTTACACTCTCTTCGCTTTCTTATTCTGTTGTTCTCGTCTCTATTCTGTCCTCTCTCATCCTCTGTATGTCTGTCTGTCGCCCACCCTCTCTCCTCTCTCTCTCTCTCCATCTCGTCTTCCCTACTTTCTTCTTCTCTTCTCTCTCTCTCTCTCTCCTATTTCTTTCCTCCTTCCTCTTCTCTCTCTTCTCAGCTTTCTTCCCTTCTCTCCTACATCTCTCTGCTCTCGCTTACACTCTCTGCTTTCTATTCTGTTCTCTCGCTCTCGTTATTCTGTCTCTCTCACCCTCTGTATGTTCTGTCTCCCCCTCTCTCTCCTCTCTCTCTTTCTTAAACCTCTCTTATTCTCTCTCTCTCTCATTCTCATTCTCACTCTCTCTCTCTCATCCTCTCTCGCTTCTTACTCTCTTACATCTCTTCTTTTCTAAACACTTTCTCTCGCTTCTTTCGCTGTTCTTTCGCTCTTCTTTTCCCATTCTCTTCTTCTCTCTCACCCTCTGTATGTCTGTCTGCCCCCCTCTCCTCTCTCTCTCTCTTTTCTCTCTGTCTATCTACCTCAGTATCTCTCTCTCTCTCTCTCTCTCTCTCTCTCTCTCTCAGCCAATACCATACCTATGTTTTTCCTCATCTTTCCCCCTGTCTCCAATAATCTCCTGTCTGTCTGTCTCTCTTTTCCCTCAATTATATTATATATATATATATATATATATATATATTATATAACATATTATTGAAAAATGAAAATGCATATAAATTGTTTCCTTCTCTCATCTCTTCTATCTGTTAATCTATCCATTATTGATATATCCAACTTTCTCCTCTCTCTTTCTATCTATCTATTGAGGTCTGTAAATATATTATATATATATATATATATATATATATATATATATATATATATATATAATATATAAGGTTATGTAGGTGTATGAGAAAATTGAATTTTGGTGAATATTTTTTCTATTCAATTTTCCCAGTATTTTGTAAACTGTATCTGATGAGACTAGATTCATACTGAGTCTCTGGTCGAAATAAATTTAATTATATTCAAATGACGTTTTGTTAATTTTTTTTCTTTGAAAGATATATATATATATATATATTTAATATAATATATATATATATATATATATATATTATATTCTTTGTTTTCTCGGATCTTAAAACATTTCCCTTTATCCCTATTTGCTCATTCTTCTCCCTTCTGTCTATGTTTCTCCCTCTCTTTTTCTTTCTTTCTTTCTTTCTTTCTTTCTTTCTCTCTCTTTCTATCTATTAATCTATACATCCATCGCCTTATCACTTTATACATCTATCTATGTATCTTTCTCTATCTGTCTTTCTCTTTCACTCTCTTTCTCTCCCTCTCTCCTTCTCTCTATTTATCTATAGTTATCCCCCTCTCTCTCTCTATCTCTCTCTCTCTATGTCTCTATCTATCTATCTATCTATCTCTCACTCTCTCCCTCTATCTATCTATCTATCTATCTATCTATCTGTTTTCTCCTTCTCTATCTCTATGTTTTCTCCTTCTCTATCTATCTATCTTCTCCTTCTCAATCTATCTATCTATCTATCAATCTATCTATCTTCTCCTTCTCTATCTATCTATCTATCTATCTTCTCTATCTATCTATCTTCTTCTCTCTCTATCTATCTATCTATCTATCTATCTTCTTCTCTTCTCTCCTTCTCTATCTATCTATCTATCTATCTATCTTCTCCTTCTCTATCTATCTATCTTCTCCTTCTCTATCTATCTATCTATCTATCTATCTTCTCTATCTATCTTTTCCTTCTATCTATCTATATTCCCCTTCTCTATCTATCTATCTATCTATCTTCTCCTTCTCTATCTATCTATCTATCTATCTTCTCTATCTATCTTTTCCTTCTATCTATCTATATTCCCCTTCTCTATCTATCTATCTATCTATCTTCTCCTTCTCTATCTAGATAGATATATAGATAGAGAAGAGAAGATAGATAGATAGAGAAGATAGATAGATAGATATCTATCTATCTTCTCTATCTTCTATTTCTCCTTCTATCTATCTATCTATCTATCTTCTCCTTCTCTATCTATCTTCTCCTCTCTATCTATATATCTATCTATCTATCTTCTCTATCTATCTTTCCTCTATCTATCTATATTCCCCTTCTCTATCTATCTATCTATCTATCTATCTTCTTCTCTATCTATCTATCTATCTATCTTCTCTATCTATCTTTTCCTTCTATCTATCTATATTCCCCTTCTCTATCTATCTATCTATCTATCTATCTTCTTCTCTATCTATCTATCTTCTCCTTCTATATCTATCTATCTATCTATCCATCTTCTCCTTCTCTATCTATCTATTTGTTTTCTCCTTCTCTATCTATTTATTTGTTTTCTCCTTCACTATCTATCTATCTTCTCCTTCTCTATCTATCTATCTTCTCCTTCTCTATCTATCTATCTATCTATCTTTCTCCTTCTCTATCTATATATATATCTATCTTCTCCTTCTCTATCTATCTATCTGTTTTCTCCTTCTCTATCTATCTATCTTTCTCCTTCTCTATCTATCTATCTATCTATCTTTCTCCTTCTCTATCTATCTATCTATCTATCTTCTCCTTCTCTATCTATCTATCTTTTTCTCCTTCTCTATCTATCTATCTTCTCCTTCTCTATCTATCTATCTATCTTATCTATCTTCTCCTTGTCTATCTATCTATCTATCTTCTCCTCTCTATATCTATCTGTTTTCTCCTTCTCTATCTATCTATCTCTCCTTCTCTATCTATCTATCTGTCTATCTTCTCCTTATCTATCTATCTATCTATCTATCTATCTTCTCCTTCTCTATCTATCTATCTGTTTTCTCCTTCTCTATCTCTCTATATCTATCTATCTATCTATCTATCTATCAATCTATCTCTATTTCTCACTTTCACAAGAAAGAAAGAAAAAAGTCTCATCATCAGTCTTTGCATTTATCTGTGATTTAGTTGATTTGATTTACAAAGACGACGCCATTTTCTTTTCTTTCTTGATTATCTCCCTTTACCGAAAGTGAAATCCGATTTGAGATTATTCTTTCTGATAATAATTAATGATTTTTTTTATTTGTTCATTTAACGACAACTACAAATCAAATCAAATACATATTTTGATTATATTTCGAACGTTTTTCCTTTTCTTTTTTTTTCTTTTTTTTTTTTTCTTTTTTGTTTATTTCTACGGTTTTTACTACTTAATTCATTTATTTCTTCTTTTTTTTTCAGATCAGAGAACTTTAAGATTTTTGATTTTTAGATTAATGATATTTTTAATTTGATATCCAGGTTAAAGTTTTAATCAAAATGTTTGGGTTTTTCTTTTGTTGTTGTTATCAATGATTGTGTTCATTCGAGAATAGCATATGTGCACGTATATATTGATATTGATAATATAGTTTGTTATTGTGCCTCAAAATCACCAATTTCGTGAAAATTTTAGGTGTCGATTTTATTGGCTTTTCCTATAGAATTTAATGCGTAGATTAAGAAGGTACCAAAGAAATTGGATTCTGTTGAGAATGACGGAGATATGAGGCTTCGAAAATCCCCTAATAGTGCCTTTTTCGTGAAAATGTTGGGAGTCGATTTTATTGGTTTTTCTTATAGATTTTAATGCATAGATTAAGAAGGTACCAAAGAAATTGGATTCTGTTGAGAAATGACGGAGATATGAGGCTTCGAAAATCCCATAATAGTGCCATTAGTCTACCTATTTTCGTGAAAATTTAAGGTGTCGATTTTATTTGCTTTTCTGATAGATTTCAATGCGTAGAAGTCATTGATGTCAAAGAAAGCGCTCAATTCGAAGAATTAGTGGAGATATGAGCCCTTAAATCTCCCCTTATAGTGCCTCAAAATCACCGATTTCGTTAAAATTTGGTAAAATAGTCCATGATTTCTGAAATGAAATGTGATAAAAATGCCATATTATTATTCTTGGGAAACTTTCACTTGCTTTTTTAATTAATATATTCTATAGTCTTATATGTTTATAAGTAAAGAGTTTTCAATATCATTCATAGAGCATGTATATCTATCTTAAGGTATCAAAGACATACATCTAACGGAAGCTTGGTAACTGATAGTTACCAAGCGCCATTGACTTCATGTCTCCACTACCATAACTATATATATATATATATATATAGTCGGGATGGCCTAAGCCGGTATCAGCCAATCAGCGAGGGAGTCTATCCCTTTTTCACAAGCGCTAAACCAAGGAGATTGTTTTTGTGTCTGAGATGGAACACCACACCTACCATCAGCTCCTTACTTTACCGCACAGGTCCCTGTGCTACTCATACGCTCAGTTGACGAGGGCCGTTATCGAACTAGGAACTTTGTGGTTTCTAGCCGAACGCTCTACCGACTCAGCTAACCCGGCCCTATATATATATATATATATATATATATATATATATATATATATATATATATATATATATATATATATATATATATATATATATATATATATATATATATATATATATATATATATATATAAATAAAACTTATTTGATTGTGTATTTTTTTTTAATTAATATTATTGAACCACATTGTCATAGTTTAATTAAGTGAGGGGAAAAGTTATAAAAACCGAGTCTTTGTTTAATCGTATTCTGATGGTAAATAGATATTAAATACTTACCAAGTGCCATTGACTTCATATCTCCACTACCCTAAGTTATATATATATATATATATATAGCATAATCTTTACATATCATTGCCGTCCTTCACAATCCTGTAACTCCACCACCAGAACCTTTCCTCTCATGAGCCCTCAAATGACTCTTCAAACCTGCTGTATATCCACACACACACTCATATATATATATATATATATATACACACACAAGATGTGTCAAAAAAGTATCGAGATTTTTGTACTTTTTGACACACCTTGAATTCTAAAAAAATTAACATTCCATTTATTGTTCACCTCAATCTTGGTAAATACAGCTTCAATCTCGAGATTTTATGACACACCTTATATTCTGAAAAAAATTAACGTACCATTCATTGTTCATTTCTATCTTGCCAAATACAGCTTCAATCACGATACGTTCATGACACACCTTATATATATATATATATATATATATAGGGTCATCCACAGACACGTGTTTCGACTTATCAAGTCTCCTCAGTGTGGCTAGACATTTTGTAAGCCAGAATTGAAATCCGATCGGTTGGGTGTCAGTCCGGCACCGTAACCATTAGGCTGTCCTCACTTACAGAACGGGAAGGGGATTTTAACTGTTTTAATACACACATCGCTTTGCGTGTAAAGGCCGTCACAAAGTGCTCCATTCCTTAGAAGAGCGTTGCGTTTACGCTTGAGTTGGCGGCCGTCAGCAAGATCCCCCCCAGAGTGCTCAACCCTAGGGGATGGGGAGCATATATAGGGTCATCCATATATATATATATACCAGTTAGATGTGACACAAGGTCAATTTCTTAAGTGTTTAATAAGTTAGAATTCAGAATTTTCCTAAATGTAGGGGTTCAGATGATGCACCTGATGTGTTTAACAAGAGACGAGCATGGAATTCAGTCGTAAACCTGTTAAATTTCCATTATTTTGAAGACATCTGTAAGATCTCCAAACAGTTTCGATCCTGCGGGGGATATTTTTTCCCCCTTTTTCAATTGGTAGTCAATCTGCTTGTTGGGCTGCAAATGAACATTATTGTACGTTTGAAGACGCCCCCAATAAGTTGATAATAGAAAATGAAAAAATAAAATTGGAAAAAAAAAGGACAGTAAGAGAAAACAGAATATTTGAAGAGTTGAGTAGATGTAAAGGAGAGAGAAGAAAATAAAAGATGAATGAATGATAGAAAGAAGAAGAAAATGAAAGGAATGAGAAAAAAACTGAATGAGAAAAAAAGAATGTGTAACAGACAAGAGGTGCAAATGAACTGGAGGGAAAAAATAAACATGTGCAATACAAAAGGGGATTAGGTATAATGGGTAAAAATAGAAGAGGAGAGGAGGGGAAGGAGGAAAGAAAAAGGATGAAGAAAGAAAAAGAAAATGAAATAAGAGAAAAAGAAAGGAAAGAGTGAAGAAGAAAGAACAAATAGGGAAAGAGAATAAAAGAAAGAACCGAGTGAAAAGAATGAGAAGGAGATGACGAAGAAGATATATGAAGGAGAAGAAGATGAAGAAGATATATGAAGAAGATGAAGAAGATATATGAAGAAGAGGATATATGAAGAGGATATATGAAGGAGATATATGAAGAAGAAGAGATATATGAAGAAGAAGATATATGAAGAAGAAGGAGATATATGAAGAAGAAGGAGATATATGATGAAGAAGGAGATATATGAAGAAGGAGATATATGAAGGAGATATATGAAGAAGAAGGAGATATATGAATAAGGAGATATATGAAGAAGAAGGAGATATATGAAGAAGAAGGAGATATATGAAGAAGAAAAATAGAAAAAGAAAAATAGAAAAAGAAGGAAAGAAAAAGAAGAAAAAATCTATTAATAATGGAGATTCGTTGTCTCTGTCTGTAACCGAAATTATGTCACTGTTTACGTCACAAACCATTATGTTTGAGTAGGCAACATTAAACGGTCCGCATTGTTTTGTTGTTTTTTTTGTTGTTGTTTTTAACAAGTTTTAATAAATATATGTCTGGTATTATATACTTATTAATTTTTTTTTAATTATTTTTTTTTTTTTTTTTACTCTCGTCCGTTTTTCAGTAACACGAAGTTAACTAAAAGTTTACAAATAAATAAATACCTACAATTTTGTGTAAAATATTCAAAATAATTATTTAATTAATAATTATTTGATGCACGCAACATTTTATTTGGGGGGAACAGAACTAAGTTTACATTTCAAATTATTTTTTTTTGTTTTGTTTTTTTTCTTTGTTTTTTGGGTTTTTTTGTTTTTTTTATTCCTTTGATAAATTCGATGATTTTACTTACTTATGGTACAAACTCTCTGACATTGAATTTTTAACTCCCCACCCCAGGCAATACCTTTCAAAATTTAATTTTTACAATGACCGGATGGTGTTTTATTATTTTGCTATTTCTTTTAATAAAATTTGAATGCAACAAAAATATCTAAAGAGAAAAAAGAATTAACGAAAATGCCAGAAAACAACTAAATAAAAAAGAATTAAGGAAATTAAAAGAAGAAATATATTAAAGGAAAATTAAAATAAAGAAAATTAAAAAAAAGAAAGAGAAAAGAGCTTCACAGGAAAAAAAATATTTAATGAAAGAAAAAGCAGCAAAGATTTCCAGAAAAAAATGAATGAAGTTGCAAGAAAACCACTGAATTTAAAAGGTATGAAGGAAAGTAAAAGAAATATATTGAAGGAAATTCCAAATAAGAAAAATAAAGAAACAAATTATTAAAATCTTTACAGAAAAAATCATTTAATAAAATAAAATAAGATGCAGGAAATATCCAAAAAGAAAAAAAATGAATGAAAAAACTAAATAAATAAATAAAAAATGAAGGAAAGTAAAAGAAGAAATATATTGAAGGAAATTCAAAATAAGAAAAATAATGAACTTTACAGAAAAAAATTCTTTGATAAAACAAAATGCAGTAAGGAATATCTAAAAATGAAACAAATGAATGAAAAACTAAATAAATAAAAAAAGAATGAAGGAAAGTAAAAGAAGAAATATGTTGAAGGAAATTCAAAATAAGAAAAATAATGAACTTCACAGAAAAAATTCTTTGATAAAACAAAATGCAGTAAGGAATATCTAAAAATGAAAAAAATGAATGAAAAACTAAATAAATAAAAAAAGAATGAAGGAAAGTAAAAGAAGAAATATGTTGAAGGAAATTCAAAATAAGAAAAATAATGAACTTTACAGAAAAAAATTCTTTGATAAAACAAAATGCAGTAAGGAATATCTAAAAATGAAAAAAATGAATGAAAAACTAAATAAATAAAAAAAGAATGAAGGAAAGTAAAAGAAAAATATGTTGAAGGAAATTCAAAATAAGAAAATAATGAACTTCACAGAAAAAAATTCTTTGATAAAACAAAATGCAGTAAAAAATATCTAAAAATGAAAAAATGAATGAAAAACTAAATAAATAAAAAAGAATTAAGGAAAGAAGAAATATATTGAAGGAAATTCAAAATAAGAAGAATAAGGAACTTCACGGAAAAAAATTCTTTAATAAAATGAAATAAAATGCAGAAAAAATATCCAGAAAACAATGAAACAAAAATAAAAAGAATAAAAGTGCTAAAAAAAGAAAAAAAAAGACAAGAATAATGAAGAAAAATTATTTTTTTCGTTGTGGTAGAGACTGGTTCCTGGAGTTACAAGAATTAATGAATGTGCGAATGCAATAGATAAAAAAAATGTACATAGCAATACAAACGCACTTGAGTTTCCCTTGAAGGAAAAAACAAACAAAATGTGGACACACACACACACACACACACACACACACATATATATATATATATATATATATATATATATATATATATATATATATAAATATATATATATATATATATATATATAAATATATATATATATATATATATATATATATATATATATTATATATATATATATATATATATGAGACAGTCTGGAACGAGACACATAAACAACTTGTGATAAAATTCCCTCAACAGTTCCATTAAACACGAAGTAACAATAACAACCAAGACAATTTGATTTTGCTTTTTGTATTTCCTCAACAGAGGGCACTAAGCAGAACGTAACTTATATATATATATATATAATATATATATATATATATATATATATATATATATATATATATATATATATTTCAAAGTTAATTCATTTATCTAAGTACATTGAAGTAAAAATTATTCTTCTATTAAATTAAGCTTCTTTTTTTTTTAAGTGAATTACATTGCAGTATTGCTGATTTAGAACTGACAATCTGAGCAAAAAACAAAAATGTTTAAGTTGGTCAATCTCTTACCCTTTTTTATTGCCTACCATTTCCCCCCGCCTCCAAAAGGCTGTACTAAATTATCTTGGTATTATTTACCTGTATGATGAGATATTTCAATGTTCACTATATTTTCACCTCAGAACTCATTCTATTCAAATAAAGTCCTATTAATATTATTGTAATCTGGGTCCTTTTACTCAATTATAATGAACTAACCTGGACACCTTATGTGGTGTAATGGTTAGCAAGCTAGATTTGTAGACCTTTGTTAGTGAGTTCGAATCTCAGTGGGCGCCCCATACTTCTGGCCTTGTGCCACATCTAAGCTAAGCTTAGTAAATGAAAGGCACCTCATGTGATTTAATGGTTAGCAAGCTATGTTTGCAGACCATTGTTAGTGAGTTCGATTCTCACTGGGTGCCCCATAATCTGGCCTTGTGTCACATCTAAGCTAAGCTTAGTAAATAACTATAACGAACTAACCAGTTTTTGAACTTTGCTTGGGTGTGGTGTGCGTAGAAATCGCAGTGGTGAGAGAACCACTGTGAATGTTTTAAAGTAGGCAAAGAGTTAAACATTACTCACTAGGCACTACTTATATATATATATATATATATATATATATATATATATATATATATATATATATATAGGAGCTATATAAGAATGCTACGGGTGATCATAACCAGACGTGGAAACAGCACCCCACGAAAAAGCAGTTGTACGGCCACCTGCCACATTAATTTATTAAGCGGAGTTTAACAGGTTTTAATTCAGAGTTTTCCTTCTCCTATCATTACCCATAGCTATATATATATATATATATATATATATATATATATATATATATAATATATATATATAGAGAGAGAGAGAGAGAGAGAGAGAGAGAGAGAGAGATTTGAGACTTACTTGTTACTTCATTTCTTTCTGCTATCTTGTGTGGCTGTTTCCTTTTCTTCTTCTCTGACCGTCATCTTGTCTAGTCTCTTTCAAGGGCTTCTTTTAAAGGCAAGTTTTTGCAATGATGTCATGCAAAGTCATGCAATTAATCAAATCACAAGACTTTTATTTTCTTGATCAAGATTTATTTTTCTTGCCCATGTTCTTCCGCGCGGGTAGTTGACAACCTCAGCAGAGAGAGGCTTTCTGCTCCAGCATCAGGTTGAAACTGAATCTAACTAGTTGCGTTTCTCTAATGGTATGTGAGATTTGAGCCTCTCTAGGGGTCAGTTGGGATCATCCAACGGAAATCTACCCGCCTACGCTTTTAACTCCAACGAACCTGTTTCAAACTAACTACAGGGTCTTGTCAACAATTTATGCTACATTATGTAACATCAGGATATTTTGCTATGATGTCTTCGATTGAAGGTGTAGCATTTACAGATTTTAGCTGGTGGATGCGTTTCCAGCTAAGTTACACAACCTGTAGCCAGTTTCAGCCTAGAATCATAAGGCCAGCACCAGGAACAACTACTAGCGGTCGGCGATATTGTCGGTCATCGACAATAATATTCCACTATTATTTAGTTTTACTTGGTTCAGGGTGTGGTTTCCAGTTGAATTTTTATTTTTGTACTGTTCTTGTTTGTTTAGGACGGTTTGTTTTGTTGCTTTCATTTTGGGATTATTCTCTGGTGGTCTCGTTGGATGTATTTGGTGTAGCAATTGTCTGCCCCTGTTTGGAGCGATGTGGGGTCCAGAAGAGTTATCTTCCCTTGCTGAAGGTTTTCGCCAGTAGAGGCCTAGCCTAAATGGGAGCACGGGAAAATTCTGTTTCTTTCTTCTGGGACCAGCAAACACTTCACATGGTGTAGACCCTTGTGCCTCTTACTCTTAAGTTGGGTGCTTCCCCCCCCCCACTTAGCTATCAGTAAGTGACATTCCTTAGGACATAAGACCTACATCCTACATCTTCATATATACGTTTATGTATCTGTTGTCTATGTATTGCTATACCTTTTGTGATGAGTATATGTACTCCTATCCTAAATGTATTTCTATGTGTTCGCGTATTAAAGTTTGTTTGTTATTATATATAACTTTGTCGGGGTATTATTATAAGAACATTATATCTTACATTGGTATCTCTGCAATCTCCTATTTGGCGATATAGTAAGAGAATTTTCTATTTTTCTGAATTTTTTAGATGAGGCTTGATGAGTAGTATTATCTGCATTATTAGGACTATTGTCCTCATCTTCATTGTTATCTGTACAACGTTTCGGCCAATGTGCCCGCCGGTCTTCTTCGGGTATTTCTTGTCGGACATTAGGTTTATCAGTTCCCAAACTTTACACTGGATTGTCCAATTGGACACATGGCCTAGTGGATAAAGGAGTTAGGTTAAGACAGTTTTAAGTGACAGTTATCTCTAGACTACAGGTTCAATCCTGTTCAGGGGGAGCAGTAAAATATAATAATAATTAACACAGCTTAACGCCTCTACACCAGCTATGGTTAGTGGAATGAGAACAGAATACCCCCGTGGAATGAATAAAGGGTTTAGATTCAAAGTTCCGTGATGGCTCCCGATTACGACAAGAAGGTTCCCGGTTGCGAAAAGGTTTCCGGGTTCAAAAAAAGGTTCCCGAGTCCGAGAAGGTTCCCGATTACAAGAAATATCTGAAGAAGGCCGGAGGGCACATCGGCTGAGGCGTTGTACAGATAACAATGAAGATGAGGACAATAGCCCGAATAACGCAGATAATACTAGAATTTTCTATATTTACTGTTTTTGTTTCATTATAGATGTCAGGTCTTTTACTTTTTGTCTCCTCTTGGGTTCCATAATAGACGTTTCTCATGCGTTTTTGGAAATTTGGCCATTCACTTGGACTCAACTGTAACAGTTGATTTTCATTTTAATCATCTAGATTGAAATCCAATTTCAATTTTTGTTTTATTTGTTATTAAAGGGATTTTTTAATTAATAAAGAAATAACTGTATAAATATATTTATAAAAACAGAAACTAATAGTTTTAATTAATTGCTTAGTTAAAGTTTAGGCAATTTTCACTGACAAAAGGTAATTAATCAATTGACGTTAATCCATTCGTATCTTTTTTGTCTCTTTTATTAATGAGTTCTCCTTTAAAAGAACAACCATTTTAATTTGTGATTTAAATGAGAAACCTTATCAGTAGATTGTTCCATTTAATTTATATCCAGTTTTAACAGGCTTATTTTAATAGTTTAACATCAGACACAAATGTTAGTGGTATGGCAGTACATGTTGTACCTTTCTGCTAATAAAAAAATATTGAAAAGAATGATTTGAGTTTAAACACTTGTTTTAATACTTTAACATCAGAGACAAATGTTGGTGGTATGGCGGTACAGGTTGAACCTTCCTGTCAATAAAACATATAATGAAGAGGAAGATTTGAGCTTTGACAGACTTTTACTAATACTTTAACATCAGAAATAAATGTTAGTGGTATGGCAATACAGGTTAAACCTTCCTATCAATAAAACATAAGAGGAAGATTTGAGCTTTAACAGACTTTTATTAATTCTTTACCATGAGAGACAGATGTTGGTGGAATGACAAGAAGCTAGACTTACCCACCAACTAGACTCACCAGATATGCCAACAAAGACGCATACGTGGATTTGACAATGACACACACACACACACACACACACACACACATATATATATATATATATATATATATATATGTGTGTTGTGTGTGTGTGTGTGTGTGAACCCTACCCAAGGATAGTTGTGTCTAGCCACACTGAAGAGGCATGATATGCCGAAACACGTGTCTGTGGATGACTTATTAATATATATTATATATATATATATATATATATATATATATAATATATATATATGATAAGTATGTAAACACGATGTGTTTTGATATGGCTTTTTTGCCGACAATTTTTGGGAGAAAATGAGGCCTAATAGGCCGAAATGTACACACAGAGATTGATTTTTCTCGATTTGTTTAACCATACATTCAAATAGGCATTCCTGCCTAATTAATTAATCATTAATTAATTAATTTTCAAAATTTGGTACGACTGCAATTAAGCACATATTCTCCAAAAAATATATATATACATATATATTATATATATATAATATATATATATATATATAAGTAAAAAGTAAAGTCGTAGGGGCGGCCTAAAGTCGGTATCAGCCATGCAGCGAGGAAGTCTATCCCCTTTTCACTTGCGCTAGACCAAGGAGATTATTTCAGCGTTTGAGGTGGAGCGTCACACCTACCATCAGCTCCTTACTTTACCGCACAGATCCCTATGCTACTCATACGCTGAGTTGGCGAGGACCGGTATCGAACTAGGAACCTTGTGGTTTCTAGCCGAACGCTCTACCGACTGAGCTAACAGAAACGAAGGAAAAACTCAGCACCGTAATTCCATAATAAATTTATTTCGACCAAAATTGGGGCCTATATAAATCTAAGTTGATTTAATATAGCTCCCCAAAATCCAGTCTCATCAAATGAAAGATCAGGTCGCGAACTTATAAACCTAATGTCTGACAAGGTTCCTGATCCTCCATCTGATGAGACTGGATTTTGGGGTGTTATATTAAATCAACTTAGATTTATATAGGCCCCAATTTTGGTCGAAATAAATTTATTATGGAATTACGGTGTTGAGTTTTTCCTTCCTTTCTAAGATAAATATTGCTCTGTATATAATCTAAAATGTTTATTATACATTGAGCTCTTTTTAGTGATTTAAAGATTCACTGTATTTATACATACTGGATCATACAATATTAATACAGTGTATCTTAGAAATCACATATAGAATCATCCCTTACTACCAAGTTTTGGATACCTCTCATCTATATATATATATATATATATATATATATATATATATATATATATATATATATATATATAAAGTATACATTTAAGTAGAAAAACATAGAATGTCTTCAGAACAAAAAACAAATTACAAACACACACACCTGATATATCAAATGAACATCTGATGAACTTTATCAAGACAACCCAAATAAAAAAGTAATAAAAAAAGTTATAAAAAAGTTATAAAAAAGTTATAAAAATTCAGCTAATGACTTTATTAGTAAACCACCCAAAAAACAAAAACACCTGTTTAAAAGACTAATGTTAAAAATGAAATTCCATTCAACAAAAACGAGAAGAGGAGGGGAAATACTCATGTGTATGTATATATATACACATACATGTAAAAATTCATTTTCATATTATCAATCAAAGCATGAAGAAGATACTAGAAGATCTGAAACACGTGTTGCATATGTAAAACAAAAAGAATTAAAAAAATTTTTCTGAGAACAAAATACATTTTGCGGACCTTCCTTTTTTTATAAAATATTGAATTTTCTCCCGTTGGAACCAGAACAACATTTTATATATATATATATATATATATATATATATATATATATATATATATATATATATATATATATATATGACTTGATGTGCCCCAAAAGCAATAGATAAACACTTAAACACTTCAATTTAAATTTGGTATCGGATTTTGATCAACGATTTAGATTATTTTATTGGTTCTATTTTTATTGATTCTGAATCTTCTGATGATGCTTTTTGGGGGGTGCGGGGCGTTGAGATTTAAAAAATGATTTTCTTTCTTTCTGAAAAAAATATAGAACTAATCTACGACTGATTCGGAGAAGGGGGGAGGAGGAGGTTCTAAAAAAATTATACAAAACAAAAGCTGAAAAAAAAAAACTAGCCTAAAACTAAAAGAAACAATTTTATGAAGTCAACAACAAAACAAAAAAGAAATTGAAAAAAGAAAAAAAAGAAAAAAGAAAACTTTTTCTTTAATGTAATAAAATGGTAAAAAAAAAATAAATGTTTTTTTTTTTTTTGTTTTTTTCTGCTTGACAAAAAAGAAAATTGAAAAACAAAACGAAGAATTTCAGATCTTAAAAAAAAAACAAAAAAAAACGCAAAACAAAAAAGTACGATGTGTAATCGAGGATAAAACTATTTTTTTGAAATTTCGAACTTGAAGTAATTTGAAAAGACACCTTCCAATGTAAAAATAAAATACATAAGATGAATTATATATATATATATATATATATATATATATATATATATATATATATATATATATACCGCAATTCTTTTCCATCCTTAGTAGTTCCAACAACGAACTTCAACTTAGTGTACTAGAGGTTCTATATATTTCCAAATACCAGCCTACCTTGTGCATCCAAAAAAAGTCCTTCCCTCAACTTTTATTATTCCAAACACAACTTGAACGTTTCGGAAGAAATCTTAGAACCCCCTCACATGATTCATAATGTGAGGAGGCGGGGTGAAGACGTGAGTCCTTTTATTTTATTTTTTTCCCTTTCCTCTTATCCTCCCCTGAATCGTTCGGTTATTATCCAATTTGTACGTTTTTTTAACATTTGTCAAGTGAATTTCTCTGAAGAGATTGACCGAAAAAAAAGGAAAAAATAAAATTAAATTAAAACATAAGGGTTCCCTAACTTTTCTTTTTTAGAAATTCAATATTTTACAATGTATACACTTTTTTGCTCCTTAATAAAGTTCTGTACCTACAAAAAACTTTATATATATATATATATATATATATATATATATATATTCGACCCTAGCCAAGGAGAGTTGTGTCTAGCCACACTGAAGAGGCGTGAAACGCCGAAACACGTC
This sequence comes from Doryteuthis pealeii, assembly GCA_023376005.1. Lineage (NCBI taxonomy): Eukaryota > Metazoa > Mollusca > Cephalopoda > Myopsida > Loliginidae > Doryteuthis > Doryteuthis pealeii. The sequence goes on from CM042167.1 coordinate 69,537,964, forward strand.
TCTGTGGATGACTTATATAT
>CM042167.1:69550483-69572983 GCA_023376005.1 Doryteuthis pealeii
TAGAGCATCCTATTGTGATGGAAAGGTTAGCAAGCTAATCTCGCAGATCCATTACAACTGAATAGTGAGTTCGATCCTTGCTGGATACCCCATACTTACGACATTGTGTCACACCCTACCCGTGGCGAAGGGATTGGGTAAATACCCTTCCAGGGTGTTAGTTTATAGTAGTATCATATCCTTGTATTTACAACATCATCCTCTGTAGCCAGTGGTTCCCAACCTATGGCCAAATAGTTTAGATACTTGAGATAAAGGGTGTGCGTCAATATGGTTGTATCTTGATTGAATAAAAGGCACATCTCCTTTATAACAATTTTATTGGTTGGTTGGTTGGTTTATTAATTTTAACGGCATATCAACCCGTCCAGGGTTATATCATGCCTAGCGGTTGGGGTGTTATACATATTGTGTATTCATATATATACTTTTAGTAATTGGTTTTAACAATGTGTTAGCATTATTGGGAATTATATTGTATGGTATTGATTTGTTTCATGTCTATATTCTATGGTATAATTTTATTTCCCTTAAAAAGGAGAAAATATCCCCAATGTTAACATTTTCAAATAGATCCTTCATATTGTTTGCTTTAAAATAACGTTTTCTGATGTGAGCAAAAAATCTGCATTCCATCAATAAGTGTTTGACTGTCAGGGGTGTTTGACATGTTTCACATTGTGGTTGTTGTTCTTGTTTGAGTATATAAGAGTGTGTTAGTTTTGTATGACCAATGCATAATCGGGACATAATGACTTGTTCCTTTCTAGAACGATATTTTCAAGCTTTCTGGCCAACATTTTTTAACATTTGGATGTAATCCGTGGATTAGTCCACCGAAGTTTTTATCCCAAGTAATTTCGGCACTTCGAATTGCCAACATCAGGGGTTATGTGTTTGTGTTCCAGTTTTTTTTCAAGTTAGTAGTAGTGGGAGTAACTAGGAGGGGAACGCGTAGAAATTATACATTTATATATATATATGCTCCCCATCCCCTAGGGTTGAGCACTCTGGGGGGGATCTCGCTGACAGCCGCCAACTCAAGCGATAACGCAACGCTCTTCTCAGAATGGAGCACTCTGTGACGGCCTTTACACACAAAGCGATGTGTGTATTAAAACAGTTAAAAACCCTTCCCATTCTGTAATTGAAGACAGCCTAATGGTTAAGATGCTGTACTGGCACACAACCGACCGGTGTTCAATTCCGGCTGTAGGTAGCTTACAAAATGTCTAGCCACACTGAAGAGACTTGATAGGTCGAAACACGTGTCTGTGGATGACCCTATATATATATGGTTGTATCTTGATTGAATAAATATATTATGTAAAATGGAAATATTTTTTTCTATTATGATAATTTCATGGGCCACAAAAAAATTCTGGTTTCAAAGTGGGCCATGAGCTGAAAAAGGTTGGGAACCCGAGTGACATGATTTTGGAGATTATCATTTTCTTTATTTTCCTCCAGCTAAATATCATTTCACACTTCTGGTGAAAGAAATTCTTTGCTTCTGCTCTGTTGAGATTGGCCCCGTTCATTCGTTATGGCCTCGAAAAAAGTTGTTTGGGCAGCCATGATGTTTTGGTTTTTTTTTTTTCTCCCCTTTGTCATGTTCTGTTTAAGTTTCCATCTTCCAGGGCTCATGACGTTGTATCTGTTGACACGGTTCAGTTTGTCTTCAAGGTAATTTGTTTACACCTTTGCCATCCTGAAATAAGATGAAGCGAACTAGGGAGTCATGAACCGAAATATTTATTTACATATCATATATATGTTAAAAGAAAGGAAATGAATCCGACGGTATGAGTATATATAAAAAAATATATAAAAACACCACAAAATGCTGTTAAAAATGCTGTTATAAAATGTTTTCACTTTAACAGCATTTTGTGGTGTTTTCATATCATTTTATATATACTCATATTATATATATATATATATATATATATATATATATATATATATATATATATATAGATAGATAGATAGATAGATAGATAGATAGATAGATATTCAGATACATAATAATGCCAATCTGAGGCTCAACAAACACACACACACACACACACACACACTCACACACACACACACACACATACATACATATATATATATATATGTGTGTGTGTGTGTGTGTGTGTGTGTGTTTGTTGAGCCTCAGATTGGCATTATTATATATATTATATATATATATATATAAGAGCCGGTTTAGCTCAGTCGGTAGAGTGTTCGGCTAGGAATCACAAGGTTCTTAGTTCGATACCAGCCCTCACCAACTCAGCGTATGAGTAGCACAGGGATGTGTGCGGTAAAGTGAGGAGCTGATGGTAGGTGTGGCGCTCCACCTCAGATGCAAAAATAATCTCCTTGGTCTAGCACTAGTGAAAAGGGTATAGACTCCCTCGCTGTCTGGCTGATACCTACATTAGGCCGCCCCGACGACTTTACTTAATAGGTAATCTGAACATTAGGTACATAAATGAGAGTAACCTCCTCTTGTTTATTTCCCTTTGAGGAAGCCATATGTTTTGGTTGGCCATTTTCATTTAACCGTAAATCTTCACTGAAAATACGAATCAATACAACTGCATATTTTAATTCGAAAATATCATAAAATGTGTTCTTAATTGTGCTTGCGCATTATTTGAAATGAACTTAATTGTTATTAAGAACACATTTTATGTTATTTTAATTTTTATATAGGAAGTACAATCAGACCCCTCCACATTAGAATTAAAAAATATATCCACACACGTGCATCCTCATTCCATAAACATTTAATCAAATAAGGACAATAATTTTACCATTAAAATAGAGACAATAATATGCAATGTTGGTAATCTCAGAATTAGAGACGGGTTATTAATAGCTAAGTTACACCCTCGCATAAACAGTTGATTAGAATTAAACACTGAATATATAATTAACATACACATTTCATAAATACATATATAAAAAAAGAGAAAGAATTAAATTGAAATTGATTGAACAACGGAAATCACGTCTCTTCCGCGTGGCGTTCTAACAACCCACCCGACGCATATTTATAACAATATTATTAAAATAAAACACACACAAGACCGCGTCCATTTCAAAAAAAGTTTCTGAATATGAAGATACTTCGAAATTGATAAGACATTGGACACTATTTTATTTTATTTTATACGCATTGTAATTCCATTCAAAATGTAAATAATAATAATAATAATAATATATATAATATATATATATATATATATAATATATATATATATATATATATATATATATAAGGGTTGTGAAGATATAAAATCAATGGCCCTTGGTTAAAAACAAAATGTATGAACAGAGCCCAACATTTTCTAGACACATTTGGGAAATCAAAAAATGAAATCAAAACAAACAAAAATTATTCGGAAATTAAGTAAAATATTTTTTTTAAATATCACCAGCTCAAAATAACATATCAAAACACTGTAACCGTTGCCTAGAAGAAAGAATAGCAATAATAACCTTCCCAGAACAACAGAAACTACTTACCAAATGATCGGAACTCATATCCAAATGCAGGCATAAAAACAAAACTGAGAACTAATGACCCCAGAGACTAAAATAAATTCTTTAAAAAATTAAAGACTTTTTTAACACTTTGCCAATCAAATTTCCCCCCAGTGTTGGCCAATCAGTAAAACCTTAAATTCATTAACCCTGTACAGACACTGTATGCCGCTTAGAGGACTTGACAGTGTGAGAGAGAGAGAGTCAAGGGAGTCAAGAGTCAAGGAAGTCAGACTACTATGCATTGACACAGGAGTTGGCTGACCAGCAAGAGCTGATATATGGAAGCGCGTGTTCTAATGCTTAAAGTCATTGGAAATGGACTCGTCGTCCCGAGTTCAAGTACTGGATGCGGTAATTGCATTTCACTTAGCGCTAATACCCTTGGGAAAGGTATGAATTCTACTAATTCTGGATGCCAGGGATGATAACCGCTAAAGACGGTTGGAAAGTGAGAATCATGAGTATCCGTGCTGTTAGTCTGACCTGATGATGATTAAGATAAGACTGATGCCCACATACACACGTCTGTACGCATGTATGTATAAATATTAAAATAAAAGTGACAGCTATCTAAAGTTATCCCACTACCCCTCTCTCTCTCTCTCTCTCTCTCTCTCTCTCTCTCTCTCTCTCTCTCTCTCTCATATGGTCTACAATATGGTCTATTTTGAGTTCTTGGGGCTCGGATTTGTTCCTGTTTGATTGGCTCAAAGAAATAAACGTTTCAAGGAGTCGGTAAAAATTATCTCAGAGGGAAAGCATGTTTGTCGGATCCTAGAAATTCCTTTGGGTGGGTGGGGGGAAGTATTCACGTCTGCACCCACCACACACCCACACCCACCCATTTTTTGAAGTCAAAGAGTGCAGCTGATGAGAAAAACAGACACCGTGTTTCGGAGGAGGTTGATTAGCATCAAAGTAAATACTTACATCAAACTGAAATAGAAGTTTTTTTAAAGTAAAAAAAAAAAAAAAAAAAAAAATAGCTGAAGAAGGCAGATGGAATTAATTTGTCTATAGAAATGGCAGATTTTCTTCTTCTTTCTTTCCTGCAAAAGAAAAAAAAGGAGAAAAAATAATGGCATCATGCAAAAAAAAATTACAAGGAAGAAACTATTATAGATGCGGACTAAAAAGCAGAAACTATTACAGATGCGGACTACACAGATGATCTAGCACTTCTAGCAAATATAACTGCAGAGTTTAACGTTATTCCCAGGACATGTAGACCCACAGCCACCGCCTTCTAGCACCCATATGATAAAGGGTTGGGGCTTGCCATAAGGGCAATAGGGTTCGGGCAATCATATAGGTGTTAGGGCTTGACATGGCCAGCCGATTGATTGGAGGGGGCCTCTCCGACCGCCCGTCTAGCCTAAGATAGGGCCAAAGTGGAATATTGCAAGTCATGAACTGCTCATTTACCTGGGTACTATCCTTAAGCATCACGGTTCGCCACCCACGGCGAACAGGTGGCCCCATTGGGGGAGTCAACCCTCTGCAGAGGTGCAGTCGGTGCATTCTAACGCCCCACCGACAGGGCGGAACTTACAATGAGTTACAAACAAGATGGCGACATCTCTACACTAGATAAATTTGTCAATGGAGATTGCAGAGATGTTTTTTCTTTCTTTCTTTCTTTCTTTCTTTCTTTCTTTCTTTCTTGCAAAAGAAAAAAAAAGGAAGAAAAAAACAAAAAAATGCTATCGTACTAAAAAAAAAAAAAAGATGCAGACTACCCTATGATCTAGTACTTCTTGCAAATACACGAGGTCAATTTCTTAGGCGGAGTTTAACAGGTTTGAATTCAGAGTTTTCCTTCTCCTAGACTGGACACCTAACCAAGGTTAAAGAGCCCAGTCTGCCCTACTATTTACCTATAGCTGGAGGGAGAGTAGTTGGATGCATACTTTTCCCTATAGTATTAGCACTATGTGAAATGCAAACAACCTCATCAAGGACTTGAACTCGGGGAGACGAGTCCATTTCCTATAACTCTAGCCATTACACCACGGACTTCCGTTTATACATATACTATATGTAAAAAAAACAAAAACAACAGATACGCACATTTTTATATGTACTTTTGAGTTCTCAATTTTGGTTGAATCCTATCAAGGAAACACTTGATATCCTCCACGTATACACACACACACACACACACACATATATATATATATATATATATATATATATATATATATATATATATATAAATATAAAGATAAAGATAAAAATAAATTATTATTTGCTCTACTTAGGTATTGAGCACTTTTTACTTATTAGCTTATTCTCCTAGCGGTTATATGAATATATATATATATATCTTATATACATATATATACATATAAATTGTTTTTTTCTTTTGGCCAAATACTGTACCAATAGATTATTTTTTGTTGGTACGACTATCTTGGTCTTTTCTTTTTTCCAAAAAATTTTTCTCCCCGGTTGATGTTTGGTAGTATATTTTTACAATCAAACTATTTGCTGGGTTTTTCCACCGCGAGGATTTACCAACACGCTTGGTATATATATATATATATATATATATATATATATAGAGAGAGAGAGAGAGAGAGAGAGAGAGAGAGAGAGAGAGATTTAGACAAACATGGGATGTTAGACTGGATGGAAGTTTATTATTAGTTTTAGTGCCGATGTTCGAACATTTCGGTTTACAAAGAAACCTACTTCAGTGCAATATGAAACAAGTAAAGGAAAAATGTTTTTGTTGTTAAAAAGATGATGGATGTTTTTAATGGTTGAGTTTTGAAATATGTTGAAAAGGTTCATAAATGTTCGTAGATTAGCGTTCACAATTGAATGTTAATGACGTGGTACAAGCGAAAACGAAAGCCAAGACGTGATTGGTCCACGAGGAGATACACATACATGCATACACTAGGTATACCTAAAAAAATCGTCAGCTTTTCATTTTAAAAACGAATTAAAATGAATTAAATCGATTATTTAAGGTCGAATTTTTGTCTAAGTCAAAAAATAGTAACATAATGAGCATCAGTAAAAAAAAAAAAAAAAAAAAAAGAAAGAAAAAAAGAAAAAAAGAAAAATGATATTACACATGTAATTTATTTTTAATACATTTAAAACGATTTTTTCGGTATATTTCGATCAAGATGACCGCCATCATTTTGTAAACACGGATTTTAAGTAGCGTCTGCTTAAAATCAGTGTTTACAAAATGAATTGTGGCGATTGAAAAAAAATTACAAAAAATCAGGGAATTATCCGATTTTAATGAAATTTTCAGTAACTTATGCATTATAAAATTGATTGACTGATAAATCAACACTGAAAATTACCTGATTTTTGGTAATTTTTTTTTCAAACGAGTGTTGACCACTCAAAATTGTATTGAAAAAAAAAACACGAACTTTTTGACAAATTGGATATACCAAGCATACACATATATCTTAATGTGAATGGGTCTTATAATATGGTAGTATTTGTTTATTTAAATTTTCTGGTGGTTTTGTTTTCTTTTACTTCGGTTCGCGACAATAAAAACGTAGACTTACTCAAGGGAATCTTATCTTTTTTATATGAAAAAAAAATTTTTTTTTATAAGGAGTCAGAAATCAGATAAATATTAGTCTAGATGATTACCCGTTTATATAACTCACTTTTATTGAGTTGACTTTTTGCAGCTCATACTGATGAGACTTTGTTCAATTTTCTGCTTTCTTTCCCTTCATTTGTCGTTTGAATGACAAGAGCTACGATTATGTACACCAGAGACAAACGAATACATTAGGTATACCCAAAAATTCGGCTGCTTTTCAGTTTAAAAACGAATTAAAATTAATCAAATCATAATCGATTTGATTAATTTAATTCGTTTTTTTTACCTTAAATAATCTTATGGTCAAATTTTTGTCGAAGTCGAAAAATAGTAACATAATGAGCATCAGTAAAAAAGTAGTAACATAATGAGCATCAGTAAAAAAAAAAAAAAAAAAAAAAAAAAGAAAAATACACGTGTAATTTATTTTTAATATATTTAAAACGATTTTTTCGGTCAATTTCGATTGCGTTTGGCCGGAAAGGCTGTTTAAAGATGGCGTAAAATCATTAAAATCAGATAATTCCCTGATTTTTGGTAATTTTTCTCAAACGGGGTAGGGGTTGTTTTGTAAAAACACGGATTTTTCGACAAATTGGGCATACCTAGAATACATATATAAGGGTCGACTATGAGAATTAAAAGAATTCCCAATGAGATCGAGGCAGATTTCATTCTTTCTTTCATTCATTTTTTCATTCATTCATTCATTAGCTTTTTCCAACCATTTCTTTATTTATCTATTCATTTATTTATTATATCTTTTTTTTTCGGCTAGTATATTAGGTCTGAGACCTATCAGCTGTTTCTTATAAACATTCATCTTAATTCCACAGAATATCTATAATCTTTCCACAGATTATCTAACATTGCCTTAAAGGAGTTTAGAGATGGGGCATTCACTATAAATGATGATAGTTTATTCCATGTATTCACCACTCTGTTACTATATAATAATAATAATGTCTTGCCAACATCGAGGACTGCGTAGAAACCACAATCCAATAACTCGAAGACTACACAAGGAAGAGCAAAGACAGGTTACTTATGGCAGCCAACAATAGTAGACGTGACATATGGACAAACAGAAAAACAACAAAGACTAGAAAACAAAAATGGGAAGAAAAACAATTATATGGACACTTCAAACGACAAATCGGAGAGGTTGCACATGAAAAAAACCTGGACGTGGTTAAGAAAAGGAAACCTTAAGAGAGAAACTGAATCACTAATAATTGCCGCACAAAATAATGCCATAAGGACAAACTATATCAAATCAAAAATTGATAAGACCCAACAAAATAGTAAATGTAGACTATGCGGTGATAGAGATGAGACTATAAACCATGTACTATCCGAATGTAGCAAACTAGCACAACGGGAGTACAAAACTAGACACGACTGGGTTGGGAAGGTGATTCACTGGGAATTATGCAAAAAAATTTAATTTTGACCGTACAACAAGATGGTATATGCATAAACCAGAATCTGTTCTTGAGAACGAAACGCATAAAATTCTCTGGGACTTTGAAATAAAAACGGATCACCTTATTCCAGCAAGAAGACTAGACCTAGTGCTGATTAACAAAAAAGAAAGAACTTGTCAACTTTTGCAGTGCCAGCAGATCACTGGGTGAAGCTGAAGGAAAATGAAAAAATGGACAAATACCTGGACCTTGCCAGAGAACTGAAAAAGTTATGGAATATGAAAGTGAAAGTGATACCAATTGTTTTGATTGGAAAAAGGATTGGAAAATCTGGAAATGAGAGGAAGGATTGATACCATCCAGAACACTGCACTGCTGCAATCTGCCAGAATACTCAGAAGAGTTCTGGAGACCTGAGGAGACTTGCTGTCACTCAGACTCCAGTGAAAGACCATCAGCTAACGCTGATGTGAAAACTCAAAAGGAGTAAATAATAATAATATTTTTTCAGCTAGTATATTAGGTCTGAGAGCTGTCAGCTGTTCCTTATAAACATTCATCATAATTCCACAGAATATTTATACTCTTTCCACAGATTATCTAACATTGCCTTAAAGGAGTTTAGAGATGGGGCATTTACTATTGATGATGGTAGTTTATTCCATGTATTCACCACTCTGTTACTAAAATAATTTTGTCTTGCATTTACTTTGCAAAATGTTTTAAAGAGTTTTAATTTATGACCCTTGGTATTGATATTTTGAGCAATGTTCATAGAGATTGTATCATATAGAGACAAACAAAAGTTTTTGATTGAGAAAATGAAATGTTCAAGAAAGATCTTATCAAATTTCTATTAAAACCTGAATTACTTTAATCATTACTAGATGATTTGGTGTTAAGGTTATTATTGTAGAAAATGAATTCTGAGTACAAATCTTAGACAAGGCTGTTTGAATTTAACATAATAATAATAATAATAATAATAATAATAATAATAATAATAATAATAATAATAATAATAATGATAATAATATCATCATCATCATCTTTTCAACTAGTATATTAGGTCTGAAACCTGTCAACTGTTCCTTATAAACATTCATCTTAATTCCACAGATTATCTAACATCAATAGTGAATGCCCCATCTCTAAACTCCTTTATGCCTTAAAGGAGTTTAGAGATGGGGCATTCACTATTGATGATGGTAGTTTATTCCATGTATTCACCATTCTGTTACTAAAATAATTTTGTCTTGCATTTACTTTACAACCCAGCGCATGAGTTGCACAGATTGAGTCATAGGACCTGTGCGGTAAGGTGGTAAACTGACGATAGGTGTGGCGCTGCCCCTCAGCAAAAATAATCTCCATGGTCTAGCGCCAGTGAAAAGAGGATAAACTCCCCCACTATCCGGCTGGTACCAAAAATAAACCACTTCACTAACATCTTTATATATATATATATATTATAATATATTAATGATTTGGAGACAATTACAGTGCGTATAAAAAATAAAAACAAAAAGATGTTATTTTTGTCTTATCGATTTCAAAGAAACTTTATCTTCAGAGATGAATATCAGAAATGAACGTGCTTAAGTTTTTTTTGTGTGGTTATATTTTTTCCCTCTTCTTCTTTTTTCTTTCCCTCCTTTTTTTTCTTTATGTTATGAATGAAATGAGCGAATAACTGTAATTTCTTTTTTTTTTAATATCTGTTGAGAACGAGTGTTTGAACCCCTAACTTGTATATGTATCCAATATTGTCTGTTTATCTTCCGGTGAATATTGCAACAATGTAGCCATGTTGAATTCAAAATAAAAACGGTCACATAGAAAAATTCATATACTTAGCTTTTCTTTTCTTTTCTTATTTTTTTCTTTTTTGTCTAATTTTTTGTTTCTTTATTTTTTTTTTTCAGTTGTAAAAAAAATGTATTAATTTCATTAGATGGACCAGTAAATAAGTAAATAAAAGATTATCTTTAATTATATATTAGGAGGATTGAAGGAAAATTTAAGAAAAATATGTTTTATGAGTATAAACACTGAGAGGCTTTTGAATGCCAAAATATTGGCTACAGAAAGGAATGAGATATGAATTTCAGCTTCATGATTTCATCATTCGTCTAAGTAAATGTTAATACATAATTTTTAAAATGGAAGTAATGTTCGAGAATATGTCATTAAGTGCGTGTCTGTGTGTCTGTATGTATGATGTCATATTTTTTATAAATTCTGAATTTAATTTTTTGCTTATTTCTATGCAGGTAAATACACGATCAGTTTTTTTATGATTTTTGAATAAACATTGTATTTAGATATTTTTATAAATAAACAGTTAGGTAAATAAATAGTCATATATATATATATATATATATATATATATATATATATATATATATATATATATATATATATTATATATATATAAGATGAACAAAAAATATATATGATATATATGATATATTTGAGATGAACAAAAAGTGATAAGACAAACGGGAATTATCTTATATTATTTTTTATTTGCTTGCAATCCTTCTCCTTATTTCTTTATTTTATATTATATATACATGCATGCATATATATATATATATATATATTATATATATATATATATATATATATATATATGCTTGTTATATACATGCATATAAATTAATACATATACATGCATATAAATAAATAAAATATATATGCATGCATATATATACATGCATATAAATATGCATGCATATACATACATGCATATAAATATATAAATATATATATATATATATATATATATATATATATGTATATCCATGCATATATATACATGCATATAAATAAATATATATATCCATGCATATATATACATGCATATAAATAAATATATATATCCATGCATATATATACGTGCATATAAATAAATATATATATGCATGCATATGTATATATACATGCATATAATATATATATATATATATATATATATAATATATATATATATATATCGCAGTTGACTATATGTCTATGCTTTATATATGTTTATTTGTAATCCTTTCACTAATTTCTTTATGGTACACACGCATACACACATACGTATATATATGTATGTATGTATGTATATATATATATATATATATATATATATTTATATATATTTATATATATATATATATATACACATATGTATATACATGTATATGAACATAAACATGTATATGTACATGCATAGCCCCCTCTCGATAATTTATTTTCCCCGATTTATATTTACTTATATTTATATTTACCCTCTATACTCCATTCTTCACCGCCATATATACACAAATAGACAATGATATAAGTATAGACTGTAAGTAACCAATAGATCATTTCATTTTGTTCATCCTACCCTCACGCCACCCCTAACTCTCCTTTCTCGCGTATTCCTGTTGATGAAGATTTGTATTGTGAATATTTTCACACAAACGGCAAAAAACAAAACACACAATTTCAATAGATCACCCCAAAAAAGCAGAAATCATCATCGTCCTACAACAAATAGATTTTTTGCGGGAAAATAGGTGAGTTATTCGCGAAAATTAAGGTCCCCGCCCTGTCGATGGGGCGTTAGAATGCACCGACTGCACCTCTGCAGGGTAAGACTCCCCCAATGGGGCCACCAGTTGGCCGTGGGTGGCGACCTGTGATGCTTAAGGATAGAGCCCAGATGGATGAGCAGTTCATGACATGCAATATTCCACTTTGGCCCTATCTTGGGCTAGACGGGCGGTCGGAGAGGCCCCCTCCGATCAATCGGCTGGTCACGCCAAGCCCTAGCACCTATATGATTTTCCCAACCCTATTGCCCTTATGGCAAGCCCCAACCCCTTTTTATCATATGGGTGCTAGAAGGTGGTGGCTGCGGGCCTACATGTCCTGGGAATGACTTTAAACTCTATCTGATGGTGAGGTTCCAGTTCTGGAGGTTTGGGGAATGTGGAGCACCCCTTCATCACCATTGCTCCCTAGTCCACTCAGACCGGAGTGGTAGTACCTGTTAGGGTCCCATCTATGGGTTAAATAGATAAATGTATTTATAACAAAAAAATTGTATTATCCATAAGAATTGATTTATTTCAAAACTTTATCGGCATTAAATGACCCACTGAGGTTGATATGCTGTAAAACAAAACAAACCAAACCAAAATTAAGGTCTGTTGATAGGATATATTCCCTCTTATATTTTCTCACTTTCGGAACATTTCATTCTATTTTCTTTTCTTTTTTTTTTTAACATCATCTTTAGTCGGCGTCCTGCAGCTGTTTACATAGAGTTTTTGGTTAAATCGAACTTAACGGACCTAAATTCCACCATCGTATGTCACCCCGCCAAAAGAAAAAAAAATCAGGGAATTAACCGAATTTAATGAACTTTTCAGTGTTAATATATTAATGAATAAAAGATATAATGCACCAGTTCTTTTATTCTAAAACTTTTACATGTTTTCAGGTCAGTTAACTTTGAACCATGTATCTTTGAGGCGTAACACAGATTCTCATATATACGTGATTCAAATTTAACTGACATGAAAATAGTGTAGCATAACTCCAGAACGATATGTGTTGCATAGGCCAACTCAAGTTGTAGTAGTAGTCGCCGTTAGTTGTAGTAATAGTCGTTACTTCAGAAACAACATACGCGCAGGTTGTATAGTCAGAGGGGATGTTTATTTCTTTGACGCACGATGGTTCTTTTTCAGAGAGAAGGAAAGATAGACAGAATGAGAGAGGGATTACGGTATAATTACTCTGTCGTAAATCATGTTCTCTACTACTATATCGAACCCATCGGGGGAACCGTGACGGTCCCACCTGCTTCCTACGAGGCCAGCCGAAAAGAGTTCGATTTTCTTCCTCATCCGTTTCTCGTCCTGGGGTGGGAGAGCCACATCCGTTTCCGGTCAAAACCTAAGTATCTTAGAAAATTGATATGTCCATTAGATAAGCTATTGTTACATAATTATTGGATCCCTAATGCTTTTATAAGGTATTGTAGAAATCATTATGGCGATTAGTACAGCTGATGGCCTTGAGAGTGAGTGACAGCGCTTGACCTCACTCTGACTTGCTTTCCGGGGATAAATCGTGAGAACCGGAACCCCCATAGAAGGCCCTTCCGGTTTGAGGATATAGTAAGTTTAAGTCAGTTAGCAGGTAGGAGCGCGAGGTGTAAGTCGCATTTCTATGCGCATCCTGTCATCTGCGCAGATTGTCTGTTGGGATTTACAATCAAAGTAAACATCAACGTAAATCGAAGTCTTGTGTTATTACCTAAAAACTAACAATGACACAGGGCTTTTGGTAAGGAGTGATTCCTAACAGAAACCAGACCCGAAATCCCCAATAGAAGACCAGACCTTAGAAGATATTCCAGACTAAGATGTAGAAGATAGACCAAAGCCGACCAGAAGAAAAACGACCAGAGTAAGAAGTAAGGAAGGGTATCACGTTGTATGCGATTTGGTACTGTGAAAACCCCAGTACGTAACATTATGACTTATCTTCCTACAACGCATTATTGGGAACTTTCAGTTTTGCATATCTTTTTGTGTGAATACGATTTCGATTATGAGTGAGAGCATTGGACAGAGGACGAATACAATATGAGGTTCTGTCCTTGGTTATTTATAATGTAATGAAAAATGAACGAGAGAATAGCTTGACTTGAAGCCTCATTTGTACATAAGTTAATAAGCAGCTTGATGATTTATGTACGTACCTGTAGTTAGAATATTTTGATTAGGGTCCGTTAGATTTAGAATGACGGAGTCCATGTAATGTTAGTTGGTAACAGTTTAAGAAATAGTGATAAAAAAATGTTCATTATTAATTACCAAACAGATCTTTTGTGATATTTATAGATTGTTTTGTTGATAATATTTATAATTAAATTACTTAGTTATTCAAATAAAACCATTTTCTGACAATAAACTGGTAATGACCTTGGAACTAGCTTAGCGAGTAAAGTGTTACATAATTCATAAGCAGCTTATGATTTATGTACGTACCTGTAGTTGAATATATGAATTAGGGTCCGTTAGATTCAGAATACAGAGCCATGGAGATGTTACCGACAGTTATTGGTGCTTAGTAACCTTTTTACTTACCCTCTGAAAGACGGGCGATTATACATTCCGTTTTGTTTAAATCTATTTCCGGGTCATTCGTCGTTCACATTACTGGACCCCACTTATGTTTACTCTTCCAAATTTTAACCTTTGTTTGTTCTTATTTCTCTTTCTTCTCTTTCTCCTTCAATCCCGTAGTCCACTATAATTACGCTACAATAGGTGAGAGTTATTCTCGAAAATTATGACACATTTTGGTCTTTTTCTAGAAAACAATAATTTAGGGCTGGGTTAGCACAGTCGGTAGAGTGTTTGGCTAGGAATCACGAGGTTCCTGGTTCATACCGGCCTCGCCAACTCAGCGTATGAGTAGCACAGGGTTCTGTGGGTAAAGTGAGGAGCTGATGGTAGGTGTGGCGCTCCACCTCAGATGCTGAATAATCTTCTTGGTCTAGCGCTAGTGAAAAGTGGATAGACTCCTTCTGGCTGATACGACATTAGGCCACCCGCATGACTTTATTTACTTACTTTTTAGATGTGATAAAACGGCTTAGACACCGTTACATCTCAATAATTACAAATGTTTTGTTTTCTGAATAAAATACATGTGGAAAATCTGTAGAGAACACGCTCTCATCAATGATCGCTCGCCGGTTGCCATATTCTCTCAAGCTTGTTGAATTTTCTAATCAGTGGTGGAGGTTGACGGGGTCCTGCTCCTCTTCGGGTGTCACGCTTATCGGTCACTTTTAAATTCATATCCACTCATACACCCAGCGGGGTAATGTACGTGTCCCCGTGTTGAGCTAAAAGCTATGAATTTTAGCCCTTGACACTCTTTCTGGTCAGAGAAATCGTGGGTACAGATTTTCACATTTTCTGATTATATGATCAGTTATTGGTTTGAACATCAGCATTGGCTAAGCACAACTGAAGCAGTGTCTAAGACAGTTGGGTATTTATGGAATTCAGAACAGTCATTCAGTTTCTCTGAATGTTTGAAAGATGAAGGCTTGAAGATTTTAGTATTTCTGCGTTATTCGGACTAGTCCCATCTTATTGTTTTTTGTACAACGTTTCGGCCTCTCTTCATTAGGTTAGTTAGGTAAAACAGTTCTAAGTGACAGTTATCTCTGGTACCCGAGTTCAATCTGAGTGAAAGCAGTTTTTAGAAAAATAATTATTAACACCTACTCCAGCTATGGTTACTGCCCACTCCAGCTATGGTTTAGCGGAATGAGACAGAGGAAGAATAAAGGGTTAGGTTTCAAAGTTCCGTGGATGTGCGAATACGATAAAAAGTTCCGTTAGTTTTCGAAAGAGAGATTCCAGAGTCCCGAGAAGGTTCCCGATCTCCGACAAGAAATAAACTGAAGAAGGGTATATCGACCGAAACGCGTTGTACAAATAACAATGAAGGATGGGGACAATAACGAGGATAAATACAGTCATTCATGTATTTGGGTGATTCCATTCTTTGAGTTCTGATTGGCTGCTTGGTTTCCATGATGTTTTGGTCGCAGAAGAGGTTCGTATTAAGTTACCACTATATGTTGCCGTGTCTTAACACATTCGATCGGTAATTGGAACTTAGCTTGATTATTCTATAGATTATTTTAAGTGATATTATGTTTTTAAATTACTCTTCTTGTATACTATGTGAATGATGTTTGTTTTTGTTTTTTTGTTTTTTGTTTTTTTTTTTTGTGAGTTATAAAGGAAAAAACAACAAAAACTTCAAAATACTCGAAGCCAATACATTTAAACAAAAGAAAAACACCTTAACAAGATCAACTTCGAAACCAGTCCAATGTCTATAATTTTTCCACCAATTCTCTCCCGCTATTCTCCATGACATTCTTATAAACTTGTGAGCTTCCCCTCTACTTATTCCTGCTACCTACTGTTTGTTAAAAAGAAATGTAAACATATCACCAGTTTTAACACTGATGATGGCACTATGTAGTGAGCAAGTACTCGTGTTAGAACTTGGTGGATACATAGAATATGACTATCAATATATAGATAGTTGAGGGGATAACAAGATTATACCTTTCCCAATGATATTAGCCTGAAAGTGAATGTATAACTGTAGTTTATATATTATAATATATATATATATTATATTATAACAAAAAATGCAAAATTTATAGCTTTATTTATAGCAACAAAAAAAAGAAGAGAAGAAAAGAAATATATCTGAAGATTCTCAAAAGTTCCAACGAATCCGCCATGGCACGGGAATTGGCGAGGAATATTACGAATCGGTCGAGTCCTATATTACATCAGAAAATGCATTCAGCTCGGATATACACGACGGTCTATTTCAACAAGCAAGGATATAAACTTTCAAACATTAGATACTCTGAGAATGGCGTTACTGCTGAAAATATTTAGTATTTAACACCAAGAATTTAATAATATGTTTTTCCACATATATTTTGCATTACTGTCGTTTCAAAAATGTTTATTTTATATATATATAATATATATTATATATATGTGTGTTGTGTGTGTTGTGTGTGGAGTGTGGTGTGTGTGTTGTGGTGTGTGTGTAATTTGAATTCGTAAAACGTTTTAAATAGAAAAAATGAGAGATAAATGCAATAAAAATCCATAAGATATTTTAGTTCATGTTTTTTTAAAAATTGCTTCAAATGAATCGTTTACTGATAATATAGAATCCATTAATGGAATTGTTATATTACAATGGGTGCTGTCGTGGTGAGTCGCACGCGGTGTAGTGGCTACGTTTGGATGCAACTCGTACGAGTGTATGTCAAAAAGTAATGCATTTTCTTTATTTCTGTTGCAGTTTTCTGTGTATATAAGGCATGGGGAAAATATATACTATATAGACTAAATATAAGTCCTAGTTGATACACTGACCCGAGAAGATTCTATTGTCAATCACTGGAGTGTTTGCTTGTGTTGTTCTGTATTTATAGAGGCTGATTATAAACTTATGTCATTGACACTCGGACATCTTGGACAAATAGGCTTAACAGAAATATAAACACCGGATTCTTATTGGCTTGCTTATTATTCACTAACATCTGGAACTAAGGATGTCGACGATATTAACAATTTTCATGTGAAGGTTTTTTTTATAAACTAAGGCCTACATTGGATGACATAAGAGGCTCAGAGCAAGAATCCGATGAGTAAAGACCCAACTTGCCAATCGACAATGTCGTCATTTTGCATAGTACTCTATCACATCACAAGCATCAGGACAAGGGAGAAAATCACCTCATTCGGTTGGACAGCTTTACCGCGCTTCCCCCATACTCACAGATTCACACTATAATATCTTTGGTCCCATGAAAGAGGGGTCTGAGAGCAAACAATTTCAGTGACGGAGGAAGTGAGATCTGTAGTGAAGAAGGGGCTCAAAGAACAGTCACAGAATTTTCGGGGAAGGGATAGAATGCTCTCATTCGAAGGTGGAAACATTGCTATTGAGTGAAACAGTGTCTATGTATGGAGAAGTTGGGATGTAATCCACAGAGGACCAGCTTCATTTTGATATATGGTAAGATGTTTCTATGTTGGTAATTATACTGTCCTAAAAATGGCATTACTTTTTGACTCACTCCTCGTATATAATACAGCTCGAACTCCAGTTATACATTCACATTCAAGATAATACTCATCGGAAAGGTATGAATTTGTCATCCCCTCAACTATCTTATATATTGTTACTCGTGTTCGTTAACGTTCGCCGTTATCATCTTGCAACACGTCTGATTAATAATGAGACCGTCCAAACCGTCAAGATGAAATGCAAAAATGTAAATCCTGATTATCTGGTTATTGCTTATCTGCCGAATACTTATTTTCTTCAGAGTGTCGTCACCTCAGCTCAAATATGACCATTGTGTTTTATTATGAAGAAAGAAAGGAAAGGAAAAGGACATGCTACATAGAAAAAATATAAGAAAAGAAGGAAGAAAGAAAGAGAGTAGGGGAAAGATAGAGAGAGGGGGCGCGCGCGGAAGCGATAACGCTATTCTGTTTCAATCAATATAATGAAAAAGATGGAAAGGAAAAAGAAAAAACGAGTGGAGGGGGTTAAATCGAGATTATTCTACTTTTTACATATTTGAACGTATTGAGTAAACATATCAAACGTGTAATAATCATTAAATTATCATACTGTGTATATCACAGGTCCTGCTATTGGGTGAAATGTACAACTACTGTTTATTCTACAATGATGGCTATGGTATTAAATAACCCAAGATGTTTGATATGCCATTTCACAAAGCAAACGAAAAACGTGCGATAGTTGTCGTCGTTGGAGATGGACACGGTGAACCGAGTTCAAATCCTGGACGAAGGCTGTATAACATTTTCGCATAGTGCTAATACTGTTCGGAATGGGGTGAATTCAATTATTCTCCCTTAACCTTGGTTAGGCAACCAGTCTAAGAGAAAGAAAACACAGAATACAAACTCCGCTTAACAATGAACGCTTGTATCACAACCCTGTTTGCGTGAAGAGGTTTGGGTTAAGTGCATATATAAAGTATAATATATATATATATTATTATATTATATTATATCACTAGAAGCGGTTAACCGGCGTCACTTGGGTAGGGGGAGTCAATAAAGTTAGTCTCGCAGATCTATCATTACTGGATGGTGAATTAGATCCACACAGGATATCCCCTTAAAATTCATACGTAAAAAAGACCTCGCGCTAATTCAGCCTGGTGGGGCATCAGAAAAAAAGAGTTCGCACACACTGAGAATAAAAAATTAATGTCTCCTATTTAAAATATTAAATGTAAATGAAAAATCAATGCTCTTGCTTTTAAATGTTATTTTTTAACTATCAAATTTTCAATTTATTTTCAACAAAAAGCAAGATCTGGTGATAGTGAAGTGTACTTATATTTTCTTTGTCAATAATTGTTTTATTTTCGCAGTTTCCTCTGGACAGACATACAAACACACAACTGCCCTTTATATATGCATAGATTGCTCTTTCTAGAACTTTCAATGATATGTGTGTGTGTGTGTGTGTGTGTGTATTAAGTTTCTATGTCTACGGAGATATGTCAAAATTCATATATGTATATTATATATAGAACATGAAAAATAGCATACATTATCTCATAAAACAGGGCAGCATAATAGCAAGATCTTTAATAGAGCAGTACACTTCTTTTTTTTTTAAATAAAGCAGTTTGTCCCATTTATACGAGAAAATCCTGGTATCCTTGGTTTAGCGTAAATTAATTTTTACTAGAAAGAAAATATCCCAAGTGTTTACTCATACATTTACATTACTGTATTTATGCATGTTATATATATATATATAATATATATTATATATTATATATATATATATATATCACGCCACACATACATACATACATACATACCATATATACATATTCAACACACACATATATATATACATATATACACACACAATTCCTCCGCGTGAGCAGGATGACACAAGGTCAACTTCTAGCGGAGTTCAACACGTCTGAATTCAGAGTTTTCCTTCACCTAGACCGGTTGCCTAACCAAGGTTAAAGAGCCCAGTCTGCCCTACTATTTACCCATAGCTGGAGGGAGAATAGGATTCATACCTTTCCCAAGGGTATTAGCGCTAAGTGAAATGCAATTACCACATCCAGGATTTGCCTCGGGGCGACGAGTCCATTTTCCCATGACTTTAACCATTACACCACGCGCTTCCATATACACACATATATATGTGTGTGTATTTGTTCATTTGTGTATGTATGTGGGTGGATGTAGGGGGGATGAAATATGGAAGCTATTATTTCTTTTCCCCTTATTGATCAAAGGTGAAGAAAGAAAAAAATGGATTCTTATTATCTTTCCAACGCTTCGTCACAAAACCATATGTTATCAAAATGCTTGCACGGTAAGTAATAAAGCCGATTTCATCTTTTCAGCCTCCTTCCCGGCTAAATATCCGACCCAAGAATCATCCTTGCCATTCATCTTTCACTCTTTTATTAAGTGTTCATGACTTTGTTTTCTGTCATCAGATAAAATAACATGAAAAAAAATCTACACACGCGCGCGCACGCACACACACACACACACACACACACACACACCGATTGACTCACTCGCCTACTCTTATGTATATGAGAAGTGAAGGATTTGAATAAATCCGACAAAATGTGGTTGAGAATAGAGGAAAGTGTGGATATAACAACACAGTTGAATTCAGTTGATATTGTATGGAGCTATTTCTCTGAATGTTTGAGATGAGGCTTGAAGATTAGTATTATCTGCGTTATTCGGACTATTGTCCCCATCTTCATTGTTATTTGTACAACGGAGGGCATATTGTGTGTGTAGTCAGTGTATCAAAGACAGTCACTTAGGAATTGGTCTTCACAGTCACTTGCGCAGATGCAGATTATCATTCATTCATTCATTTTGGACACTACGTCATCGTCCTTAGTAGACGGAAAAGTGTGCCAACAACGAACAGTTAAACAGCAATAATTTTAGTATTATCTGCATTATTCGGACTAGTGTCCCAATCTTCATTGTTATTTGTACAAACGTTTCGGCCGATATGCCCTCCGACAAGAAATACCTGAAGAAGGCCGGAGGGCATATCGGCCGAAACGTTGTACAAGTAACAATGAAGATGGGGACAATAGTCCGAATAACGCAGATAATATTGTATGAAGCTTTTTCGAAATTTCAATTTTGAATAATATTTATCATTTTTTTTTAGTTTCAAATCATGATGAACAAATATTTGGTTTTAGTAATTTTCTGGGAAAGGTATAAATCCATATATTCCCTGCTATGGGTAAATAGTAGGGCAGACTGACTCTTTAACCTTGGATAGGTAACCAGTCTATGAGAAGGAAAATTCTGAGTTCAAATCTGTTAAACTCCGCTTAAGAAATTGATCTTGTGCCGTATTCCGCTCGTGCGGAGGGGTTGGTAAATATATGTTAAGAATCGCAAGTTCAAAAATCAAAGAATGTGTAAAAAAAACAAACATAGGAAACACACAGAAAGTAAATAATTTTCATACAAAAAAAATCCGCATTACAGTGGGAAAAACATATTTAGACCATCAAAACGCATGATTTTAAAATTCAATTGATAGATAGATAGATAGAGACATGAACACACACACACACACACATATATATATATATATATATATATATATTATGATAATGGTACACGGTAATAACCTACTCGAGTTTCACCATGAGGATCTTCAGGGTTAAATCCACTGGATTAATCAAGATACCAACCGTTTATCGCAAAAAAATACACACGTTCAATTAATCAATATCTTGATTAATCCAGTGGATTTAACCCTGAAGATCCTGCTCTACCAACGTATTGAGCACTTTATATTTATTATATCGCTGCCTTATCATTGTGAATCTTGCATCAACTAACCATTGTGATCTGTTTCACCGGTAAGTCACCTTTTCTACAAATACCATATATGTATATATCATCATCATCATCATGTCACGCTGTCAGCGCGGATATCCATGACAATCTCTCTCCATCCGTCCCAATCGCTCATCATTCTCGAGAGGTCCTCTATGCAGCATCCTGCATCCGCACAGAGCTGATCGATGTACGTCTTTGCTGGTCGGCCCACACTGGCTTGTCCATGTGCTGACTTCCACAGGACGTCACTAATGAGTTCGTCCTTGCTTTTCCAGTAGTGTCTCGCGTGTCTTGTCCGTCTCACTCGGATGGTTTGGGTGATATGTGGCAGGTGACCGTACAGCTGTTTTTTACAGTGTTGTTTCCACGTCTTGTTCAGGATCACCCGCAGCATTCTTGTGCAGCTCCCGTCTAG
>CM042167.1:69577983-69587983 GCA_023376005.1 Doryteuthis pealeii
GTGTATTCGCACTACCAAGATGTCCAGAACTAGAGACTCTCCATCTGATGCAATTTAATGTCATACCCAGGACATCACTTTTTTGGAGGATGTCTTACTCCCTGTTGGGAATACAATCTGCATAAACAGGGAGGCTTGTGGTTTAAAATAAAACTGAAATAAAATTAGAAGAAAAATCAAAGTTCCAATTACCGTCGAATTGGGAAGACATGGCAACAAACGGTTGTAACCCAATACAAACTCGAATAGTCACAAAGTCTACTGCAGAATGACAGGGTATTTATAACACTCCACAATATCATTCAAATCAAGCAGCCAATCAGAACTCAAGGAATGGAATCACCCAAAATCACCCAAATTCATGAATGGGTCATTCTTGATTTCTATATATATACCAACTGTCTTGGACACTGCTTCAGTTGTACTTAGTTAGCTGTTGCTATTCAAACCAACAGTAGAATAACTGACATCAATAAATAAATAAAAACCAACAAACTCCCGTGAACCTTTACCGGAAGAACCCTCCGCACATGTGCGAAAAAAAAAAGACTGACTCCCGACCCCCAAAAGAATATCTCAGCCATTTTGAGTTTAGGCCGTTACTGGGTCTATTCACTCCGACTAGCCAGGGAGATATTCCCTTGCTACAGGCGACTATGACCCGGTCAATAAAGCCTAAGTCATAGACCTTTTGCCTTGTCTCTTTCTTTTTCGTTCCTTAAATTCCTTCCGTTTCAGCGCGACCACCAAATGAGATGGGGTTAAAAGCAAAAAAAATAAATAAATAAAAAATAAGAACACGCAACCAGAATATCCAGCTACATTTAAACCTTAAAATACCCAAAACCACTTCCTACCCCATAGGCTTAACGTGTTCAATTAATTACGTTTCGTCTAGTTTCTAATAAATTGTATTTCAGCTTCCATTAGATTGTCGACATTACGGCGCTGGAAAAATCACTTATCGACTTTTTAAGTTAAAAAAAGTAAAGGTTCCTGCTCTAAAGAGAATTCATGGCAATCTGTTACAGTTATGGTAAAATATGGTGGTTAAGGAGATAATATATGTTAGTAACAGGAAGTATATGAAACAAATTGGAGTTTCAAAGAAGGTTATATAATAGTTTTATAAAAGAAAATACAGTTTCTCTGAATGTTTAAGATGAGGCTTGATGATTAGTATTATCTGCGTTATTCGGACTATTGTCCCCATCTTCATTGTTATTTGTACAACCCGAGTTCAATCCTGAGTGAAAGCAGTTAGAAAAATAATTAATTAACACAACTCCTACCCTAGCTATGGTTAGCGGAATGAGAACAGGATACCCCCGTGGAATAAATAAAGGGTTAGGTTCAAAGTTCCGTGATGGCTCCCGAATACGACAAGAAAGTTCCCGAGTTCGAAAAGAAGGTTCCCGAGTCCGAGAAGGTTCCCGAGTCCGACAAGAAGAAGGCCGGAGGGTATATCGGCCGAAACGTTGTACAAATAACAATGAAGATGGGGACAATAGTCCGAATAACGCAGATAATACTAAGAAAATACAGTATGTCAATATTTTCTGTTGCAAACAAATTGTTCTGTTTGCGGCTGTATTGTATTATATTAGTTAATTTTTAATTGCAAACAAATTGTTCTGTTTGCGGCTGTATTGTATTATAGTAATATAGTAATATAGATATAGTAATTCTAGTCCAATGAACAGTCCAATAATAGTCCAATAATCTAGTCCAATAAGAAAATACAGTATGTCAATACATATTATTTTCAATACATATTATTTTCAATAGAAATTATAATAATATATTTCAATATGGTTTTAATAGAAATATATTTCAATAGAAATTATAGTAAATTTTATAAAATTATTTTCAATAGAAATTATAATAGAAATATGTCAATACATATTATTTTCAATAGAAAATACAGTATGTCAATATTTTCCCTTTTAATACTAAGAAAATACAGTATGTCAATATTTTCAGTTGTAAACAAATTGTTCTGTTTGCGGCTGTATTGTATTATATTAGTTAATTTTCAGTTGCAAACAAATTGTTCTGTTTTCGGCTGTATTGTATTATATTAGTTATTTTCAGTTGCAAAAATTGTTCTGTTTGCGGCTGTATTGTATTATATTAGTTAATTTTCAGTTGCAAACAAATTGTTCTGTTTTCGGCTGTATTGTATTATATTAGTTAATTTTCAGTTGCAAACAAATTGTTCTGTTTGCGGCTGTATTGTATTATATTAGTTAATTTTCAGTTGCAAACAAATTGTTCTGTTTCGGCTGTATTGTATTATATTAGTTAATTTTCAGTTGCAAACAAATTGTTCTGTTTGCGGCTGTATTGTATTATATTAGTTATAATAATTCTAGTCCAATGCACAGAAGTCCTTGGTGGAGCTGTTATGTTAAAAGTTTCGTACTCAGATAACAGACCTTCTCGTTATCTCTGCTGCTATAGTAGCAGCGAGAATTTTATGTCCGCTGCCTTTGAGATGTTGGTTGGAAAGAGAGAGAGAGATATACTTTATGAACTCCGATAAAACTGAGTTCATGTGTTTCAAAAAGAAAGGAGACATCTCCAAACTCAACGGTAAACCTCTAAAGCCAGTAGAACAATTGACATACCGAGTTAGTAATATCTCATCCACAGAAAGCGATATTAACACACAAATAGGAAAGGCATGGTCGGCCACAAACAGACTATCAGTCATATAGAAATCTGATCTCACTGACAAGTTAAAGCGACAATTCTTCCAGGCTGAGGTTATATCAGTGCTGCTGTATGGCTGCACTACTTGGACCCTAATGAGGCACCTTGAGAATAAGCTAGATGGGAGCTGTACAAGAATACTGCGTGTGGTCTTGAACAAGTCGTGGAAGCGGTACCCCACAAGTAAGTAGCTGTACGAACACCTGTCCCTATCATCACAAACTCATTAGATATGAATACTGAAATCGTACGTCTGTGAGCAAATTATTTGTATTAGATAGGAATAATTTATACTGTGTAAAATATTCGTTTTAAGAATAGTTACTTGAAGCTATGATTGCATACTCAAGATTGTCAAAGACTTCGGTAATAAATAACCCAGTAGGTGTTGACATGCCATAAAACCAACCAACTAAATACTCCTCTTTTTTCTTTTCTTTTCTTTTCTTTTTCTTTTCTTTTTTTTTTTTTTTTTGTTTTTGTTGGTTGGTTGGCTGGCTGGTTGGTTGGATTTTACGGCATATCAACCCATTTTATGCTGAAGACGTTTAGTTTCACGCATTCTTGATGGGTACTCAATTATTCTAAACACATTTTTAGAACTCATTTTGTTCGAACAGGTACTACCATTCTGGGTCAGAGTGGACCTGGGAGTAATGGTGATGAAGGAATACTCTATATTCCTCGGAGCTCCAGAAGTGGAACCTCTGTTGGAATTTTTGTGGATATAAGGCATGAGGCAAATGGTCACCTCTGTTTATAGACTCGCCTATGTGCACGTGACCTGGGAGATATTCCTATTGTCCAATCACTGGCAGTGCTGCTGCTGCTGCTGCTGCTGCTGCTGTTGTTGTATTTATACTAGTCTGATTCTTAACCTTGGCACATTACTATTTGGATCATCTTGGACGACGGACTTACAAAGAATACTATAACACCAGATTCTTATTGGCTTGCTTACTTATTTACTACATCTGGAACAAAGGATGGCGGCCAGATACTCAACAACCTCACCATTAGATAGAATTTAACGTCGTACCCAGGACATTAAGACCCTCACCCACCGTCTTCTAGTACATGATTAAAAAAAGTTTGGTTGTTTGTCATAAGAGCAATACAGTCATGTTATGCCGAAGACGTTTTCTTTTATTCATTCTTAATAGGCACCCAATTTTTAAAACACATTTTCAGAACTCATTTTGTTGTATTTAACCCATAGATGGGACCCTAACAGGTACTACCATCCCGGGTCAGAGTAAACCTGGCGGTAATAATGATGAAGGGGTACTCCACATTCCCCGGAGTTCCATAACTTGAACTTCACCATCAGATAGTGTTTAAGGTCGTCCCAAGGACATTAAGACCCTCAGCCACTGCCTTCTAGTACATATATGATAAAAAGGGAGGCGCGTGGTATAATAGTTAGTCGTAAGAAATGGACTCGTTGACCCGAGTTCAATTCCTGGACGAAGCTGTTTGTATTTTACATGGCGCTAATACCCTTGGAAAAGGTATGCATCCAATTCTCCCTCCAGCTATGGGTAAATAGCAGGGTAGACTGGGCTCTTCAACCATGGCTAGGTAACCAATCTAGGAGAAGGAAAACTTCGAATTCAAACTTATTAAACTCTTGTTAGATCGTAGGAAATTGATTGGTCAACTCGAGTTCAAATCCTGGACGAGGCTGTTTGGATTTCACATTACGTTAATAACCATGGGAGACGTATTAATCCAACACGTCTCCCTCCAGCTATGAGTAAATAGTGGGGCAGACTAAGCTCTTCAACGATGGCTAGATAGCCAGTGTAAGAGAAGGAAAACTCTGAATTCAAACCTGTTAAATCCGCTTAAGTAATTAACCTTGTGTTGAATCCTGTTCGGGCGGAGGGTTGGTAACCAATCTAGGAGAAGGAAAACTCCAAATTCAAACCTATTAAACTCTAGTTAGATCGTAGGAAATTGATTGGTCAACTCGAGTTCAAATCCTGGACGAGGCTGTTTGGATTTCACATTACGTTAATAACCATGGGAGACGTATTAATCCAACACGTCTCCCTCCAGCTATGAGTAAATAGTGGGGCAGACTAGGCTCTTCAACGATGGCTAGGCAGCCAGTGTAAGAGGAACTCTGAATTCACACCTGTTAAATCCGCTTAAGTAATTAACCTTGTGTTGCATCCTGTTGTCTCTGTACAACGTCGTCTCCGATGGTTGGGTCATGTACGTCGGATGGATGATGGACCAATCCCGAAAGACATCCTGTATGGAGAGCTATCATCTGGTAAAAGACAGATTGGTCGCCCCCTACTGCGATTCAAGGATGTCTGTAAAAATGATCTTAGGTGCTTTGGCATTGTCCCTTCCAGCTGGGAAAATTGGGCTCAAGACCGCTCTCGGTGGCGGCAGAGTCTCCGTAGAGGACTGTGCATGTCAGAATTCACCCTGATACGGCATCATGAAGCTAAGAGGTCCATAAGAAAGCAACGGCATCAAAGCATCGGAACATCATCATCTACAGGGACAACCTACAAATGCAAAATCTGTGGTCGAGAATGTTTCTCAAACATCGGACTTCATAGTCATAGGAGGCGATGCAACCTCAGGGGCACACAAAAACTTTTATCATAGTCTTTCGAGACTGAATTGCCAATGCATCCTGCTCGAGCGGAGGGGTTGGTATATATATATATATATATGATAAAAAGGATTGGAGTTTTCTTTTGTTTGTTTGTTTGTTTGTTTGTTGTCTTTTTTGTTGTTGTTTTTTTGTATTGTTTTTTTTTTTTTTGTTTTTTGCATTTTTATTTTATTTATTTATTATTTTTTTTTTACTTTCTTTGAGTCTCTTATTTTTTATCAGTACATTACAAGTGTTCGTCTCGAAATAAAGATAGAATTTAGATGAGGAGCTAGGTTAAAAGGTTGATTTCTGCTCTTTGTACTCACCCGCCCCCACAACATCGCCCCCCCCCCCCGGATCTCTTATAGCTCCGGTCAAATATACTTAACAGATGCCTATCTACAAGTCAAGCGCTGGCAGTCACGTGACCTTTTTGAATGTGAACCGCTTGACCTTTTTTTTTTCTTTTTTGTCAGCCTTGTCAAGAGCATTTTTGAGATCAGCAATTTTTTGTAGAGGCGGACAGCAGCAGGGGGTGATGACCGTGGAGGAGTGGGCCGGGGGAGATGGAAAAAACGATTAATTCAGAGCAATTATGATAGGAAGGATCCACAAGTGTAGATTCAGAGATATTTTATTCGTTACTTGGCAAGGTGACCTGGAATTGTCCGTCCGATAACTATCACCATCAGGTCATGCTGACTGCATGGATATCCATGACTCTCTCTCTCTCTCTCTCTTCTCCTCTCTCTCTCTCTCTCTCTCTCTCTCTCTCTCTCTCTCAAATACACACTCTCACTCTCTCTGTCTGTCTGTCTGTCTGTCTCTGTCTCCCTGTCTCTCAAATACACTCACTGTCACATCTCTCTCTCTCTCTCTCTCTCTCTCTCTCTCTCTCTCTCTCTCTCTCTCTCTCTCTCTCAATACACACTCTCCTCTCTCTGTCTGTCTGTCTCTGTCTCCCTGTCTCTCAAATACACTCACTGTCACATTCTCTCTCTCTCTCTCTCTCTCTCTCTCTCTCTCTCTCTCTCTCTCTCTCTCTCTCTCTCTCTCAAATGTCTTTCTCTCTCTGTCACACGCACACGCACGCACACACAAAGGAAATAGATAAATAGATAGATAAACAGATTGTAAAGGATAGATAAATATGAACTACAATAGATACACAGATAGATACAAAGATTTGAACAGATTACAACTGATAGATACATACATACATACATAGCATACATAGCAATAGCATAATCTTTACAGATCATTGCCGTCCCTCAAAATCCTATAACCCCACCACCAGAACCTTTCCTCTCATGAGCTCTCAAATGACTCATCAAACGCACTGCAGATCCACAAAGTTTGATGCAAACATAACATAGGATCATACAGATATTTAGATTCGTCTAAATACTAAGATAGATAGAAAACATACAGTTATTTCCTATAACTCCAACCAAAAAGGAGGAACCACCCTGATTGACTGATAAATCATTTATTTATTTATTGGTCTACAAGGAAAAAAAGAAGACGGGTTAGGGTTAGAGTTTAGGGTTAGTTTAATGCGAAAATAAATAAATAATTTATCAGTCAATCAGAGTAGTTCCCTAGGTTGGAATTAGATGCAATAACCAAACATAGTATGCCTATCCCTATCGCAAACTATCCCTCTAAGTCATCTCTCCGAGAAAAGGTCCTCCACGCAGCATCCAGTATCCGTACAGAGGTTTTTGGTCGGTTGGTTGGTTAATTGGATTTTACGGCATGTCAACCCTTGTTGGGTTATTTTATGTCGAAGACATTTTGTTTTATTCATTCTTGTTGAGTATTCAATTTTTTTTTAAACTCAGTTTTTTAAAAAACCATTTTATCTATTTAACCCACCGATGGGACCCTAACAGGTACTACCACTCCGGGGCAGACTTGCCCTGATATTAATGGTAATGAATGAGTACTCCACATTCCCCAGAGTTCCAAAATTGGAACTTCGCCATCAGATATAGTTTAACGTCATACCCAGGACACTAAGACCCTCAGCCAACGCCTTCTAGCACTATATGTTTGGGAGTTTGCCATAAAAGCAACCGCTAGCCTAAGGGCCAAAGTGCCACGCTAGGAAAAAAATGTTTAACACATTTTTGTAAACTCATTTTTTTATATGGAACCCAGGTGCTATCACTCCAGGGCAGAGTGGACCTGGGAGTAATGGCAATGAAGGGGTACTCCACACTCCCCCAGGGCTCCATAGTTGGAACTTCACCACTAGATGTAGCTTAATGTCATGCACAGGACATGTATGTTTTTGCTGGTCTACATTCACTGGTGTGTCCATGCATAGGTGTCCGCATTAGAACGTCACTTATGAGTTCGTCTTTGCTATTCTAGCAGTGGTTGTACCGCTGCTTCCTTATGCGGTGCCGCTTCCAGGATTCTAGAGGCAGTATCCTTGGATACCTCTTGTGTAGCTTTCCTTCTCCAAACACTTCATTAGAGGTGTAGCCGTATAGTAGCACTGATACGGGTACGGCTTGAAATAATTTCCGCTTTATCTTATCAGTGAGATCAGATTTCCAGAACCAACTTCTTTTTTGGTTTCAGCTTCGGTTTCTTAGATTAATGGCATATCAACCTTCGTGGGTAATTTAACGTCAATGCCGTCCTTGTAGAAGAACAGTAGTGCTACTATTTTGTCCTCTAACTTGTGCGAAGGAGTTGGGCTGGAGTTTTAACCAAACTGCGGTGAAAGTCACTGGTGTGTCCATGTGTAAGAGTTCACAGGAGAACGTCGTTTATGAGTTCGTCTCAATATATATATATATATATATATATATATATATATATATAGTATCCAATTGCCGCTTTAACTTTTCCGTCGCAGTGGCTTTAGTAAATAATCCAAAAGTGCTCAATATATTAAAAATACAGAACAGTAATAATAATAATAATAATAATAATAATAATATTGTTAGATGGAAAATCGGTTAACTGAGGAATTACATGAACTTGGTTAGTGTAGAGTGGGGTTCTGAGGAGATATTTTTTGATTGAAACCATGGTAGACCCTTTATTTCCATCTAACAATAATATTAATAGTATTATATATATATATATATATATATTATATATATATATATATATATATATTATATATAGCGCCTAAAAGATAGAGGAGTCAAAGTTAATGAACCTGAAAAAAAAATGTGAAAGTTTTAAATAAAATAACTTGTGCATTATAAATTTCATTCATTAATATATCAACACTGAAAATTTCATTAAAATCGGTTAATTTTCTGATTTTTATTTCTCTGAATTTTTTTGATGAGGCTTGATAATTAGTATTATTTGGATTATTCGAACTATTGACCTCATCTTCATTGTTATCTGTACAGTGTTTCAGCCGATGTGCCCTCCAGCCTTCTTCAGGTATTTCTTGTCGGACTCGAGAAATTTTTCGGACTCGGGAACCTTCTTTTCGAACTCGGGAACTTCATGTTATAATCGGGAGCCATCACGAAACTTTGAACCTAAACCTTTTTTTCAGTCCATGTGGGTATCCTGTTCTCATTCCGCTAACTATAGATGGGATACAGGCGTTAAGCTGTGTTAATTATTATTCTATTTCACTGCTGATCCGGACCAGGATTGAACCTGCAGTCTAGAGATAACTGTCACTTAGAACTGCCTTAGCCTAACTCCTTTATTCACTAGGAAGGTGAGAACAATAGACCGAATAATCCAAATAATACTTTCTGATTTTTGGTATTTTTTTCGGTTGGGTGCCTCTAGTACTGTCAAATTTGACTTTAACGCTCGAATTGGTGGTACCTAGGGGAATTTGGTCACACTCATTTATACTCAAACAATAGGGACAACCAATGTGAAACATGTCAAACACTCTGCTCTGTTA
Source organism: Doryteuthis pealeii (assembly GCA_023376005.1). Taxonomy (NCBI): domain Eukaryota; kingdom Metazoa; phylum Mollusca; class Cephalopoda; order Myopsida; family Loliginidae; genus Doryteuthis; species Doryteuthis pealeii. The sequence goes on from CM042167.1 coordinate 69,587,220, forward strand.
AACACTTTCTCATAGAATGAAGAGTTTTCGCTTTCATCAGGAACACTTTTTAAACGCAAATCTATATATTTATATATCTAGTACTGAATCATATATAGACAAAGCATATATAGACATCTATCATTGAATATCTTAACATACTTTTATCTCTATCATTTAAAATGATAATATATATATATATATTATATATATATATATATATATATATATATAGTTTTTTCCGTAGTTAGGATCTTTCCATGTGTGGTTTAACCAAGCTGATGCAGGTAGACCATAAGGAGAGCTCAATGTGCCTAATACCAGTGAGTAAAAGGACAGAGCAAGATATTTAGTAAATAAAGAAAGAACTCTAAACTTGCTTCATTACAATAATTTATTTCAACCGTATTAATACGGCATCTTCAGGGAATCACAAAACATGACTCTTACTGAGAATTTCCCAAAGTAACATCTCTTTTAAATCTATCAATTTAGGGGAGCGAGGGTTGGTATATATATATATATATTATGATTTATCATATTTTAAGATATTAATCCTTGTTAATATGCCTATGAAAAATATTTGTATATGAAAATATTTGTATATATTTATTTTTTATCAGATAAATATAAATTATCAGATAAATGTTATGATTTATTATATTTATACATATATTTATTTTGATTGAAAATAATTTTTATATGTAAATATTTATATATATTTATTTTCTATCAGATAAATATAAATTATTAGATAAATGTTATGATTTATTATATTTACTAGC
>CM042167.1:69590483-69592983 GCA_023376005.1 Doryteuthis pealeii
TATATGATTGCCCCAACCCTATTGCCCTTATGGCAAGCCCCAACCCCTTTTTATCATATGTGTGCTAGAAGGCAGTGGCTGAGGGTCTACATGTCCTGGGAATGACGTTAAACTCTATCTGATGGTGAGGTTCCAGTTTTGGAGTTATGGGGAACGTGGAGCACCCCTTCATCATCATTGCTCCCTGGTCCACTCTGACCCGGAGTGGTAGTACCTGTTAGGGTCCCATGTATGTGTTGAATAGAAAAACATGAGTTGATAAACAAAATTGTATTATGCATTAAGAATGAATTTATTTCACAGCTTTGTCGGCATTAAATAACCCACCGAAGTTGATGTGCCGTAAAAAACAAAACAAACTAAACCAAACCAAGAGTTCTAACTTGTTTACTACGATGTCACAGTTTGTCACATTAACCACAACACCACGGACACTTCCTCTTCACTACATGTAGTCATTTACTAAGCCTGACTATAAATACGGTTCAGTCAGTGAGAATCGAACTCACTAACAATAGTTTGTTAACGTAATTCGCTAAAATCTTGTAGCCTCTTCTGACAATTAGTTGTTCTGGATATGACGTTAAACTGCATATGATGGTGAAATTTTAATTCTGGAGCTCTATGGAATGTGGAGTGCCCCTTCATCGCCATTACTCCCAGGTCCACTCTGGTCCGGAGCGGTAATACCCGTTGTGGTCTCATTATGGGTTAAATAGAAAAAATGAGTTTTTAAAAATTGTTAGAAAAAAAAGAATACCATCAAGAATAAATAAAACAGAACGTCTTCGGTATAAAATATCCCAACATGGGTTGACATGCCATAAAACCCAATCAACCAACCTGACAATTAGGTGAGGGGGTCATTCTTTCTTTTTTTTTTTTTTTTTTTTTTTTTTTAGTCCTTGCATTTCAATATTGGTCTGGTTTAGTAAGTCAGCCGGGCAGCCAGAAAGCGAGGGAGTCTAACCCTTTTTCACTAGCGCTAGACCAAGAAGATTGTTTTTGGCATCTGAGACGGTGCGCCACACCTAACATCAGCTCTCACTTTACCGCACAGATCCCAGTGCTACTCATATGCTGAGTTGGCGAGGGACTGTATCGAACCAGGAGTTTTGTGGTTCCTAGTCGGACGCTCTACCGACTGAGCTAAACCATCCCTTTAAGAAAAAAAAAAAGGGGTGTGCAAAGAAAGTTTTAAAAAGATATTGAATTAACCATCCACATTTACCCTACTTACCAGAAAAATTACCACAGCTAAAGAGCCCAGATTCAGCTCTGCACAAATCCCTGTGTTACTCATACATTTAGTTAGCGAAGGCCGATATCGAACCAGGAATCTTGTGATTCATAGTCAAGTGTTCTATTGACTGAGCTAAACCTGTTTGGTTTAGTAAGTTTTAATTAAGCAAATTCTGATATTTTTTTAATCTAACCCACAGAACTTTTGTGGGTCAGGGATCTGCTTGAGATTGTGGAATGTGACCCTATTTAACCACCCGGATTCCGTGTTTAAGTTGAAATATAATCTGTCTCTTCAAAAATGAGGTCCTTCAAAAATTATATCGAAACCTTGGCTTCGTTTCTTTTTTCTTTTTCTTCTTTTTTTCTTTTTTTTTCAACTCGTATTTTAAAAATTTTCTATCATTTGTTCTTTCTTCTTTCCTTCCATACTTTTTCGGATTTTTTTTTTTTTTTTTTTTCTTTTCTTTCTTTTTTTCTTCTTTTTTTTTCTTTTTTCATTCGTAGCACTCTTTTTTTGTCTTTCTATCATTTGTCTTTTCTTCTTTCCTTCCATACTTTCTCGGTTGTTTTTTTTTTTTTTCTTTTTTTTTTTCGTTCGTAGCGCTCGTTTTTTATCTTTCTCTAACTTGTTTTTTTCTTTCCTTCATACTTTTTCGGTTGTTTTTTTCTTTTTTCTGTTTTTTTTTTCTTTTTTTTTCTTTTTTCATTCGTAGCACTCTTTTTTTTTTTTATCTTTCTATCATTTGTCTTTTCTTCTTTCCTTCCATACTTTTTCGGTTGTTATTTTCTTTTTTCTTTTTTTTTTTTTTTTTTTCATTCGTAGCGCTTTTTTTTTTTATCTTTCTCTCACTTGTTTTTTCTTTCCTTCCATACTTTTTCGGTTTTTTTTTTTCTTTTTTTCAGTTGTTTTTTTTTCTTTTTTCATTCGTAGCGCTCTTTTTTAAAAAAATCTTTCTATCATTTGTTTTTTCTTCTTTCCTTCCATACTTTTTTCGGTTGTTTTTTTTTTCTTTTTCTTTTTTTCTCTTTTTTTTCTTTTTTCATTCGTAGCGCTCTCTTCATTTGTTCTTTCTTCTTTCCTTCCATACTTTTCCCTTTTGTTTTTTTGTTTTGTTTTTTAAACTTTTTTTCATTTTTTGCCCTCTTTTCTTTTTTATATCATTTGTTCTTTCTTCTTTCCTTCCATATTTTTTCGTTTCTCTTTTTTTCTTTCTTGAAATTTTTCTTTTTTTTTCGTCCTTTTTTCTTCGTTTGT
>CM042167.1:69600483-69613829 GCA_023376005.1 Doryteuthis pealeii
GAAAAAAGGAGAGAAAATACGTGTGTGTGGGGGGGGGGAGAAAAAATGGGATCAGGGTAGATGCAGGAGAAAAAAGGGAAGAAAACAAATTGCGAATGAATAAAAAATAGGGAACGGAAAGAGAATGAAGGAAATAGCTAATGAAAGAGTGTAACAAAGAATTTTTGAGAGACATAAACTACAGATAGGAAAAGTTTTGGGTTATTTTGATATATATATATATATATATATATATATATATATTATATATATATATAAGGTGTGCTACAATATAGCACTTAAATGTATAGACTACGCGAGGTCACGTGGTTTAAACCTCAGCCAATCAACAGTTCTAATGCGTGGCTGGTTGACTACTTAATCCCTGATACTGAGAGACGTCCATTTGCAATCATTGACGAAGGACTTGTAATACTGAGGAGCACCAAGGAACAACCCAAGGATTCTATACCAAGGACTCCGCTGGACAAGCACCCTTGCTTGGAGCATAAAGGATGGCGCATAAAATCGTAAAACTAAAAAAGAAAAGAAGGAACAACGAATGAAAAAATAAAATCATGCGTCGATTTGAAGAAAAAGGAAAGACGTTGGTTGGTTGGTTGGTTGGTTGGTTGGTTGGTTGTTTTTTTACGGCATGTCAACCCATTGGGATATTTTATGCAGTTTTTGTTTTATTCATTCTTGATGGGTATTCAAAATTTCTTTTAGACTCAATTTTTTAGACTCGTTTTTTTCTATTTAACCCATTAATGGGACCCTAACAGGTACTACCATTCTGGGTCAGTATGGCCCTGGGAATAATGGTGATAAAGAGCCATTTTTAGGCTGCAGGTGAGAGCACTTTACAATGGAGATCCCTTGTGTTCCTTAGTGTTTTGTAGAATCTTTGTGTTCCTTAGTGTTTTGTAGAATCTTTGTGTTCCCTAGTGTTAGTCAGAATCCTTGTGTTCCTTAGTGTTGGGTAGAATCTTTGTGTTCCTTAGTGTTTAGTAGAATCCTTGGATTCCTTAGTGTTAGTCAGAATCATTGTGTTCCTTAGTGATAGTCAGAATCCTTGTGTTCCTTAGTGTTAGGTAGAATCCTTTTGTTCCTTAGTGTTTGGTAGAATATTTGTGTTCCTTAGTGTTAGGTAGAATCCTTGTGTTCCTTAGTGTTAGTAGAATCCTTGTGTTCCTTAGTGTTAGTCAGAATCCTTGTGTTCCTTAGTGTTGGTATAATCCTTGTGTTCCTTAGTGTTTGGTAGAATCCTTGTGTTCCTTATCGTTAGGCAGAATCCTTGGTTGTTCCTTAGTGACGAATCCTTGTATTAAGGAGAGTTCCTGGTTGTTGATCTCGTTCGCCTGTGTCAAGCACCAGCAACTGAACGGCTTTCAAGATCAGCAATTAAATAATTAACTAACCACGTGTTATTTCTCTGAATCTTTTTAGATGAGGCTTGATAATTAGTATTATTTGTATTATTCGGACTATTGTCCTCAATTTCATTGTTATCTGTACAACGTTTTCAGGTATTTCCCGGGTCCGATAAGATATACCTGAAGAAGGCTGGAGGGCACATCGGCCGAAACGTTGTACAGATAACAATGAAGATGAGGACAATAGTCCGAATAATCCAAATAATACTAACCACGTGTTGATTGGCTGATTGAATCCACGCGCCCCTCGCAAAGTCTATAAGTTGAAGTGGTACCCAAACAAGGTTTTACCACAATGGGTCAGAGTTGACCTTTGAGTAATGGTGATGAAGGGGTACTCCACACTCCCTAGAGCTCCATACGTCATACACAGAACATTAAGATACTCAGCCACCGCCATCTAGCTCATATATAATAAAAAGGTTTGAGTTTGCCATAAGAACAATATGGTCGGGATAATCATATAGGTATTTGCCTCATACCCCACTTGTATGGACTGGGCACAAGGCCTCGTTTTAACGTGGGCCCACCCACAAGCCGAAGCTCATGGGTGGAAAGAACTGCCACCAAGGGAAAGCCCCCCTGAGATCGACGCTATTATTTTTAACCTAAACTGATCCAGTGGCCGAAGCACACTGGACCTCCCGGTAGGAGGAAGATCAGCCTTAGGTCAATCAGGATAATCGTATAGGTGCTAGGGCTTGATGTGACTAGCCGATTGATTAGAAAGGACCTCACCGAACACCCATCTACCTAAATAAGGACCAAAGCGGAGTGTTGCATGTCAACGACTACTCAGTCATCACGATTCCGTCCTTAAGCATGACGGGTCGACAACCCTCAACCAACAGGTGTCCCCATAGTAAATGGTTTTACTCTGATTTTTCTTGTCATGTTTTGGGGGTGGAGGATGAAAATAAGGTGATGTCGTTTCATCATGTAAAGTGTTGCATGTCATGGACTGCTTCGCCACCAGAATTACGTTCTTAAGCATCACGAGTCGACACCCTCAGCCAGTAGGTGTCCCCATTGAGGGATGGGTCTTACCTCTCTACAGAGGTTCAGTCGATGTAATCTAAAGCCCCTACCCGACAGGGATGTGGACTAAAATGATTTTAAGAACACCAGGGAATGAAAGAGAAAGGGGATAGGGAACAGTACGAGAGGAGCTAAGGCGGAAAATAATTCAGCTATGACTTTTAGATGTATTTTTTGTTTTACGGCATATCAACCCTTTTTGTATACTTCAATGCCAAATCAAGTAAATTTTGATATGTGGTTACTTACAGTACCTGCTGTTGCGTAAATGGTCACCCATCTAAATATAGTACAGGCTCATCCCTGCTTAACTTCGGTGATTTCGCTGGAACCGGTGCTTTCAACGTGACTTGACCATATATATATATTTATCAACCCCATCCGCACGAGCAGGATACGACACGAGGTCTATTTCTTAAGCGGAGTTTATCAGGTTGGAATTCAGAGTTTTCCTTCTCCTATACCGGTTGCCTAACCAAGGTTAAAGAGCCCAGTCTGCCCTACTATTTACCCATAGCTGGAGGGAGAGTAGGATTCATACCTTTCCCAAGGGAATTAGCGCTAAGTGAAATGCAATTACCACTTCCAGGATTTGAACTCGGGGCGACGAGTCCATTTCCCAAGACTCTAACCATTACACCACTTTAACCATTACACCACGCGCTGACTTGACCATATATGGCTTTTGGGGAGTTACTGTAACGCACTATAACGCACGTGCTATTCCCTCCGCGCCCCCCTCTTAGTCACTGACTCATTTACTGCCACGCCCCTGATGCATTTTTTCGAATAATTGCTATGCACCCCCTACGTAATTAACATGCACTGAACTGTTCGCTGCAATTGGTCGGGTTTGATCAGTCCAGATGAGATGTTGTTTTAAACGTGACTAATCACTATCAGTCCTGCATTTTTGTTTTTTTGTTTTTTTTGGAGGGGGTGGAGGGGGCGTTGAGGGGACGTTGTTTTCGTCTTTTGCTTATTTTCTTAGGAGTTCTTCTCTCTTTATTGTATCTTCATCAATTTCAACTTTCTTTCTTTCTTTCCTACTCCCTTTCTTTCACCCTTTTTTTCTTTCTCCCTTTCTTTCTTTCTCCCTTTTTTTTCTTTCTTCCTTCCTTTCTTTCTTTCTTTCTCCCTTTCTTTCTTTCTACCTTTCTTTCTTTCTTTTTCTCTCTCCCTTTCTTTATTTCTCCCTTTCTTCCTTTCTTTCTTTCCCTTTTTTCTTTCTCTCTTTCTTTCTTTCTCCCTTTCTTTCTCCCTTTTTTCTTTTTTCCCTTTCTTTCTTTCTTTTTTTTCTCTCTCCCTTTCTTTATTTCTCCCTTTCTTTATTTCTCCCTTTCTTCCTTTCTTTCTCCCTTTCTTTCTCCCTTTTTTTCTTTCCTCTTTCTTTCTTTCTCCCTTTTTTTCTTCTTTTTTTTTCTTTCTCTCTTTCTTTCTTTCTCCCTTTCGTTCTCCCTTTTTTCTTTTTCCCTTTCTTTCTTTCTTTTTTTTCTCTCTCCCTTTCTTTATTTCTCCCTTTCTTTATTTTCTTCTTCTTTCTTTCTTTCTCCTTTCTTTCTCCCTTTTTTTCTTTCTCTCTTTCTTTCTTTCTCCTTTCTTTCTCCCTTTTTTTTCTTTCTCTCTTCTTTCTTTCTCCCTTTCGTTCTCCCTTTTTCTTTTTCCCTTTCTTTCTTTCTTTTTTTTCTCTCTCCCTTTCTTTATTTCTCCCTTTCTTTATTTCTCCCTTTCTTCCTTTCTTTCTCCCTTCTTTCTCCCTTTTTTTCTTTCTTTCTTTCTTTCTTTCTCCCTTTCTTTCTTTTTTTTCTTTCCTTTCTTCCCTTTCGTTCTCTTTTTTTTTTTTCTTTCTTTCTTTCTTTTTTTTCTTCTCCCTTTCTTTATTTCTCCCTTTCCCTTTCTTTCTCCCTTTCTCCCTTTCTTTCTCTCTTTCTTTCTATCTTTCTTCTCTCTTTCTTTCTTTCTTTCTCTTTCTTTCTTTCTCCCTTTCTTCGTTCTCTTTCTCCCTTTCTCTTTCTTCTTTCTTTTCTTTTCTTTCTCCCTCCTTTCTTTCTCCTCCCTTTCCCTCTTTCTTTCTTTCTTTCTCCCTTTCTTTCTTTTCCCCCCCATCATTACACATATCTGATGATTTTTTTGCAGGGCGCGTTGAGAGGACGTTGTTTTCGTCTTTTGCTTGTTTCGTTAGGAGTTCTTCTCTCTTTATTGTATCTTCATCAATTCCATCTTCATCAATTCTTTCTTTCTTCTCCCATCATTACAGCATCATTTCCAATCAGTTGATGAGATGTAAATGTTGTAGCCCCCTCATCAAATTATCAATTGGCTTTACTCGGATTTTTCTTGTCATATTTTTTTTTGGGGGGGGGGGATAAAAATGAGGTAATATAGTTTCATCATATATAGTGTTGCATGTCATGAACTGCTTAACCACCAGGATTCCTCCTTCAGCATCACGAGTCGACACCCTCAGCCAACAGGTGTCCCCATTGGGGGATGGGTCTTACCTCTCTACAGAGGTGCAGCCGGTATATTCTAAAGCCCCCAGCCGACAGAGCTGTGGACTAAAAGGATTTTAAGAACACCAGGGAGTGAAAGAAAAAGGGGGAAGGGAGCAGTACGAGAGGGGCTAAGAGGGAAAATAATTCAGCTATGGCTTATGTATGTATATACAATATATATATATATATATGTGTGTGTGTGTAACATTTAAGAGCAATGAGTATTTTCCATATAAGCATGCATATATATATATATACATATATATATATAATATATAATTTATTTATATATCTCTTATTATAATGGAGATTGTGTGTTTTTCTGTCTGTAACCGAAACTATATTCCTACCCGTCACAATTCTCTTAGTTATTAACATCAAATTCTCCACGATTTTATTTTTATTTAACCTCAATTATTAATAAAATTGTCTAACATTATTAATACTGTTAACTATGTCTACATACTGACAACATGCAATTATATTTATATATACAACAAAATAGCGGTTTACAGTGTAAACGGGAAGGCTAATTTGCATATTAATATTAAAAAATCGAATTTAATAAATATGTGCTTAGTATAATTGATTTCTAACTGTTTGGTTTTATTTTAATGAATATAAGCAAACATTTCTTCAATGAATCTTAAATGAAATCCATTAACAAGATAAAATAACTGTCATTTTATCATTTACTTCCTCTTTTAACTAAATACTTAAATTAGAAAAAATAACAATGAAAGACGAGAGTGATGGAAGAGTAAGTTTCAGTTGTTCCATTTTTTATTATACTCCCTCTGTTTCAAATCTTTTATTATACTCCCTCTGTTTCAAATCTTTTTATCTGTATTCTTATTTAGTTTCATTAGCCTTTCTAATTTAATACAATATTTTATTACATTAAAACTTAAATACTTGCACCCGGAGGGTTCATATATTGTTAGTATATATAATTTATATAATGTAATGTAAATTTACCTCCATATATGGAAATACAATATATATATGTGTGTATGTGTCTAGTAGATTTGTCTGCATATATATACATGATATATATATATGTATATATTGTAGGGTTTTCTACACACTTGTATACAAATATATATATATATATATATATATATGTGTGTGTGTGTGTGTGTGTGTGGTGTGTATTTATGTATATCATTTAAGAGCAATAAGCATTTTGCATATAAGCATGAAGGATTATATGTATAAGCATGCATATATATATATATATATATATATATATATATATATATGATTGAAGAATATTTCCGTATATTTATATAACGTATGAGTACACGTTCGTGTGCGTATATATGTATGCGTGCATGTGTGTTTATCCTATTTCATGCAAAGATTATTTTTTTCTCGAGGTCATATTCAAAAGTTTAGAAAAACTGAGATGAATGATTTTTTTTTCCTTGTGCTTGTTCTTTTTTGAATTCAACCATTTTTTTTCAGCTATGGCTTTTGGAGAGTTACTGTGACGCTTGTGCTATCTCCTTCTCCGAATACCTTGTCCTTAGTCAAACTAGCCATCATGATTCCGGCTGAATGATCTACGACAATGTTGTAAATGAGTTAACAGAGAAATAATAGGAAGAAACACAACGAGTATTAAGGAAAGGGAAAAAGGTTTACTAAGCAAAGATACAAAGTAAACAGAGTAATTAGCAATTGCTAAGTTGGATTAACAAGACGATGGCGTAGTGTCCATTTTTTCTGCAACTGCGTGAGTGGCTGAACAGATCAATTTTTGAATGACAATCTCTGGTGCAGTGACTGCAAACAAACAGTGATGCTTGCTGGAGTTGCTGTTGTCTCTCCTCCCTTTTAGCTCTCTTTTCTGCAGCGGCTTCTTTCCTCTCTTTTTCACTCCTTCTCGTTCCTTCTTTGACGAGGAGATGCCAGGTCGCACGGTCTTTTGCATAAGGCTCCCATGTGTTGGTATCGATGTGACATGTCTTCATGTCCTTCTTGCAGACATCTTTAAAGCGCAGGCGTGGTCTCTCTACCGGTCGGGTGCCCTCTACTAATTCACCATACAGTATGTCCCCAGACATTATTTATTAGAAAATAGACGATTCCATTCTCATTATTTAGGTACTATATGACAAAGGAGAGTCTCAAAAGTAAGGTCTCCAACGTGCTGGTGACGCAGGAAAACTGTTCGTGTGGCTTTTGGTAACACTGTTGTGTTTGTTGTGCTCGGACCTGCAAGAAAGAAATCCGTCGATGATCGCCATTTTTGATGACAGTCAGTAATAATGGAATATATGCAAGCGCATTGTTAATTGTCATAGGAAATGGACTCAATAATCCAAGTTCAAATCATTCTTCTAGACTGGCTGCAAAACCAAAGCTAAAGAACCCAGTCTGCTCTGTTAGCTGAGGCTATAGAATACACAGACTGGATTTATTTATGTGTGTATGTATGAGGGTAATCCCAGAAGTAAGGTCTCCAAAACGCCGAAGAAGCAGGGAAAATGTTCGTGCGGCCATTGGCAGCAATGTTGTGTTTCTTGTGCATGCGCCTGCCCTAGAGTGCGCTTCACTGCCTCGCTCAGTCTCAGCCTGGAAGTTGGTTCTGATGCAGCTCCCGATTAATGCTACCACCAAGTGGGAAGTTTGTATAGTTATTCGGTTTTTGAACGCAAAATCTATTAAACCAATTGAAATTAATCGCCAATTAACGGATGTGTAGGGCATGCCGTGCTTGGGTGTCAAAAACGTCCGCAAGTGGCGTAGGGAGTTTGCAACGACGACGAAGTTCAACGTCTCCTCAATGACATGGCTGGTATGCATCGATTGAAATGGTGATTATATAGAAAAATAGACACATATTCATACTTTAAAATTATGTAAACATCATTGACAATGAATAGTAAAAGTTTGTGTGATTTCTAAATAGTTTTGGGGGCTTTACCTTTGGGATTAGCTTCGTGTGTCAAAAAAGCATCGAGATTTTTGTACTTTTTGACCTTGTATTCTGAAAAAAATTAACGTTCCATTCATTGTTCATTTCTATTTTAGTAAATACAGCTTTAAACTTGTTACTTTTATGACACACCTTATATTCTGAAAAAAAAATTACGTTCCATTCATTGTTCATTTCTATCTTGATGAATGAAGCTTCAATCTCGATGATTTTATGCCACACCTTGTATGTTAAAGAAAGATTATGTATGTATGTATGTATGTATGTATGTTTGTTTGTTTGTTTGTACAACGGTGCACGTCATTTTATAATGGAAATTTGGTTATACTCCTGTAATCTAGTTGAGTTATTGTCAGTCTATGTTCTATTTAAGCCATAGAAAAAACCCTAACAGGTACTACCACTCCGGGTCACAGTGGATCTGGGAATAACAGCGATGAAGGGGTACCCCATACTCCTCAGAGCTCCAGAACATAAACTTCACCACTAGATGATGTTTAACACCATACTCAGAACTATAAAACCCTCAGCCACCTCTTTCTAGCACATATATGATAAAACAGGGTTGGGGGTTTGCCATAAGAGCAATAGGACTGGGACAATCATATAGGTGCTAGGGCTTGATGTAACCAGCGTAAGCATATTAACCAACAAATTTAGGACCGGTTTTGCTCAGCGTATGAGTAGCACAGGGATATGTGCGGTAAAGTGAGGAGCTGATGGTAGGTGTGGCGCTCCAGTTCAGAGGCCAATATAATCTTCTTGGTCTAGCGCTAGTGAAAAGAGGATAGACTCCCTCGCTGATACCAACTTTAGGCCACTACGAGACTTTACTTACTTACTGGCATCTAATGAGGTTCTGAGTACGTAGTCTAGGCATATCATAGAAATGAATGGTATTAGTGTATCTCCTTTTAGGACTCCAGTGACAATATCGTATTCAACTAAAATATACGTCATGTTACCAAAACAACCGAATGTCTCTTTTTAACGTGATGACCCGACACTCCATTTTTGGAATTCTAATCCCAAACAAACGATATTTTAATTGGCGGGAGAGAAAAAAATTGGCGCCAATTACTCAACAGTTGTCAGACGTTTGCAAGAGTATGTGCAAGTTTGAAAAGGCGGGAAAAATGGACTCGTCCATGAATTGTCGGAACGCGTCGTTTGGACAGCATCTCACCATCTTACCTTTCATTTCATGAATGACATGAACGTATTTTCTTTTTCCTCTGTGGAAGGACTGACACTGGAGGTGGAAAAAAATCGGTTCACTGTGATAATTATTAAATGTCTAGTTAATTGGAAGTGAAGTTGTGGTTTGTTGGTTTGGCTGGATATATATATATATATATATATATATAATATATATATATATATATATATATATATATATATATATACAGAATACAGTACTCCATAACATTCCTTCATTTATTTATTTTTAAATGCTTCATAATAACGCCCAACTTCAACATAAAAAACATATATATATATATATATATATATATATATATATATAGAGAGAGAGAGAGAGAGGGGGGGGAGAGAGAGAGAGAGTTCGGCCTTATTTACTGGATGACCCTCTTAGATAGATAAATAGATAGATGTCCTTATTTATTGAATGACCCTCGTAGATAGACAGATAGATAGATTCCCCTTATTTTTTTAATGACTCTCATAGATAGATCTATTCCTCTTACTTAATGACCACGTAGATAGATAGATGCTCTTATTTGTTGAATGACCCTCGTAGATAGATAGATAGATAGATAGATAGATAGATAGATAGATTCCCCTTATTGAATGACCCACATAGATAGGTTGATAGATAGATGCCCTTATCTTATTGAATGACCCTCATAGATAGATAGATAGATAGATAGATTTCCCTTACTGAATGACCCTCATAGATAGATTGATAGGTAGATGCCCTTATTTTATTGAATGACCCTCGTAGATAGATAGATAGATAGATAGATAGATAGATAGATAGATAGATTCCCTTATTGAATGATCCTCGTAGATAGATAGATAGATTAGATAGATTACTCTTACTGAATGACCCTCATAATAGATTGATAGATTAGATTCCCCTTATTGAATGACCCTCATAGATAGATTGATAGATAGGTAGATGCCCTTATGTTATTGAATGACCCTCTCTAGATAGATAGATAGATAGATAGAAGATAGATTCCTCTTATTGAATGATCCTCGTAGATAGATAGATTTCCCTTATGAATGACCCTCATAGATAGATTGATAGATAGGTAGATGCCCTTATTTTATTGAATGACCCTCGTAGATAGATAGATAGATAGAGAGATAGATAAATAGATCACTCTTACTGAATGACCCTCATAGATTGATAGATAGATAGATAGATAGATAGATACATACATACATACATACATACATACATAAATTCCCGTTATTTATTGAAAGACACTCGTATTCTATAGAAAAATGTTGTAATATAAAAATGATAAATAGAACACGATATTTAGTTTGACTTTGTTTTATATTTTTATGTTCCAATTATTAACTGAATGATTTTATTTCTATTCATTTCAGGTTAATATTTCTACTGTGGCTCCTTCTTCATATTATTTGGTAAGTTTTGGGCTTTATTGAAATAATATCATTTCTTTTCTTGAATTATATGAAACATTTTCAATTAATATTGATTTTTCTAGCCCTTACGGCTGGGGATTAGGGTAGGTCGATTTTCACCTTTTTTTTTTAATATCAAAAAAAATCACCGAGGAAAGTTGGCTATTGCTATAATAAGTACTTGACATCAAAAATTAGATTTCTAACTTGCCACCAATTTTTGATCATTTAGTTTTTAAAAATCGTCTAATAAAGCCTCCCAAAATCCTTGTTTTATAATAATTTAGATATAAAAATTGCTCAACAAATCTTATTTATTTCGATCCATACTTGTTTGCTTTTGTTCCATTGATAACAGGGAAATCAATAAACTGTTTTAGAGTATCGTTACAATGTTTTTACTGACGTATCTCAATTAATGAGGTAAATTGAGCTTATCTGACCTGTTGGGGTGGGGGTTATAATTTCAATCTAAATGCTTCTTTTGATATATCTCATTAATTTTATTTAAATAGAATAAATTGATAATCTTTTCTGGATTGAAGTAATAAGATTTTTGAGCAATTTTATATCTAAATAAATTAATAACAAGGATTTTGAGAGGCTTCTTCATATTAGACGATCTTTAAACTGAATGCTCAAAAATCGCGTGCAAAGTTAGAAATTTACTTTTTGGTGTCATTAGAATTCCAAAATAGGAGTCTCGGGTCGTACCAATACCCAATCTTTTTGATATTCAAAAAAAGTTGAAAGTCAACCTACCCAATTGGGGAATTAGAATACACCGACTGCACCTCTACAGAGAGTTAAAACACCAACCAATGAGTCCACCTATTGGCCGTGGTAGGCGACCGGTGATGCCTAAAGATGGAACCCTGGTGGCTGAGCAGTTCATGACATGCAGCACTCCATTTTGGTCCTTACTTAGACTAGACGGGCGGTCGGAGAGGACCCCTCAAAATCAATCGGCTGTTCATGTCAAGCCCTAGTACATATAAGATCGTCCCAACTCTATTGCTCTTATGACTACCTCTAATCCTTTTTATCAAATATGTGCTGGAAGGTGGTGGTTAAGGATCTTAATGTCCTGGGTAAGGCGTTAAACTCTATCTGATAGTGAAGTTCCAATCCTGAAGCTCTAAAGAATATGGAGTACCCCTTCACTACCATTACTCCCAGGTCCACTCTGACTGGAATGTTAGTACCTGTGATGGCCCCATCTATGGATTAAATAGGCAAAATACTTTTTAAAATGGGTTTGAAAATTGAATTTAAAAAAAGAATGGATTGGATTACTTGAATACCCAAACAAGAATGAATAAAATAAAACGTCTTTCAGCCATAAAATAAACCCAACAAGAGTATGACATGCCGTAATATCCAAGTCAAACCAAACATAAATTTTGGTTAATACAAAAGTTTCCCCTTACTTTCCGTACAAACAATTTATTTCTATTTCGTGGGTCGGACTTTCCCGCTGGACGTTCGCTATTAATTGTCGATTATTCTCCGAAGTTATAAAAATCTTTATCATACAAAAAAAATTGTTGCAAAAAATCACGAAAAAAATATCGCAGAAAAAAAATCTCAGTAATTAAATCTAAAATTTTAGGATTGCGGATCCAGATTCGGCATGGAATATTTTTAATTTGGTCACGGTGTCGGCCTGATTCCAAAATGGTATGATATATTGGGCTATGGCCTCTTGGAGTAAAGGTTTGAAATAAATGTGATTGACATTCGCATTTATCATTAAAGTTAATGATTAATAGAGTTTCATCTAAATTCGTCTTTTAATTGACTTGAACAAAATTTTAATTTGATTGTTTTGAAATGTATTCAAATTCTTTTATTTATGAAATATTACATTATTCGTTTCTTCTCTCTCTCTTCTCCTCCTCTCTCTCCCTCTTTCTCTCTCTCTCCTCTCTCCTCTCCTCTCTCTCTCACGCACACATTATCCTCTCCTCTCTCAACCATCACAGCATATCAACTCCTTACGCTACACTTCTCTTGTCTGTTCATACACACACTGTCTCTCTCTGTGTCTTTCTTCTCTCACCACACACCACACACACATTCTTTTCCTTCCCGTCCCCCTCTCTCTCTCTCTCTCTCTCTCTCTCTCTCTTTCTCTTCTACTCTCTCTTTCTCACTCATATTAATTGACTTTGATCAAATTTTTAATTGATCATTTGAAAGAATATTAAATTTATTTCAATTATTGTATATACACATTTTATTTTCTCTCTTCTGTCCTCCACCCAACTCCATCTCTCTCTCTCTCTCTCTCTCTCTCTCTCTCTCTCTCTCTTCTCTCTCACCACACATCACTCTCTCTCTTTTCAACACACATTCTTCCCCCCCTCTCTCTCTCTCTCTCATACACGCACACACACATCTCAAATGCACTTCACACTTTTTCTCCTCTCTTTCTCTCTCTCAATCTATCCATACACACACACACACGCTCCTCTCTCTACTCTTTCTCTCACACAACACACTCTCTCTCTCTCTCTCTCATACACTTCACACACTTGTTCTCTCTCTTCACTACACTCACACACTCTCTCTCTCTCTCAATCTATCACACCAACACACACACTCTCTCCTCTCATCTCTCTCTCTCTCTCTCTCTCTCATACACTCACACACTCTTTCTCTCTCTTCTCTCTCTCTCTCTCTCAATCTATCACAGACTCCCCCTCTTCTCTCTCATCATACACACACTCTTCTCTCTCCCCTTCTCTCCCTCTCTCTCTCTAATTCTATCACAGACTCTCTCTCTCCCTCTTCTCTCATATACAACATTACTGTCTCTCTCGCCCTTCTCCC
>CM042167.1:69613929-69628929 GCA_023376005.1 Doryteuthis pealeii
CCTTTGGCTTACTATCTCGCGCTCACGTGCAGGAGGATCGCTCCTCGCTGTACCCTTTCGGGGCCACTACGACGGATTTAACCTTACTTCTGGCCTCTATCTGCGTGTTTGACGTACCGTCGTCTAGGATACTCACTAGCCAGCTGGTCTTCGTGTATCCTTTTAGGCTCCCGTACTCTCGTAATTCCCTCCTTACGTCCTGTTACACCACCGCTGTCTCTTTTTACGTGTGACCGCACACTCATTTTTGGACATTCTAATCCCCCACCGATAACTTTTAATTGGCGGGAGCAGCCACCTGGCGCCCCATTCTCATATGTCAGCCGTTTGCCAGAGTCTGTGCAGTTTGGACACAGGCGGACCGGACTCGTCCCATGCATTGTCGCACGCGTCGTTTTGGACCGCCTCTCCCCATAATATATACTTTTCCTTTCACTGCTGACATGACGTCTTTTCTTTTTCTCTGTGGACGGACCTGCATAGAGCGTGCCTCGGTTCTGTGAATATTATTCATTCCTATATATATATGGACATGACGTGTGGGTTTGTTGGTTTGTGGATTTCTTCTCCTATCTATTCTATACTCTATATTCATTTCTATATATCTATCTATAATCCAGCATCAGTTACTCGCTCAACCTTCCTTCTTTCTTTACTTTTTACCATCTTCCTACTAACCCCTTCCCTCCCCCCATACTATCTATATCTATATATTATTATATACTCTCAGAGGCGGAGAGAGGGGGGTGGGGGAGAGCGAAGCGCGAAGTTGGCTTATTTACTGGGATGCTTTTCGTCGATATCGATAGCTGATCCTTTTATTGCATGACCCTCGTAAGCTCGCCGACTCGCATCAGCTCCTTCCTTTTTTTCTGCCTCTCACTACGATGAATCTAATTCTCTTCCTTATGCCATCACGGTAGCATGATAGCTGCTCTTCTTTGTTGAATGACCTTAGATCGATCGTAGATAGCTAGATAGCTAAGCTCCTCGATCCCTTCTGACCGCCCCCATAGACTAGGTTTGTCGATTGCCTTTTATTGACTGACCCTCATGCTAGATGTAGCATAGATAGATTTCCTTCTGCTGCCCTCATAGCTTGTTTAGGTAATGCCTTTTTATTGAATGACCTTCGTAGCTAAGATAGTATGTAGCTACTAGATAGATAGAATAGATCGATTCCCTTAATTGTGCTCTCGTCGCTGATAGCATAGCTACTCGCTTACCTCTTCTGAACTGACCCTCCTCAGATCGATTGATCGATCGCTTCCCTTAATGCATGACCTCCTAGCTACGCTTGCATGTCGGTGATGCCTTTGTTCTTGATGCCTTTCAGACTGCTAGCTGCTCGCTAGCATCGATAGTTCTCTTCTTGTTTCTGTACGCTAGCTCAGATTCTTACTGACTGACCCTCTGTAGCGTTGATAAGTAGGTGATGCCCTTATTTTCATGATGACCCTCGTGATAAGCTTGCTAGATAAGCGCGATGATCATAGCTCACTCTTACCTATGCCTCATCGCTTGTCGTAGATGATAGTGATAGTACTCATCCATACATATACATACATACACATTCCCGTTATTTTAGTTGAGACCTCGTATTCTCTAGCACCACTGTTGTACTCTCCCAATGCTACTCAGCCACGCTATTTCGTTTGCACACTTTGTTTTATTATTTTCATGTTCACTTATCTGTGATTTTCTTTCTATTCATTTCACAGGTTAATAATTTCTACTGTGGCTCCTTCTTCATTATTGTCTTTTGGGCTTTATTGGACTCTATTTTCTTTTTGCTTCTCTGCACCATTTTCATTATATTGCTTTGTCGCCTTTACGGTGGGGACTTCGGGTAGGTCGCTTTTCCCCTTTTTTTTTCCTACTACCTCCCGGGACGTTGCTCTTGCTAATATAGTCCTGAACTACACTTATTCTCACTTGCCCCATTTTTGCTCTTTAGTTTACCATGTCTACTATAGCTCCACATTCTGTTTAATCATCTTTGTATAACTTGCTCACCATTTAATTACTTTTCGTCCGTATTGTTTGCTTTTGTTCATTGACTCCCGGCTATACTGTTTTAGCGTATCGTCATGTTTTTCCTGACGTCTTCCATTCATGAGGTCATTGAGCTTTCTGCCTGTTGGGGTGGGGGTTATAATTTCCTTAATGCTTCTTTTGATATATTCATTTTTTATTTAACTCGCCTACTTGATCTTTTTTCTGGATTGGTACATAGCTTTTTGACGCACTTTTTCTCTCTCATTATCACGGCTTTTGCACGCGCTTTCACTATTAGACGCTCTTTACACACTGACATGCTCACACACTCGTGCACGTTTAGACATTTACTTTTGGTGTCTTACGACTTCCACTGAGTCTCGGGTCCGTACCCATACCCACTCTTTTGCTATTCACACGTTGGACGTCACCCTCACCCAATTGGATTGCATCCCGACTGCTCTCAGAGACGTACCACCCATGAGTTCCCACTATTGGCCGTGGTCAGCGACCCGGTGATGGCCTACCAGATGGACTGGTGGCTGAACGCCGTTCCATGATCATCCGCCTCATTTGGTCCTTCTTAAGACTGCCGGGCGGTCGACGAGGACCTCCACTCAATCGTGTTCAGTCGCCTCGTCCCTTAGCTCGTGCCCACTCTCTGCTCTTCTGATAACTCTAACTTTTTTCTCCCACTCATGTGCTGGGAGGTGGTGGATTAGGATCTTTAAATGTCCTGGGTAAGGCGTTAACTCTACTCTGCTAGTGGTCATCCTGAAGCTTCAACAGATAGAGTAACCGCTTCCCTCCATTACTCCCGTCCCTCTGACCGGAATGTCGTACACCTGTGACATGGCCTCTCTATGGATTACTAAGGCCACACATACTTTTTTCCACTGGGTTTGACATTGATTTCCACGATGGCTTGGCATTCATTGACTCCCCACCAGCTGAATACATACGTTTCAGCACACTCCATCCACCGGTTGACATGCCGCCTCATCCCTCCACCCACATTTTCGGTCTACCCAGTCCTCTTTCCGTACCACTTTTATTTCGTGGGTGCTTTCGCTGGCTGTAGCTCATTAATTTTCGTTATTCTCCAGATTATACACCTTTACTCCAATTGTTGCACATCCACGCACTATGCCCATCTCCATATTACCTCTACATTTTCGGACATTGCGGATCACGATTCGATGGCCATATTTTTACTTTGGGTCACGGTGTCGCCTGATTACAACTGGTATGTATTTCGGGTTGGCTCTTAACGGTAGGTTTGCATATGTGATTGAACTTCGGCCACTTTATCTTCAGTTCATGATATAGTTTCATCTATTCGTCTTTTTTTGACTTGCATCCATTTTTAATTTGATTGTTTGGCATTATTCAATTCTTTTCATTTATTGACTATTAATTTTCGTTTCGTTCTTTCCTCTCTCTTCTTCTCTTCTCTTCTCTCTCTCTCTCTCTCTCTCTTCTCACGCACACAATTATTTCTCTCTTCACACACACTATCACTCTAGGCACTTTCTCTTTGTTGTTACATACACAACAAATGTCCTTCTGTGTCTTTTCTCTCTTCAAAACAACAACCACCACAACATTCTTTCCGTTCCTCCCCCTCTCTCTCTCTGCCTCTCATCTCTCTCTCTTTTCTCTCTCTCTCTCTTTCTCACTCAATATTAAAATTGACTTTGATCAATTTTAAATTTGATCATTTGAAAGAATTTAAATTATTTCATTCATTGTAATATACATTTTCATTTTCTTTTCTCTGTCCACCCACCATCTCTACTCTCTCTCTCTCTCTTCTCTCTCTCTCTTCTCTTCTCTCAAAACACATCCTCTTCTCTTTTTCACACACATTCTCCCCCCTCTCTCTCTCTCGTCTCATACACGCACACACAGACTCTCAATGTCACTCAACTTTTTCTCTCTCTTTCTCTCTTCGATCTATCTGACACACAACAACGCTCTCCTGTCTCTTCTCTCTCAGACACACACATCTCTTCTCCTTCTCATTACACTACACTGTTCTCTCTCTCTCATACACTCACGACACTCTCTCTCTCTCTCAATCTATACACACACAGCACACCTCTCTCTCTCATCTCTTCTTCTTCTCTCTCTCTCTCATACACTCACACCACTCTTTTCTCTTCGTCTACTCTCTCTCTCTCAATCTATCAGACTCCCTCTCTCTCTCATATACCAAAAACCTTCTCTCTCTCCTCTCTCCCTCTCTCTCTCATTTTCACAGACTTCTCTCTCCTCTCTTCAATATTACAATACTGTCTTCTCTCCTTCTCGCCTCTTCTTCTCTTCTTTTATCTAATACACCACACACTCTTTCTCTCTCACTATCACAGACCAGCTCTCTTTCTCTCTCTCTCTGTCTCTTCTCTCTTTTCTCTCTCTTTCTCTCTCTCTACATACCACACTGTCTCTCTCTCCTCCCTCTCCTTCCCCCTCTCTCTCTTTTCTCTCTATACACTCACACACTCTTTCTCTCTCAATCTATACACACACATTAACAACACACTCTCTCCCTTCTCTTCTCTCTCTCTCTCTCTCTCAACAACACACACACACACCTCTCTCTCTCTCTCTCTGTCTCTCTCTTCTCTCTTCTCTCTCTCTCTCTCTATACACTCACACGCTCTTTTCTCTCTTTCTCAATCTATCACACACATACAAATACTATAAAAACTAAAGATATGGAACGATACTTCTGCAAAAATAACTTTCTTTACTATTCAATTTTTCCCCCGTTGATTTCCTCTCTGCATCAAACTTTAGATTC
Source organism: Doryteuthis pealeii (assembly GCA_023376005.1). NCBI lineage: Eukaryota > Metazoa > Mollusca > Cephalopoda > Myopsida > Loliginidae > Doryteuthis > Doryteuthis pealeii. Next base: position 69,618,734 of record CM042167.1, read on the forward strand.
GTTTTATAATTGTTGAGATCTTCCATTAGTCAAACGGCCGATAGTAATGGAGCTATAATTGCACCGACATTTTTTTTTCTTCTTTTTACTCAAGATGGAAATATATACATTTAATCGAGAAAAAAATATAAAAAAGATATTTTTAAATATAGTTCTTACTTTTACTTTAAATGGTTTAAAAGCTTTAGACTGAAAAAATAGAAAAGAAAGAAAAAAAAATCCGCCAATGATCGCGTTTTTGATGACAGAGTTAATAATAATGGAGTTATGCAGAGATGCTGGTAGGTACGCGTCCTGCGTCCCTGATGCAAAAAAAAATCTAAACGGACGCAGTAAAATCGTATCCATGCGTACCAGTGTTTTTCTTTTTTTTCAAGCTAACTGTAAATACATTTCAATAGTTTCTTAGAAACGAATTACACAGGATATGTTCCAAGGTAGGAGTTAAACGGCTTTAGTTGGGACCTATAAACTTTTCCTGGAATCATTCAAAGTAAATACCGCCCTGTCGGCTGGGGCGTTAGAATGCACCGACTGCACCTCTGCAAAGGGGTAAGACTCCCCCAATGAGGCCACCTGTTAGCCGTGGGTGGCAACCCGTGATGCTTAAGGATAGAGCCCAGGTGGATGAGCAGTTGATGACATGCAATACTCCACTTTGGCCCTATCTCCAATCAATCGGCTGGTCACGTCAAGCCCTAGCACCTAATGATTTCCAAACCTATTGCCCTTATGGCAAGCCCCAACCCCTTTTTATCATATGGGTGCTAGAAGGCGGTGGCTGCGGGTCTACATGTCCTGGGAATGACGTTAAACTCTATCTGATGGTGAGGTTCCAGTTTTAAAGGTTTGGGAATGTGGAGCACCCCTTTCATCACCATTGCTCCCTGGTCCACCCTGACCCGGAGTGGTAGTACCTGTTAGGGTCCCATCTATGGGTTAAATAGAAAAATGTATTTATAAAAAAAATGGTATTATCCATTAAGAATTGATTTATTTCAAAACTTTATCGGCATTAAATGACCCACTGAGGTTGATATGCCGTAAAACAAAACAAACCAGAACGCACTAAATGAGAAGCTATCAGCATCATTGTATTTGTAAGCGTGTATGAGCAATGGTAACTGACAGAGGAAAGGAACTCAAAAATCCAAGTTCAAATCCTTCTCCTAGACTGGTTGCCTAGCCAAAGCTAAAAATCCTGTCTGCCCTTTAGGCTGTAACTGTAGAATAATTTAACTGTATTTATTTATGTGTATATCTACGAGTTACAAAACGAACGAAGAATGTAGGAATGGCAAGCTAGTGTAACGGTTAGAGACTTCGCCTGTCAGCTTGACAGTCGAGGTTTCGAGTCACACACGGAGCAGTCTCCCATGTCTATAACCTTGCTGATGAGACCTAATAGGCCGAAATGTACATTCAGGGATTGACATTTTCTCGATTCGTTTAGCCACATTTGAACATATATGCCCGCCTAAATTCATTAATTATTAACTAATTAATTTTCGAAATTAGGTATGACTTCAATTAAGCACATATCCTCCAAAAATTGTCGGCTTAAAGCCATATTAAAAAAATAAACACATTTGTTTGTTTACTTATCTTCATATCTACGAGGGTAATCTCAAAAGTAAGGTCTCCAAAACGATTGGGGCGTAGGAAAACTGTTCGTGCTGCTATTGGCAACACTGTTGTGTTTGTTGTGCATGTGCCTGAAAGTTAATAAGAATCGAGTTTATGTAAGCGTGTACAGGTTAATGGTAGCTGTCAGAGGAAATGAACTTAAAAATCCAAGTTCAAATCCTTCTCCTAGACTGGTTGCCTAACCAAAGCTAAAGAACCCAGTCTGCCCTCTTGGATGGAATTATAGAATACACAAATGCATTTATTTATGTGTGCATTATCTAAGGGTATAAAATGTACGAGAAATTGCCACTTACATTTATGGACTTTACCAAGATAGGCATCGACCCTCGAAAAAATGAACATAAAGAATTACCAAACAAAATATTTTTATTCAAAAAAATCTCTTCAGTTGAAGAAATAGATTTCTATCTTTTAAAATGTTATCACTGTTAAAACTTAATTAATGAGGTAAAAAGCAGTATATCAAACCGCCCTGTCGGCTGGGGCGTTAGAATGCACGGACTGCACCTCTGCAGAGGGGTAAGACTCCCCCAATGGGGCTACCTGTTGGCCGTGGGTGGCGACCCGTGATGCTTAAGGATAGAGCCCAGGTGGATGAGCAGTTCATGACATGCAATACTCCACTTTGGCCCTATCTTGGGCTAGACGGGCGGTCGGAGAGGCCCCATCCGATCAATCGGCTGGTCACGTCAAGCCCTAGCACCTATATAATTGCCCCAACCCTATTGCCTTTATGGCAAGCCCCAACCCCTTTTTATCATATGGGTGCTAGAAGGCGGTGGCTGCGGGTCTACATGTCCTGGGAATGACGTTAAACTCTATCTGATGGTGATGTTCCAGTTTTGGAGGTTTGGGGAATGTGGAGCACCCCTTCATCACCATTGCTCCCTGGTGCACTCTGACCCGGAGTGGTAGTACCTGTTAGGGTCCCATCTATGGGTTAAATAGAAAAATGTATTTATAAAAAAATTGTATTATCCATTAAGAATTGATTTATTTCAAAACTATATCGGCATTAAATGACCCACTGAGGTTGATATGCCGTAAAAAAACAAAAAACAAACAAACCAAAGTATATCAGAGGTGTTGGTGTTGGTGGGGGAATATTTTCAATTTGAATTCTAGTTATGATATTTTATTCGTTTCGTTTAAAATGACAAGCTTTTTTGTTTTAAATATTGAAATTGATAAATTTTCTAACCAATTTTTGGGCTAAATGTTGCGAAAATGGGATTTTTGGTGCAATTTAGCTGCCAATCTCTGATGTCATTTCATCAAAAATGGTGCAAGTAAGAGATTAGTTTTTGGTATCAGTATTTTATTATACCAACACACAACTTTCGCTGTTTGAGAGAATTTGATATTTTTAAAAATGAAAAATCAAACTACCCTAATGCACATACTCTCTCTCTCTCTCTCTCTCTCTCTCTCTCTCTCTCTCTCTCTCTCTCTCTCTCTCTCTCTCTCTCTCTCTCTCTCTCTCTCTCTCAGACACTCAAAACTATATGACATTTTGAAATTTTCTAAGCTAAATATTGCGAAAACTATGATTTTTGGTGCATTTTATTAGACGATCTTTGATGCTATTTACTCAAACAATGGTGCAAGTAAGAGATCTAGTTTTTGGTATCAGTATTTATTATACCAACACACAACTTTTACTGTTTGAGAGAATTTGATACTTTTGAAAAAAAAAAGTTAAAAATCAACCTGCCCTAATCTCCAAAACAAATACATAGGCAGGCGTCTTTATCAAAACAGTTCATCAACGCAACCATCTAAGGACAGGATTAAGACTAGAAGACAATTAGGGACCTCCAATTTGACGTGTCAACCCCCCCCCCCTTGTATTTAACACAATGAAACTTGCATAAAGGTTAATATTATCTTGAAAATTTTTGGACCATTCAAAAGAAGAAACATTTTTTAAAAAAACTCCGGATGATTTTTTTTTAATTCAGCTTACGGAAATAATGAAGGTTATGAACAAAAACAATGTTTACATTAAATCAATTGAAATATAACGTAGCCAAAAACAAATTATGACTACCGGCTATTTAAAAAATTCTTGAAAAAGCAATTAACAGTCAAATTTTCATTAAAATTTCGGTAATTACTTACTTTTTGACGAAATTCTGTTTGAAATAGGTTTTTTTCCTAAATATATTGGGGAAAATATTTTTTACGAGGTCCCTTCCCTATTTTATGAAATCTTAAAAAATGAACAGATAAAAAACAATTTTTAATATTTTTTTTCTAGATAAGAGTTTGAATAATTATATCAGAAGATTTTTAGAAGTTTCTATACGGGATTTTTTTTAGTAAAATAACCATGACTACTGAATTCTGCTAAAAAAAATGTCATTATATTGACATTTTTTAGTTGAATTCTGACCATCATCCTCGGTCTCGTGAGATCGCCAATCGATAACAAGGAATTTCTTTCATGAATGATAAAATGATAAAATGTGTCATTCTATTAGAAGACATTTGAAAAGGAAAAGAAAAATGGAGAACTGTATTTGTCGGGACGGAATAATTTAGAAGTGAGAATATCTCAGAAAAAAATGAAAACAAGACGATAATGATTGAAGTGGAAGGGAATTAAATAAAACTAAAATAAAATTAAAATACAAAAAACACCACTGGGGCTCTCACCGGAAGAACCTTCTGCGCATGTGCAACAAAAAGGACTGCCCCCCGAACTCCAAAAGAATATCTCGGCCTTTTCGAGTTGAGGCCTTAACTGAGTCTAGTCGCTCTTACTAGCCTGTGAGATATTCCCTTGCTACAGGCGACTATGACCCGGTCAATAAAGTAAGCATAAAACTACCTCGTGCCTGTGTCTCTTTCTTTTTTGTTCCTTAAATTCCTTCTTTTCGGCGCGACCACCAAATGAGATAGGGTTAAAAGCAAGAAACCCTAAGAACACGCAACCGGAATATTCAGCTACATTTGGACCTTAAAATACCCAAGCCTCTTCCTACCCCATAGAAGTCGAAAAAAAAAACACACACACACGTACAAAAAAACATTCAACATTAATTTTCTTGTTATATGAAAAGAGGATAAATAAAAACGATGATTTAGTAAAAATAGATCTTGCTTTTTTTTCTTGCTTTTTTTTTTGTAGTAGTAGTAGTAGTAGTAGTAGTAGTAGTAGTAAGGTTCTAATTTCGATTTGTATTAATCGAAAGAGAAAAAAGAAAGAAAAAAAAAGAAAGAACCCTGTAGTAAAAAATATAAAAGAGCAATCTATTGGGTCGAGTATCCAAATTTATCCAATATCAATTCTGATTGGAATTGGTTTCAGTTCTGCATTTACTAAAAGACAAATCGCTTCCTACATTTTTTTCTCTTTGACCCTTGCTATTTTTCGCATTAGATTCCACCACTTATTTGCCTTAGTTCCTATCAAAATGAATCTCAAAGATTAATTCTTGAAGAAGGAAATATATCATTCATATAAATATATATATATATATATATATATTATATATATATACATATGTGTGTGTGTGTGTGTGTGTGTGTGTGTGTATTTGGGCAGATTTTTTCATTTATGCATGTTGAATTAAACAAAAGACACATCTCCAGTTTAACAATTTTATTTGTGATCTTTTCAAGTTTTTTGGACAACTTTTTAATATTTGGGTGGAATTCAATTCTTCTCCTTCCAGCCTCCACATACATTAATATAATTTGAAAAAACTGGAATACATCACCCCTGATGATGGCACTTCGAAGTGCCGAAAGTACTCGGGACCTGAACTTTGGTAGACTAATCCACGAATTCCACCCAAATATTAAAAAGTTGGCCAGAAAACTTGAAAAGATCACAAATAAAATTGTTAAACTGGAGATGTGTCTTTTGTTTAATTCAACATGCATAAATGAAAGAATGCTGCCCAAATACACACACACACACACACACACATATATATATATATATATATATATATATATATATATATATATGAGAAAGTCGGCAAAGTGTTCGGCTAGAAACCACAAGGTTCCTAGTTCGATACCGGTCCTCGCCAACTCAGCGTATGAGTAGCACAGGGATCTGTGCGGTAAAGTAAGGAGCTGATGGTAGGTTTGGCGCTCCACCTCAGATACCAAAAACAATCTCCTTGGTCTAGCGCTATTGAAAAGGGGATAGACTCTCTCACTGATTGGCTGATACCGACTTTAGGCCGCCCCGTCGACTTTACTTTTTTACTTATATATATAATATATCGTGTTTAATGTACTTATATTCTACCACATGACTATATCTTACTATAAATACGATACATTTCTCTATAAATATTATATATATATATATATATATATATATATATATGTATAATGTACCTACTAATGATTCTAATAATATCTAGATAGATGAGGATATTAGTCGAAATAAGTTTGGGTGAGTAAATAAAGAAAAATCCGACGCAATAAAAAATGGCTGCCTTTTTTAATTTCCTGGTTGCGAGAAATGGCGGTAAATTGCAAAGACAAAGTAAAGGGAAGAGCGGCAAATAAGAGTTTTCTCTCTAAATAGATATTCTCGGGTTTTATCACCACAATGAAGAAGAAGAAGGTTAGATGAAGATGAGGAAGAAGAAGGAGAAGGTTAGATGGGGAAGAAGAAGACGGAGAAGGTTAGATGAGGAAGAAGAAGGTTAAATGAGGACGAAGAAGAAGGTTAGATGAGGAAGATGAAGAAGAAAGTTAGATGAGGAAGAAGAAGGTTAAATGAGGAAGAAGGGGAAGGTCATGAAGAAGATGAAGAACAAAGAAGATTAGATGCGGAAGATGATGAAGAAGTAGAAGGTTATGATGATGATGATGATGAAGAAGAAGAAAAAGAAGAAAGACGAAGAAGGAGAAGAAGAAGAAAGAAGAAGAAGAAAGATGAAGAAGACGAAGAAGAAAGACGAAGAAGAAAGATGAAGAAGAAGAAGAAAGGTGAAGAAGAAAGAAGAAGAAAGATGAAGAAAGAAGCAGAAGAAAGATGAAGAATAAGAATAAGAATAAGAATAAGAATAAGAATAAGAATAAGAAGAAGAAGAAGAAGAAGAAGAAGAAGAAGAAGAAGAAGAAGAAGAAGAAGAAGAAGAAGAAGAAAGTTAGATGAGGAAGAAGGAGGTTACACGTGGAAGAAGAAGAAGGAGGTGGTTAGATGAGGATGAAGAAGAAGATTACATGATGATGAAGAATAAGAAGAAGGTCACATAAGAATGAAGGATAAGGTTAGATGAGGATGAAGAAGGAGAAGGAGAGAGTTATTAGAAGAAGAACAAGAAGAACAAGAACAAGAACAAGAACAAGAACAAGAACAAGAATATTAGATGAGGATGAAGAAGAAGAAGAAGAAGAAGAAGAAGAAGAAGAAGAAGAAGAAGAAGAAGAAGAAGAAGAAGAAGAAGAAGACGAATCGAGAGACCTCAGATTTGGAACTGATTAAATTGTATAAATCCCCGTGTATCCATTTTACAAAAGCCAATCATTGAGAATTGATTAGTGGCTTTGATTTTAGAGATAAGCAAACAAACAAAAAACAAAAAAAAAAACAAAAAAAGACAAAAAAAGACATTCAGCAAAATAAAACCAAAAATAATATTATTGATCTTGTTTGACAGGAATTTCATATATATATTTTACACCTACATAAAGTATGGGGAGAAGTGGGAGGAGGGGTAAAAAGAAGGACAGAGGGAGGAGTAGAAGGAGGATCAGAAGAAGGGGAGGAGGAAGAGGTTGAATGAGGAGGAGGAGGAGGTAGCCATGAATCTTTACAAGAAGCATTGTCAATTATTATTAATTTTTTTTTAATAGCTTTTCTTTCATCTTCTATTTGTTGCATTTTTATTACTATCACTACAAGGGCGTCCCATTGTGGTATAATGGTTAGCAAGCTAGTCTCGCAGATCCATTAGCACTGAATAGTGAGTTCAATCCTTGTTGAATGCCCCATACTTACAACCTTGTGTCACATCCGACCAATGGGGAATGGGTTGGGTGAATGCCTACTAGTGTGTCCCATTGTGGTATAATGGTTAGCAAGTCATTCATACGTACTAATAATTTTGTGGACAGGAATTTTTGAAGGTGTGTTGGTAAATATATATATGTAAGATGTTCACTGGGTCTCCATTTTCCTGGCCTTGTGCCATTACTAAGCTAACTTTAGTAAATGGCTAGATTCACGCATACTAATTTTTTCATGGACTGGTATTTCTTATATGTTGGAATATATATATATATATATATATATATATATATATATATATATATATATATATATATATAACAACTTTTAGCTATTTTCAGCCGACAGTATATTTGGAGAATATGTGCTTTTTAATTTTAGTCTGACCTAATTTTTGAAAGTTAATTCATTTATGTTTAAATCCCACCTAATTAAACATAAATGAATTAACTTTCAAAAATTAGGTCTGACTAAAATTAAAAAAGCACATATTCTCCCAAATATATATATATATATTATATATATATATATATATATATATATATATATATATAAAAGAAGGTTTGCAAAAAGGATGTTTTTTAAATTTTATTAACTTAACATATGAATGCGACACGTGTTTCTGATCTGTTGTCTTCTTCAGGCATTGAATTATTATTTTGGCAGAATATGTCCGATATTTGATAGGTTGTGTGTGTTTTTGTAACTTTTTTATTATAATGGTTGTGTAATAACGGTTGAACGCTACGTTCAACCGTTATTATTGGACCCATAACAACACTTATATATATATATATATATATATATATATATATATATATATATATATATGTACATTTGAATAATCCCAACAAGAAAACTGAGCAAATACTGCGTGTAACATGCGGAACACTGGACTGCTGTTTCAACCTAATTAGGTTTTATTCAATTCTATCAAATTCTCACTATTTATCTTTCTACATTTCTATGCTCCGCATGGATATGAGTAGGTGGATGTGTGCCCCATGCTGGGAAGTCGTGACTCCGAGAGGTAACTGTGTCCTCTGTTATGTTGAGGATACAGCTACATGACACACCAGGTTATAGTAGTGGCGCATTTATTGACAAGTTGATTTGGTGAGTTTCGTGTGTGGCGTGGCCGGTTGCTTAGAGGTAGAGTCTATGGCTCTGCGTTCTGGGTTCTCCGGGGCGAGATTGAGGTATACACTGCTGATGAGACCTAACTAAGTCGAAACAACTGTCCAGTGTTCCGCACGTCGTATGCGGTATTCGCAGAGTTTGCTTGTCGGGATTATTCAATTATATCGAATTCTCTCTCTCTCTCTCTCTCTCTCTCTCTCTCTCTCTCTCTCTCCATATATATATATATATATATATATATATATATATAAAGATTCTCACTGGGAGCTCCATTTTCATGGCCTTGTGACACAACTAACCTAAGCTTAGTAAATATGTAGATTTGTGCATACAAATTTCTTTTATTTGCAGGTATTTTTGAACCTGATGTGTTGGAGTGTATATATATATATATATATATATATATATATATATATATATATATATATATGATTCTCACTGGGTGTTCCATTTTTCTGACCTTGTACTATTACTAAGCTAAGCTTAGTAGATAGCAAGATTCACACATACTAATTTCTTTTATTGACAGGTATTTTAAAGATATGTTTGTAAATATATATATTTATAATATTCTCACTAGGTGCTCCATTTTCCTGGCCTTATGTCACAACTTAGTAAATTGCTAGATTCTTGCGTACTAATTTTTTTTTTGTGGACAGGTATTTTTAAAGCTGTTGATTCGATAAGGTAAAATTTCCTCACAAATTTTCATTTAAAACTTTGTCTGGAGAGCGAATGTCCCCCTGGCTATAACGAGATTGCGAGAAAGATTGCGAGCGAGAGAAAAGACAGAGAGAGAGAGAGAGAGAGAGAGAGAGAGAGAGAGAGAGAGAGAGAGAGAGAGAGGGGGGGCTCTTTCTCGCCTTCTCGAAATATGAACATAATATACCAATATATCTGATTGTATATACAGAAGCAAGTATCAATATGTAAAAATTAACAATAAGATGTACGATTTGCCGCGGGACAGCCAAGGAACTCCAGAACTCTAATTCCGCATGATTCCATTTCTCGGAAGACCATAAAGAACCGAAATGATTCTTACCGAATATTTGCCATCTGTTACTGATAGATTCCTTCCCATTGTTCAATTGTCTTTGAGAGTTTCAGACTCCCTATGATTAACCCTACCTTAACAGAATAAAAATTGGTGTATAACTATTTCAATCTAGAGTCCTTGTATATACAACGTTTCCGAGAGAGACTGGCATTGATACTATACATCTGAATTGGGGAAAAAAGTTTTTATGACTGGTCCCCCAATTGGATAATCCGAATGGACAAGTGGTTTTGAATGTCTCTCTCTCTCTCTCTCTCTCTCTCTCTCTCTCTACACACACACATATATATATATATAATATATATATATATATATATATATATTCAGGTTCTTGCATGTCCTGGAAATTTCGTTAAACTGTCT
>CM042167.1:69638929-69641429 GCA_023376005.1 Doryteuthis pealeii
TGATTTCTTGAACTGATCCATTTTTTTTCGGTCTGGTTCTTCTTTATTTCTTCAGCTTTCTTGTTTTTTTTATCAGAAGTACCCGGTTCATACCCAGACGAAAAATATATTAGGAACACGAGGGAGTGAGAGAGAAATAGTTAAAAGGGAATAAATACCAAATTCTTTAACAATTGTTAAAAAGATTTTTTGTATTACAATGTTGGTATATTTTAGGAATTTTTCTATTTTTTTATTTATTTATTCTTTTTTTTTTTTTACATTTAAAATATCTAAAAATGACACCCTAAAATAATGTTCTGAAACCATTTAGTTTTCTAAAAACTTGTTTAGAAGACATGAAAATTGAAATTCACTCAATTGCTTGTTGAGTTAAAGGGATACAAAATGTATTCGTTTCATTTATTTTTTGCTCAATAAAATTGTAAAAATAAAACGTGTCCTTATATGCAATGGGCGATTTCGCGTATTAATTTTATAAGAGAAGTCCCTGAAAGTAGAATTAAAATCGGTTCTGCCATGTTAGAGTGAAGGAAGAAAGTTACCACTAACTGTTAATTAACTTAAAAAACAAGACTTGATTGTTTTTCTTATAAAGCTTTATTAAACAACCCCAGCCCATCTTCCACAGTTGATCAAGAGCGACATCAGAGTGAGCGACTTTCCAGTTCGCTCGCTCTGAAATCTTTGGTCATATCTAAACTAAACTAATTGTCATAAGTCTAATGTCTTAGGGGAGTAAACCCCGAAAATAAATCAGGAGCCAGAATCCCTAAAGTGGTGTGATGCTGAAATCCAGTATTACCCATCAACTGTGCGACACTACCGTTGCCAAACTACATTGGTCCCTTACCTTTCCTTTGGGTCACAGCGGCAGTGTGGAGAGGGGGATTTGCTGCATGGGCAACAGCTCATCGTCCATATGAACCCGCTCAGGCTATGTAGTTCAAGTTAACAAAAAAATGAATAAAAAACACTACTCCATCGTCTCTTGTAGACGGAAGGATGCCAACCAAAATGGCGTTCTTTTCAGAAGGTGAAGTCAGTACTGGGGTTTTCACTGTACCCAAAGCGATGTATGTTAGTAGTCAGCTACTACCGACTACTGGACTTCAATAAACAACAGATACGTATGTACAAAGAGTGGACCCTTCTTTATTTTCTTCGGTGTGTGGGTGGTGAAGGCGCAGAGCTTACAATGAGTGCCCGAGGGGTGTTTGCAGACAGGAGACGTGAAGTGTCCTTTTTGGCTGCTGGCTGGCGTCTCTGTGGTCTGACTGTTGTCGGCTCGACCCTCTGGCTTTTGTATTGACTACACGCCTACGCATCTTTATCTTTTGATCTAATAACGGATGTTTGTTATATATTTCTTTACCTTCTCCCCGCTTCCTTGACCGGAAAGCCTCGCATTCGTTTTCCCCTTTTTTTTAAATATATATTTTTATATTTTTCTTTGTCTTTTTTCCGGAAGCTTCGTCTTCCGGCCGAGGACAATACAACATCAACAAGACAGTATTTTGGTGGTGTGAAAATTGTTGGATAATAAACACATAGTTTCAAGTATTTGAATTTATTTATTTATTTATTTTCATCTCAGTCGGTAGAGCATCAGCCTAGGAACCACAAGGTTCCGGGTTCGATACCGGCCCTCGCCAACCCAGCGTATGAGTAGCACAGGGATCTGTGCGGTAAATTAAGGAGCTGAGGTAGGCGTTGCGCTCCACCTCAGATGCCAAAACAATCTGCTTGGTTTGGCGCTGGTGAAAAAGGGATAGACTCCCTTGCTGTCTGGCTGATACCGACAATAGGCCATTCCAATGAAACAATCTCTTAGGTCTAGCGCTAGTGAAAAAGGGATAGACTCCTTCGCTGAATGGCTGATACCGACTTAAGGCCACTCCGACGACTATTTATTTATTTATTTAGTGCTGTGGGTAGGGGCCTGGATATTTTAGTGATGATTACCCACTGAAACTAATGCTAAAAATTGTATTGTAAAATCTAGGTCATGTGACCTTCAGCTTACACCCACGTCCCACCCTTTTCTGCTCCGCCTATCAATTTGCCGCCCGAAACACTTTACACGAGAATATAAGGCTTCTTGCAGATATCTTAAGCAATACGCAACCACTAGTGGAGTCGGTCGGTCGATGGGTCGGTTGGGTTGATGGGGAGGCTGCTAAAGAACTCCAGCTTCTTGCATCGTCTTTTACAGACGATGCCATTCAAGTCTTCGTAATATATTTAGTCTATAAAGTTAAGTTAAACGATTTTCTTCTTCAAAAGCTGTTACTTTTTCCACCATCTTAATTACCATATTTGACGGCATATACATATTTACCAACCCCTCCGCACGAGCAGGATGTGACACAAGGTCAATTTCTTAAGCGGAGTTCAACAGGTTTCAATTCAGAGTTTTCCTTCTCCTAGGCTGGTTGCCTAACCAAGGTTAAAGAGTCCAGTCTGTCCTACTATTTATCCATAGCTGGAGGGAGAGTAG
>CM042167.1:69646429-69681429 GCA_023376005.1 Doryteuthis pealeii
ACAACGACATTTTTATGTGGGCCCACCCACGAGCCGCACAAATAATGCGTTGATCCCGTCGACATTTCCCCTCAATGTGGCGCCTCAGGCACTGGGCAATTAACCCAGCCCTGCCACTTTAAATCAAGGGGGCAGATGTTGCTTAGGGGATGGCTACCTGGGATCAACGATGCTAACTCGTAAGGTCCAGCGGCCGATGCTCACTGGACCCCGGTCGAAACTGGAAGTTCGATATGTTGGACATATCTACATAATTAGCTTTTAGATAGATTGCTTTAAAGTTTGTTTGTATCACAGAATTGCACAACAACTAATTTTAAAGCGATTATATTTTAGATAATCCTAGATTGCTCATCAACAACCATTTTAATCTTGTCGCTTTAAGATAGTTTGAAATATGTTTAAATACATTTAAAATATATTTGCTAGCAAAATAGCCTGTGGTTTATTTTACTAGGACCGGTTAAATAAGCTCGAAAAGCATGTTTTTGTAATAAGAATGTTCTCTGGGGGGCACAGTTAAGTCCGACGATTTTACTCTCCCAGCAATGCTGCACTCTTCTCACCAATACTATCAAAAGATCTTGTCTCTCGTCCATTCGTCACCACAGCCAAAATGCTACTGCAAGCTTTCCTCCCGGTTTGTGAGGGCTGGTCAAATAAATACACAATTACAGTGTTCATCCGGGCTCCTTACTCTGACCATCACGTGCGACACTAATCAGCACGCGTCAATCCTTCACATCCTGGCCACTCTGGATAGTTTAGCCATTCCCATGCGTCAGGCCACGACTCACGATTAGGAGAATGCGAGTTCAATCTCCCCACTCGCCTCTGATCTCATTCTGCATGCCAAACACAGTCGTGCACGCTTCGAACTACTACGTTCGTGGTTTCTCTCGCCACAGTTTTACCGGGACCGGCTAACTAGCCTATTCGTTTAATAAACCAAACTTGTAAAACCAATGATTCTGCTACCGTTTTCTCCCGCTCTAATTTACACGTGACCCGGGGAGTTACGAACATCGAGATTTCTGGGTTAATTCTTTGAATGTCTGTGATTATGGTGATCATTTCTCATTTGCTTAGGGTGTGGCTTGAAAAAGATCTAAGCCAGCCAACACCCTGGGGTGGAGTTCATATTTCTCTTACAAGGGATTTCCCTGATTGTAGAAACTCCCTCGGACTCTTTCCACTCCCATTTTCAAATGCAAGTTTCTTTTTCTTTTTTTTTTCTTTTTTTCGTATTTTCTGGTAGTTGACCCCACCTAAAGGGGCACACACCCTACAGACAGGATTTTAAACTATTTACTATCGGAGATCTATGGGGACGTCCAATTTGACGTGTAGAATTTACCCCTACCCCTATATTTAACACAATGGTACTTGAATAAAGGTTAATATTATATTCAACATTTTTGGACAATTCAAAAGAAGAAACATTATTTTAAAATATGATTTTTTCTTAATTTTTCAGCTAACGGAAATAATGAAAATTATGAACGAAAACAATGTTTATATTTTCGCTCTATTAAATCAATTGAAATTTAACGTAGCCAAAAGCAAGTTACGACTAGAGGATTTTTTAATTCTATCAAAAATCAATTGAGGGTTAAATTTTCACGAAAATCTCGCTACCTGTTGATGAAATTATGTTTAAAATAGTTTTTTTTTTTTTTCCTAAAATATATTAGGGGAAATATTTTTTACGGGGTCTCCCCTCCTTGTTTTATTTTATGAAATCTGGGAAAAAAAGCGATAAAAAACGATTTTTTCTAAAGATAAGTGGCTGAATAATTATATCAGAGAATTTGTATAAGTTTCTAAACGGGATTTATTTTAGTAACAAAAATTCTGTCCACTCTCCAGAACGTATCTTTTATATAATATGCCCTGAATCTTTAAAATTTGAAATGGCTAAGTTTATTATTTGTTCATATTTGAAAAAAATGTTACTGTAATTACTTATGTATAACGCGCACTCATCTATAGCATGCACCCTAGTGAGGCGCGTGGTCTAATGGTCAGAGTCATGGAAAATGGACTCGTCAATTCGAGTTCAATTCCTGGACGAAGCTGTTTGCATTTCATATGGCGCTAATACCCTTGGGAAAGGTATGAATCCAATTCTTTTCCAGCTATGGGTAGATAGCAGGATATACTGGGCTCTTTAACCACGGCTAGGTAACTGGTTTAGGAGAAGGAAAAGTCTGAATTCAAACCTGTTAAACTCCGCTTAAAAAAACCTTGACCTTGTGTCGCATCCTACTCGTGCGGCAGGGTTGGTAAAAGATGGAGGTGCGGGCATAATGCTCGTACGGAGGGGTTTGATATATATATATATATATATATATATATATATATATATATATAACATGCACCCTAAATTTGGGCTACGAAAATTCTGACCCCTCCACAAAAATGTATTTTGTATATGATATGAACTGATTTTTTAGGATTTGAAACAGATAGATTTACAATTTATTCATCTTTTAAAAAATGTTACGGAAACTAGCAAAAAAAATAAAACACCCTCCGGTCGGTGTAGAAATTCTTTTTTGAAAGATTTCGCCCAGGGTAGGGTGGGGTAAGAATTTAATGTCAGAGGTCTATATCATAAGTAAGTAAAATCATCAAATTCATTAAAGTAGTAAAAACAAAAGTAAAAACAATTTGAAATGGAAACTTAGTTCTGTTCCCCTCAAATAAAATGTTTTGTAAATCTATTAATTATTAATCAAATGATTATTTTGAATATTTGCATATAATTTTACTCAAATCGTAGGTATTTATTTATTTGTAAACATTTGAGTTTACTTTTGTTACGGAAAAAAAGAGCAAGAGTAAAATATATATATATATTTAAATTAATAAATATATAACCCCGGACATGTATTTATAAAAGCTTGTTTTAAAAAAACAAGTACACCATATAATGTTGCTCACTCAAGGATTTTGAATATCAATATACATTGATAAACATACGCAATTCCTGAGGGTATTAAGATGTAAGCAGTGACGTAGTTTTGGTTACAGACAGAAAGACAACGAATCTCCATTATTGATAGATTATTTGTGTATAATGCGCACTCATTAATAAGGCGCGCTAAATTTGAGCTACAAAAATTATGACCCTTTCCATAAAAAAATATATATCTTGTATATAATATGCTTTTTAAGCAACGTAAGGAGTTGATGGTAGGTGTGGCGCTCCACCTCAGACGCAAAAACATCTCCTTGGTCTAGCGCTAGTAAAAAGGGGATAGACTCCCTCGCTAATTGGCTGATACCGACATTAGGCCGCCCCGGCGACTTTACTTTACTTTATATATATATATATATATAAAGATAAATCTAATGAGTCAGACGAACCTACTATTAGTTTCGCTTAATGCTCTTCAGATCTAAGATCTGACTAAGAGTCAGATCTTAGCCCTGAAGAGCATTAAGCGAAACTAATAGTAGGTTCGTCTGACTCATTAGATTTATCTTTATTATTTGCTCTACTTAGGTATCGAGCACTTTTTACTTATTAGCTATTCTCCTAGCGGTTATATGAATATATATATATATATCTTATATACGTATATATACATATAAATTGTTTTTTCTTTTGGCCAAATACTGTACCAATAAATTACTTTTTGTTGGTACGACTATCTTGGTCTTTTCTTTTTTCCAAACATTTTTTTCTCCCAGGTTGATGTTTGGTAGTATATTTTTACAATCAAACTATTTGCTGGGTTTTTTTCTCATCGCGAGGATTTACCAACACGCTTGGTATATTATATATATATATGTATATATAAAGCAATCTACAGACGCGCGTTTCGGGGTTTACCCCTCATCAGTGCAGCTATACTTATTTTTCAGCAGCTACCTCTGGTCGGGTTCGAGACCCGAACGAACATTCCGCTCGTCAAGTCTCTTACCGATGGGTCCACAATCAGCTGCCAAGAATAGAAGGCAGAATAATCGCTATATTTCCTAAACCGGAAATAAACTCACCAGAGGTCTCTAACAAGTGAGACTAGCTTTTGCGCCGAAGCGGTGAATTTTTGCAATTAGTCCCTTCTAAACAGAGTGTTCAACCTGAAAATTGGGAGCGTATATAAAGCAATCTACAGACGCGCCTTTCGGGGTTTACCCCTCATCAGTGCAGCTATACTTATTTTTTATGAAGTATTCCTATCTAATACAAATATACAAATAATTGTATGAATTCAAGTATTCTTATCTAATGCCAGGGGAGTAAACCCCGAAAATAAATCAGGAGCCCGAGCCCCTAAAGGTGGTGTGATGCTGAAATCCAGTGCTACCCATCAACTCCTGCGACATTACCGTTGCCAAACCGCATTTGTATATAATATTTAATATATAGATTTCATGATTAATTCCTGAAAGTTGTTATTTGAGCCCAAGTTCCCATGACGCTTGAAATAATGGAATTAATTAATCGGGACGTGGCATATATTTGTTTTTATTCTAATGAGTTCTGACCTTCTCGGATTCTTTCTGATGTTTAATCAAACCTATTAGCAAAATCTATTCTTACAGAATGCAGATATGTAGTGACATTTAATCAAATACATTTCATTACCAAATAAACTTGTTCATACAATTTGTTTCTTTGTTTCTAGTGTTGACTTAACGTCGTCGTAGTTGCGGTAATGTTTCAATCATCAGAAAGTATGTGCGGAATTTTAGCCAAGAAAATAGCACTGTTTAGATCAGGAGTCCCCAAACTTTTGAACTCGTCGACCCCTTTATGACATATTTACCTTATCATCGACCCCTACTTAAGTTTAATAAAAACATTAAATCATTTTTTAAATAAGTTAATCTACTTTTTTACTTAAATAATTTAAAAATAAGTTCGATGACATGAAAAATACTTATTCATTATAATAATCCACATTAATGAGATGGGTGTGCTTGATGAGCAGTGGCAAGACTCTTTATATTAGGTTGAACATTGGTAGGCTTAAGTCTTAAATCACCACGGTTCTCCAGGTTTAATCTATTCCTCTGTTTTGTCAAAATTGTGTTAGCATGGCTAAAACCAGCTTCAACCATATACGACGTTGGGAATGCAAGTAAGAAAGGCTCAGCTGCTGTCTTGAGCTTAGACCTCCATTTGATCCTCCTGTATTTAATCGACCCCCAGAGAGCTCTCATCAACCCCAGAGAGTTCTCATCGACCCCTTTGGGGACCCCTGGTTTAGACGCTAAGTTTTATGGCGTGACAAGGGGTTTAGTGTTTTAGGGTATAAAGGTTGATGTGTTTATTCTTGGTGCGTATTCTTAGGGTTTTGCTCATAACCCCATCTTGTTTGGTGGTCGCGCTGAAAAGGAAGGAATTCAAGGAACGAAAGAGAAATAGACGAAGACAGAAGATGGTTTCATGATTTAGGTTTTATTCACGGCTCATAGCCACCTCGTGACTAGGAAATTTCTCCCTGGACAGTAATAGTGTCTTGCCCCAGTTAAGGCCTAAACTCGAATGGCCGAGAGATTCTCTTGGGGGTCGGAAATAGGTCCTTTTTCACGGGCTTTATTCGCGGGTCATAGCCACCTCGTGACTAGGAAATTTCTCCCTGGACTGTAGTGATGTCTTGTCCCAGACAAGGTCTAAGTCTTTGGGGTCGGAAGTGGGTCCTTTTTCCTGCACATGCGTGGAGGGTTCTTCCGGTGAATGCTCATGGGAGTTTGTGATTGTTTTTATTTTATTTCAATCCTCACAAGGGTTATAAACCCTGTCGTACTATAAACCAGGCTTGCTCATGGCACAACTGAGAACCAGAACTAGAGGCCTATTTTAAATGCTCCTTGGTCCAATGAGAGCATGGCATGTTAGTTTCAATTTGAGTTTGATCTACCATGTTTCCCAGAAAATAAGACTAGGCATATATTAATTTTCACTTCGAAATATAACACTAGGGTTTATTTTCGGTGCATGTCTTATCTATCTATCTATACATATATAAAGGACAGTTGTGTGTATACGTGTGTCCGGTGGAAACTTCGAAAATAAAACAATTAACGACAAAGTAAATATATATACACATTAAATATCACCAGGGCTTGGGTTTTGAGCAAAAATAATAAAATTTGATTTATATTCGTGAAGATAATTAAAAAGAAAATTTAAATAACAGCTTGGAATTTTTTTTTTCATTTAATATTTTAGATAGTAGACATTAACATTTTTTTTCAGAGTAACCGGATTAATGCAAGGTCTATTTTTTTTACATAAGGATTTAAATGGGGCATCCCATGAGGATTCAACTTCTGATTCAGTAATAATAGATCTGCGGTACTAACTTTAAAAAAATCCCCCTCTACCCAGGCGACGCCGGGTAGCCGCTGCTAGTTCTTCATCTGTCGAAAAACAACATTACGAAATTTCTAAATAAACAGAAATTACAACAACAAAAAAAGCAAAACAAAGTACATTTATTTACCATTAACATGTTCTTTTGTTTAAAAACTCATTAACGACAATTCATTAAAGAATAATAATATCATCATTCTCTGGAATTGTTCTGCAAGTCACTGGATTCCAAAATTCCTGTAGAGTTTTCATATGACTCAATTTCCTGCAGAATCTTTGTCCCTATTCTCTCGTGTCGAGCAGTAGAGGTCTCATTGAATAAGAAGTTCTTGGCTGATTGTAGTGCATTGGCAACAGTTATCTGTGATTTTCTCCCGTCATCTAAATATCTCTTTCGTCTGTCTGCCGCTCCAAACTAGGACTTATTTTAAGGGGAGGGCTTATATAAAAAAAAATACATTTTAATTGTTTCTACTTAGTCATAATTTGAAATTAAATCAAAAACTGACCCGTCCCTTACTTTACATTCTGCCTATCACACTTCTCCTCTTTATGCATCTCATGATTACCTCCTCGTTATATATGTTAGTTTCTCTGGGAGAGAGAGTGAGAGAGAGAGAGAGAGAGAGAGAGAGAGAGAGATGGGAGAATTTGAAATGTATTTGTATGTTGAATTTCATAAGCAGCAACCCGTAGCTTGAATTACGTTAAACTTTCCATTTCTTTGAAATCTAACAAAATGATTTTAATATTTTGTCCGGTCGTATCTTTAAAAAATTTAATTCGCTTTGCAAACTCACTTTTCCCTAATATCAATTATCTACCCAGAGCTTAATGGGTGACCTTTAACGGGTCACGTATTGTCTAGTATATATATAATATCACCATGTCTTGTCTAGTATATATATATATATATATATATAATCATGTTGCGCTAGCAGCACGGTTATCCATGACAATATCTCGCCAGCCATCCCTATCATTCATTGCACCTGGGAGGTTGTCTGTGCAGCATCCAGTATCCGCGCAGAGTTGGTCTATGTACGTCTTTGCTGGTTGGTCTAATCTGGCGTGCCCATGTGATGGCTGCCACAGAAGAACGTCACTTATGAGTTCATCCTTGCTCCTCCAGCAGTGCCCAGCGTGTCTTGTTCGGATGGTTTCTGTGATATGGGGTAGGTGGCCGTACAATATATATATATATACTAACAACATATACCAACAAATGCCCTGAAGATGATCTAATTAATAGATCGAAACACTGCAATGTCGGCCAATAAACTCACCACTTAACCCATTTAAACCTGTGTTTTTTCATTTTTCTTAATATACTACATACCGTCGGATTCACTTCCTTTCTTCACACATATATATATATATATATATTAAAATAAGTGTATTTTGGCAGCATTTTTTCTTTTAAACATGTTGTGTTAAACTGTACAGACAATTCTTGTCGGACGAGTTTTTGTTCGATCCTTTCTAATTTTCGGGCCATCTTTTTGGTGTCAGAGCGGAACTGGTGTAACAGTCCACCAAAGGTTTCATTACGAGCGCTTTCGGCAATACAGTTTGCCATCATCAGGTAGGAAACTGATGGTATGTTCCGTGTCTCGTTTTTTAAGGAGAACGAGTAGTAGCGTAGGAATTAGAAGTGGGAAGTAATAACAATTGGTAGAGGGAGGTTGTAGGAATGGTTTTGGTTCGAACGAACGATGCAGTAGTGATTTTTTGTGGGAGGGGGGCACAAGTTGTGAGAAGAGGAGGGGAATAGTGGAAGGAGGATAGGCGGGAAATTATAATAATTGCCCTATTATAATATTGCCCTATTATAATATATATATATATATATAGTATATATTATATCTTTACTTGAAGGCAATTACAATGCATGTATCGCATAAAACTCGATGCTTTTTCTTATAGAAAATGAACTTGACAAGGTGTGTAGAATATCGTACAGACTGTTTCGACTTTATTAAGTCTCATCAGTGATATATACTAACGACTTCCCTCCGACAGAAATCGAAACCGGGACTTCAGCAGGCATAGTCAAACACCATATCGCCTCGGCCACAGTACACAGCTAACAATCCCTGCGAAATTAACCTTGTCAAATGATACTTACACGCCTCTACCATAATAGGTAAGGGGACGTTGAGAGAATAATAACAACAAACCAGACCTCATGCTCTTCGGCGAAGTGAATAAGATTTTTGGATGTTTGTTTTTTTAGAAGCATTGTTGAATAAAGTATATATTATATTTTTACTTGAAGGCAATTACAATGCATGTATCGCATAAAATTCGATACTTTTTCTCATAGAAAATGAACTATATATATATTATATTTATTCTGTCTATCTTTATGGCTATTTTGCTGTTTCATTTTCTCCAATGGTTTTAAACCACTCCATAGTAAAACCATTATTCATTTTAAGATTACTGTGAATGACTTATCTCTCGCTACAAACATCACCACCATTTTGTGCATTGGCTTGATTTAAAACGTGGAATAAAATCCGACAGTTCAAGGGAAAATCATTCATTTGATTTATTGTTGACTAGTTGAGACGGAAGAGTTGAAACACAGAAAATATTTTGAATGACTAAGAAATAAATCTATATCAATATTTGGTAAAACTTTGTCTCTTCACTATCGATGGCAAAATTGTTTGATGTATCTATCTATCCAACCCAGCCCATCCGCCCCAAGTAGGGTGTGACACAAGGTCAATTTTTTAGTGAAATACTACTTGCTGTCCATCGTATCTGATGACACCACACGAATCCTTTTCCTCCAATTGACTCTGTCTCTGGTTGCGTCTTTCCAACTGTCTATGGTGATGTTAAAATCCCTCAGGTTTCTCTTGATGCTGTCTTTTCTAGAATAATCAAATTAGTTCAATTACCATCGAATTGGTAAGACAAGGCAGCAAGTAGTCGTTACTGAATACAAATCTATCTTGCTGCAATACTACTGCAGAATGCCAGGGTATTTATGAAGCCACATATCATCATAGAAACCGAGCAGCCAATCAGGACTCAAGGTATGGAATCACTTAATTACATGAATGGACTATTCTTGATTTCCATAAATACCAGCTATTTTGGGCACTAGTTCAGTTGTGCTTATCTAGTTGCTGTTGTTCAAACCAACAGTATACTGACTGACTTCAATATCTTTGTACCTGAGCTTTGGTCCACCGATACCACGTGATCCCTATCTCAGTTGAGAGTACAGAATCTGCTTTGGTAGTTTGTCATCCCAAAGTCAGTTTAAGTGGTCAGCCCATCTATAAAAGAATTGGGGATGACAGACTGCCAAAGACGGCACAAGGTTATTTTCTAATGAAATAAATTTAGTTTAAATACAGTTTTCCCGTCTTCAAGACCGGTTGCTATGCCAATGTTAAAGAACTTACTTTGCCCTATTATTTACCAGATATATTTGAGCGCCAAATGATTTGATGTACAGCTATCAAATTTGGTATAGATGTTTACCAACCCCTCCGAGTGAGTAGGATGTGACACAGGGTCAATTTCTTAAGCGTAGTTTAACGGGTTTGAATTCAGAGTTTTCATTCTCATAGACTGGTTACCTCGCCATGGTTAAAGATCCTAATCTGCCATACTAATTGCCATTAGATGGAGGGAGAGTAGTTGAATACTATTCACAAGAATATTATCACTATGGGAAATGTTACCATCACTAATTAGGACTGAGTCTATTCTAGTAGTGACCACCCCAAGCGGATTTAACAGATTTGAATTCAGAGTTTTCATTCTCCTAGACTGGTTACCTAACAAAGGTTAAAGAGCCCAGTCTGCCATACTATTTACCATTAGCTGGAGGGAGCGTAGTTGAATGCATAGTATTTCCAAGAGTATTAGGGCTATGTGAAATGCAAACAGCATTGTTTGACATGGTGTGGCACAAGGTCAATTTTTAAGTGAAATAAGTTAGTTTGAGTTCAGCGTGTTTCCGTTTCCAAGACCGGTTGCCATACCAACGTTATAGAAATGTTTCGCGTCTTGTCTGTTATCAGTTTATTTACTGCTAAATAAGAATCACATAAATTGATATTCTAATCAGTTAACTTTTTACAGTGGTATTACTAATGTGAGATTGAATTTCCATATCACTGAAAGTGAAAATTCTTCCAAGCCGTAGTTGTATCAGTGCTACTGTACGGCTGCACTACTTGGACCCTAACGAAGCACCTAGAGAATAAGCTAGATGGGAGCTGCAAAGAATGCTGCACGCAATTTTTAAACAAGACGTGGAAGCAACACCCCACGAGAAAACAGCTGTACGGCTGGAGAAGCAAGGATGAACTCATTAGTGACGTTCTTCTCTGGAAGCCATCACATGGGCACGACAGAATAGAGCGTCCAGCAAAAACGTACATAGACCAACTCTGTGCAGATACTGGATGCTGCACAGAGGACCTCACAGGAGCAATGAATGATAGGTACGGTTGGCGAGAGATTGTCATGGATAACTGTGCTGCTAGCGCGACATGATGATGATGATGAATGATGATTACTTATGTTCAGCAGCCCTGTTGACTAGGATTTTAGAATATATCGACTGTACCTCTGCAGAGGGGTAAGACACCCCTAACTGCGGCACCTGTTGGCCGTGGGTGGTGATCCGTGATGCTTAAGGATGGAACCCTGGTGGCCGAACAATCCGCGGTTTTACTCTTCTTCAGGGGTGCAGTCGGCGTATTCTACAACCCCAACCAGCAGGGTTGTCTTAGACCTCTTCAGGGGTGCAGTCGGCATTATTTTACAATCCCAGCCAATAGAGTGGCCTTACCTCTCCGCAAGGGTGCAGTCGGCGTATTCTACGACCCCAGCAACAAGGTGGTATTATCCCTCTTCAGGGGCCCTATCGGCGAATTCTACGGTCCCAGATAACAGGACAGCTAACTCGCTTTGAAAACAGGATCTGTTTTGGTCGGGTGTTGATTTGTTGGTCTTGAAACAGGGTTAACCCGTCTTCAGGGGTGCTGTCGGCTTATCCTTGATGCTTAAGGATGGGACCCTGGTGGCCGAACAATCCGTTCCATGTAACACTCCGCTTTGGTCCTTACTTAGTTTAGACGGACGGTCGGAGAGGCCCACTCCGATCGATTGACTGGTCACATCAAGCCCTATAACCAATATGATTGTCCCAACCATATTGACCTTATGGCAAGCTCCAACCCTTTTTGTTATATACGTGCTAGGTCCATTCTGACTCGGGGTGGTAGTACCCGTTAGGATCCCATCTAGGTGTTAGAAAAAATGAGTTCAAATAAAGTGTTTAAAGGATGAGTTTAAATAAGAAAAATTGAGTACCCATCAAGAATGAGTAAAACAAAACATCTTCGGCATAAAATAACCCAACAGGAGTTGACATGCCGTAAAACCAACCGACCAACTTCTTTTCATTATGTTCGATTGAAACAGATTAGCGTTATCCCTCCCGCACGCTCACCCCTCTCCTTCTCTTTCCCTACTCTCTATTTTTTCTGTGTAGCATGTCCTTTTTTTTCTTTCTTTATAATAAAAACGGAATGGTCCATTATTTAGCTGAGGTGATGTCACTCATAAGAAATAAGAATTCGAGGGAGAAGCAACACCAGATAATCAGGATTTACATTTTGGGGCATTCTATCTTGGATGATTTGGACGGTCCTATTTTTAACCAAAGGGTGCTGCAAGATGATAACGGTCGGAAGATTAAGGAACAATAGTATTAATATGTAGTTAGCGTTTAATCTTCGACGATTTAGACGGTCTCATTTGTAACTAGGGGGTGTTGCAAGATGATAACGGTCAGAAGATTAAGGAACCTGAGTATTAATATATAGATTTAAGAGGATGCATTTAGATATTTTTTTCTTGGACAGTTGACAAAGCAGCAGCGGCGGCAGATGCAGCAGCAGTGGTGCCAATAATAGCCGCGGGAAAACATCAAGTTAATACCAATCAATTATATTCAATCTCTCAAGAGATTAATAATCAAATCAAATTTTTTCTTTCTATTTTAGTTTAGCTAAACGCTAAAGAATCAATACATCCTTCTTTCGAATAACGACGTTATTAGCCGTATTTCGATCTGTAATGATCATTGTATAATAACTAGTACAAAATAAAAAAAAACGCACTCCGGGCGATGTAAAAATAGATTTTTGAAACATATTGCCTGAGGGATGGGAGTAAAAAATCAATGCGATTTTGTACCCTAAGTAAGTAAAATCATCAAATTCATTAAAGGATTAAAAAATAAAACAATTTGAAATGTAAACTTTAAATATGTATATGTAAAACAAACTATATATAGATATATAATACCAGTCATGTATTTATTAAAACTTGTTTTTAAAAACCAATGAGGACTGTCTAATGTTGCATGTTCAAATTTTGAGTGTATTTATTCTATGTTATGACGAATTGGGGTAATGTGACGTAAGCAGTGACGTAATTTTTGTTACAGACAAAAATCGGAAGCGAATCTCCATTATTAATAGATAATAGATATTCAATCTCTCAAGAGATTAATAATCAAGTTATATTTTCCTTTCTATTTTAATTTTTTCTAAACGGTGAAGGGTTAATACGCCCTTCTTTCGACTTAGGATGTTATTTGCTGATTTAGGATCTGTAATGATCACTGTATATTTGGGGGGGGGGCTCTCCCGGTACCTTGTGGGGATTTATAAAAGTAAAAATAAATAAAACAAAAGTAAAACAAAATTAAATAAATAAAATAAAAAAAGACACAAAAATAACAATCTCCCAGAGGGCTTCGGACCGGAAGATCCCTCCGAGCATGTGCAGAAAAAACCAAATTCTTGGTGCCAAAAAGGTCTCTAGGCCTCTTTGACTCTGAGACTTTGGAAAGGTAACACCTATCGAATTGCTCGGAAAATATTTCCTCTCAACGAAATAGTATGAACCCGATAATAAAGGTCTTACACTAAAGTCATCCCCGTCTCTGCTTCTTTCCTTCTCTTCGTTAAATTCTATTCCAGCTTACCAGTCCACAAGAAGGAAGAAATACTTTTATTGTGGATAGGATACAAGACGAATGAACCATGACTTATTCCCATAACCGTTTTAGTCTACGTTCTTTTGCTAGTAATTTTTGGTTTATCTCTTCTTGATGTATGGTCAGCCTTGTTTGCTGTTGTCTTTTTTCCATTCTTTCATTCAATAGTGTCTTCATATTTTTTTCCTTTCTTAATGCTTTCGCTTCTTGTCGCAGTCTTTTTATTTCTCTTTCTAATCTCATTTCCCATCCAGCTTTTGTGTTTCTGTTTGTTTTGCGTATTGGGATGCCAATCTTTTCGCTGACTTGTTTCGCTCCTGCATAAATTAGGTCGTTCAATTCAGTAATGCTGTTTTTGTTTTTTTTTTTTTTTTTTGCTTTTTGTTGTTGTTGTTTTGGAATGTTTTGTAATATTTTATTGACCTTTTCGGTTTCAATCGGGTTCAATCAAATATATATATATATATATATATATATATATATGTGTGTGTGTGTGTGTGTGTGTGTGTGTGTGTGTGTAGTATATTAAGAAAATTGAAAAAAGCACAGGTTTAAATAAGTTGAGTGGTAAGTTTATTGGCCGACGCTGCAGTGTTTCGATCTATCAATTAGATCATCTTCAGGGCATTTGTTGGTATATGGAAGGTGATAAAAAAAATTAACACAGAATAATGAGAAAAGCAACTTATTTAAACCTGGGTTTTTTTCAATTTTCTTAATATACTACATACCGTCGGATTCACTTTTTTTCTTCACACACACACACACACACACACACACACACACATATATATATATATATATATATATATATAATATATATATATATAAAGAGATAGAGACGCTCACTCATTGCTTTTTAGCACATATATGATTAAAAAAATAAGGTTGGGGCTTACCATAAAGAACATAGGTGATAGCACTTGATATGATCAGCCTATTGATCGGAGGGTACCTCTCTAACTGGGGCAGTTAGAGAGGTACCCTCCGATCAATGGGCTGAGTAAGGGCCAAAGTGGATTGTTGCATGCCATGGACTATTCAGCCACCAGGTTTCTGTTCTTAAGCATCAAGAGTCGCTACCCAAAGCCAACAGGTGTTGCAATTAGGGGTATTTTCTCGTTTGCAGAGATGCATTCTACAGTCCCAGCCAACCGGGCGGTTTACTCCTCTTCAGAGGTGCAGTCGGCGCATTCTACAGCCTCAGCCTACCGGGCGGTTTTACCCCTCTGCGGAGTGCAGTCGGTATATTTTACAGTTCCAGCCAATAGAGTGGCCTTACCTCTCCACAAGGGTGCAGTCGGCGTATTCTACGACCCCAGCCAACAGGGTGGTATTATCCCTCTTCAGGGGCCCTGTCGGCGAATTCTACGGTCCCAGATAACAGGGCAGCTAACTCGCTTTGAAAACAGGATCTGTTTTGGGAGGGTGTTGATTTGCTGGTCTTGTAACAGGATCAACCCGTCTTCAGGGGTGCTATCGGCGTATTCTACGACTCCAGCCAACAGGGGGGAGGGGTCTTACCCCTCTTCAAGGTTGCAGTCTTGCGACTTTGAAAACAGGATCTGTTTTGGGCGGTTGTTGATTTTCTGGTCTTGTAACAGGATCAGGCCGTTTTAGATTTCTTTGTATTATGTGATTATTATGTGCACACTTTGATCGCCTTTTCGCTTCAGTACCTCGGCAGTTGTGACATGTTATCACCGTTTAATCTTCCCTATCATGTGCAGATATCTCACCATAAATTATCACGTAACTTTTTCAATTGATTTTTGTTGAATGTCCAGCATTACAATAGCACTGAGATCGCATCAGCTTTGTACACTTTGCATTTTTCTAATAACTATAACTATTTAATAATAATAATAATAATAATAATAATAATAATAATAATAATAATAATAATAATAATAATAACAATAACAATAACAATAATAATAATAATAATAATAATAACAATAACAATAACAATAATAATGATAATAATAATAATAACAATAACAATAATAATAATAATAATAATAACAACAACAACAATAATGATAATAATAATAATAATAATAATAATAATAATAATAATAAATTCTCTTAAAATTCTCTTAAAATAAAATTCTCTGGGACTTTGAAATAAAAACGGATCACCTTATCCCAGCAAGAAGACCAGACCTAGTGTTGATAAACAAAAAAGAAAGGACTTGCCAACTGGTGGATTTTGCAGTGCCAGCAGATCACAGGGTGAAGCTAAAGGAAAATGAAAAAATGGACAAATATCTAGACCTTGCCAGAGAACTGAAAAAGTTATGGAATGTGAAAGTGAAAGTGATACCAATTGTAGTTGGTGCACTTGGAACAGTCCCAAAAGGATTAGAAAAGGGTTTGGAAAGTTTGAAAATCAGAGGAAGGATGAAACATTCAGAACACTGGCACTGCCATAACTGACTTGCAATCTGCCAGAATACCCAGAGAGTCCTGGAGACTTGCTGTCACTCAAGACTCGCAAGTGATATACCATCAGAATAATGCTGATCGTGAAAACTTAAAAGGAGTAAATAATAATAATAGATAATATAATAATATAATATAATAATAATATGAAACTAGGAGCCAGACTAGTGGTTGATTAACAAAACAAGAGAAAGTGTCACTAGGTGGACTTTGCGGTTCCGCGAGATCACAGGGTGAAGCTGAGGAAAACGACAGGGACAAATAAACCATGCAAAAGAATTGAAAAAGTCTCTGGATTATGAGGTCAGGATACCAATTGGTAGTTGGTGGCTACTTGGAAGGTCCCAAAATTCTGGGGACAATATCCAATGTCAAAATCATCTAGAAAAGAAAATAAAATCGTCACCCACAAATTTATCACTTTAAATTTTTCTGAGATAAATTGTGTAACAGGTGTTTGGGCTGTGTTTAAAGTTAGACATCCCCAAAAATTTGAGCTTCCAATTTCAAAAATTGGGTGGAGTTATGTCGATTTTTAGCTCTCAAAATTTGATGATGGTTCTGAAAATGGCAAACTTTTTGTAATCATATTTTTTTGTCGATAAAATTGAGTTCTAGAGTTCCCTGACTCAGAAAATATAATAAACGTGTTCTTAATAACAATTAAATTCATTTTGCAAATAGTACGCAAGCATAATTAACAACAACGAGATTTTTCGTTGTTAAAGAACAATGCAAGTTGTATTGGGGATTCGATACATTTATTTTCAGTGTAGATTTTACGAATGAAATAAAAATGGCCGACAAAACATAAGGCTTCCCTCAAAGTGAAAGAAACAGCGGAAGGTTAGTTAGCTAATGTTCAGAATTACCACCAACGCTAAAAACTTTATTTTATAGGAATTGGGATACCCTAGTTTTAACCAAGTCCTCGTCAACTCATTTGATACTAGTATTCATTAATCCATTTGATCTCAAAATTATTTCATAGGATTGGAACCTTATTTATCAATCAACCTCGTAAAAACATCCTTGATGATGATGTAATTACTTAAACCCAATTTTTATCCCCAAAAAGATTCATTACCGGGATGCCAAAAAAAGCATCTATTCAATTCCTTTTAATGAAAATCATCAGCACCCATGACTTGATACGTTAACAGATTGGCAAGAGATTCTACAGTCTGTGTAAGTTTGTTGGTGAGCTCCAGATCACAGAGATAAGAATGGGGGGGGGTGAAAGAAAAAGAGAAGAATTAACTACGGGAACTTATAAAAGTGACAGTGAATAGGGAAAAAAGGTAACCAAATGAAGAAAAGAATGAATTTTATAACAAATAAATGATACAGAAGATGAAGAAAAGAAAGGAAAGAAAAGAAAACTAATGAATAAAAACAAATGACAAAAGAAAAGAAACTGAACAAAAAAGGAAAAAAAAGAATGAATGAAAAATAATGAATAAAAAGAAAATAAACGAAATTATAAGAAAGAAGGGAAGTAATAATGATACGGAAACAGATTTGTTTGATGAGCTCCACATCTCATATCACGGAGATAAGAATGGAGTTGAGGGGGGGGGTGGAATGAAGAGAAAATGAAAATGATAATGGAAAAATAAAGTGACAAATAAAAAAAAGGAAACAAATAAACAAAGAATGAATTGAACATAAAAGAAAGAATGAATAAATGAAAGAGAAATGAAAGAAAAATGGGAAAAAGAAAAGAAGAAGAGAGTATAAAGAAGGAGACAGGAAGAAAGAAAAGAAAGAAAGAAGAAGAAAGAAAGAAAGAAGAAAAACTTTTGAACAAAAATATTTGCAAAGAAACAAAAAGAAAGAAGAAAAGAACATGAGTATAAAGAATGAGACAAGGAAAAGGAAAGAAAAGAAGAAAAGAAAGAAAGAAAAGAAAGAAAGAGAAGAAAACTAATGACAAAAATTTACAAAGAAAGAACTGAACAAGAAGAAAAAGGAATGAATGAAAGAAAAAAACAAAAGAAGAAGAAGAAAGAAGAAAAGAAGAAAGAAAGAAAGAAAGAATAGAAAATGCAAACTAATGAATAAAGAAAAATGAACAAAGAAAGAAACAGAACAAAAATGAATGAATGAATGAAAACGAAGAGAAAATCCGAATGAATGATAATGGGAAAAATCAAATGAAGAAAGACAGAAAGAAATATCAAATGCAAACTAATAAGCAAAAAAAATGACAAAGAAAGAACAGAACAGAGAATGAATGAATGAATGAAAACGAAAAAGAAAGAAAGAAAGAAAAAACAAACTATTAGACGGAAACAAGACTTAAGAAAGAACTGAATAGAAAAAAAAGAAAAGAATGAATGAAAAGACGAAAGAAAAAAGAAGGAAAAAGAGAAAGAAAAAAGAAGAAAGAGAGGGAAAAAAGAAGAGAAGAAAAAAAAGAAATGGAAGAAAAAAGATACTGAGTCATGGAATAATATTCTGCCTCTCAACCCTCTTTTAGGAAGTGCAAATGAAAGAGTTTAGAGCGGCAAACATTATTCAGTGACGAGGGGTAAAATATGGTAGTGAAGAAGTGGCTCAAAGAACAGTCAACAATTTTACGGGTCAGGGATACATGTTTCATTCGAAGGTGGAATATTATTATTGAAAGAAACGGTGACTATGTGGAAGAAGTAGGGATGTGACCCACAGAGGACACAGCTTCATTTGTTGTATGATACATGTTCCTGTTTGGTAATTATACCTGTCCTAAACAAAATTGACATTATTTTTTTGACCACACCTCGTAAAAATCAAAACAATCAACAAAATAAATAAAAAATATCGATAATCTGACCAAAAATCTATAATTCCTTTTTAATGAAAATCTTGCTATTTAACAAAATAACCAACACAAATTAGAATAGTAGCGTAATTTTTTGTGGTCTAAGGGAAATTTGGGGATGAAAAGAAAATGGTATTGGATTTCTGGAGAAGAGAGGAGGAAATATGAACAAAGGTTAAAGTTAGAAGGTAAACACCAAGTCAGATTGACCGACGAATGACCCGGAACGAGATTTAAAATAAAAAACGGAAGTTCTGGGTTTTGACCGGAAGCGAAGTGGGTCAGTCGAGATGGAAGAAGAGAAAAATCGGTGTTTTTCGGCTAGGCCTTCATAAGTGGCAGACGGGTTCCCGAGTTCCCGTGATGTGTTTTTCGCATAATAGTCCGAACATGGATTTTACGACAGAATAATTGGATCCTCTCTCTCTCTCTCTCTCTCCTCTCACGATCTCTCTCAAATGCACTATGGGGCCCCGCTTGTAAGGCTGGATGTTGGGGACGATCTGGCTGACGACCGATACCTCGTTCGTAATGTCAGGAGCGGGGGCGAATATGGGTCACGCGTTAGTGCCAGATGTAGAACGCACAGTTAAATCGGATGTAAGATTTCGGGAGTACTGTCGAGGATGTAAGCCGGCTCAGGTGTGCTTCAGGACACACGTCGCGGTCCGGAGACTGGCGGACATTGTTAGTATCGAGCTGATCGCCGGTTTTACTCGTCCTGTCTCCGATTCTTCCGTGTCCTCTCGCTTCCTCGGTCCTCTCTCTCTGCCTCTATCGTCTCTCTGCAGTCGATGCTCTCTCTCTCTCTCTCTGAAAACAGAACGCCACGAGCCTAGAAATGAGAAATAAACAGTCCCTCTTGTGGACTATACGACTTGCGTATGTTGTTTCTACTAACTATGCAAACAAAAATAATCTCTGATAACATGTGTTTATCGTAATAAAATCATTTATATATTGTCTACTTCGATACGAACTGGTAATCTGTGAATTCACAATTAATCTGGTTATCAGTAATCACAAAAGCCTACTTAATCATGGCTGGTAATTGATAGTTAATTGAGTTGAAGCTTGGAGTTGTTATTCGATCAAGATAAAAGAAAAAGGAAAGAAGGCTCAATGATAGAGGGATCAAAATTTCCATTGTTGAGTTCAACAAGATCAAATAGAGGAATTTAGTTTTACTTATATAAAATCTGCTGCGCATATCGAGAGGATAGATGTTTCCCTCGTTATTCGAAAGTCAGGGTGACAGCGACCCTGGAATCAGCGTCGAGGATTTGCAGTTTCAGCTCATTGGAACCGAACGTGGCAGCATTGTTGTTTACCAACCCCTCCGCCGACGGAACAGGGAGTGAGCAAGACATGGGGCATCTATTTTCGAAGGCGTAGTAATGTATTACCGAACCGCTCCACCGATCAGCATGAGCGGAGGATGCGACACAAAGTCAATTGTTTAAAGCAGCCGAAGTTATGAATAAAGTTCACAATCATTTTTAAAAAACAGGTAAACACTTTATACTTGAGAGGTAATATCAACTTTTTTAAGAGCCATCTATTAATAAAGTTCCACATCATTCTAAACGGTAAACACTTTATAAAAAAGTTAAAGTTGTCGGGTGGCTAAAAGTTCGTGTATCAGCCAATCCGTGCGGGGTAGTCTATCACCTGTTTACTACTAGCACTCAGACGCAAGGAGATGTGTTGTTTTGATTGCAATCAGGTGGGGGACGCCACATCCGTTACCACCCTGCGATTTGCTGTGGAGTCGCGGCAGCTCCTTGACTATTACCGAGCACATATCCCTGTAGCACGTCTATACACTGAGTTGGGGCGAGGGCCCAGGGCTACTTCGTGCGCGAAGCTGAGGAAACCGTGGTGGTTGTAGGCAATAGGTCAGACGTTTTAGAGAGGCCAGTGTATTTAATGTAGTTCAAAACATCTTTTAACATGAATCAATGTAACGTAGTATTATATGGTCACAGTACCGTAAAAGCGGATATATGTTGTAGATAGCAGGGCTTGTCAACGTGCCTCCAAATGCAAGCGTATTTAACACTAAAAGGTTATTTATTACGGGGGCGGAGGTCGTCTTTGTCGATGAAAAAGAAAGAAGATACAAGCTTGTGACGATATATCTTCGCCCGCGGGGCTAGCTCTTTATTTTCGGGTTCGTACCTCGTGGGTTTGTTTTGGAAGGAAGAGAAAGGCAGAGAGAAAGAGAGAGAGAGGACACTGTTTAACTTGACTGTGATCCTATACAGATTATGAGGTACAGAGGTCCGGTCCGAATCCTACGCTGGTGGGAATTCAAAGAGGGATCAGACTTGTATGTTCGGTTGTTCCAACACAGATCAGCACCGTACGTGACTTCCACGGTTCGCGAGTCAGACACCCGAACTGTCCGAAGTGTTGTGCTTTCAATTCTCATTTCGGGTCAGATAGGCCCCGAGTCAAATGCAAGTGATGGCATACACTCCCAACTGACGATAGTATATTGTTTAAGGGCGCGTCCACCTTGGTCTGCGAGGTTTCTTATTCATTGCACGTTTGGTTCCTAAGTTAGTCCTCTGCCCAAACACTCAGTAACCGTCATAATCTCGCTTAAGTAAACACCAGCATACAGATGTGTTTAGAATCCTAACTAGATACTACCAAGCTTTCCGAGTCCGAGTGGACCTGGGATAATGGGCAATGACAGAGTGACTTCAGCATGTCATCAGATCTCCTGAACTGGAGTCTTGATCACCAGATGCAGGTTAATGGTCATGGCCAATGTAATCTTACTTTCATGGGGAAGGGATTCTTAACCGTATGCAGGTCATCATTTCTAGGACCAAAAATCGTGGCTAAGTTGGTGTGATTCACAAATCGTTGTGGTCTCTCATCTTAATCCCCCCGATATGATTAATAGTACCACTACTGTTCTTCTACAAAGGGTGGCTTTTGGCATTAAAATAACCACGAAGGTTGATATGCCATTAGACAAGGAAACTCAAACCAAACATTTTCTCTAGTCTAAGGAGGAATAGAAATGTACATTGCTCCAAACATACCAGCGAGGATAAGACAAATTTATTATGTCTAAGTAGTATGTGGGGCATGCTGAGAAAAGTAAGGATCAATTTTGTATTATAGCCAACGTTATGCTTCATTCCTCCATTGACTAGAGAAATGTTTGGTTTGGTTTCCCTTGTTTAATGCATATCAAACCTTCGTGGTATTTAATGGCAAGCCACCCTTGTTAGAAAGAACAGTAGTGCGAGTACTATTTATCATATTCCGGGGGATTAAGTGAAGACGACAACGATTTGTTGAATGCACACCAACTAGCCACGATTTTGGTGGGCCCTAGAAATATGATGCTGCTACGGTGAATCCTTCCCCATGAAATAAGATATTGGGCATGACATTAACCTGCATTCTGGTGATAAGACTCCAGTTCAGGAGATCTGATGAATGTGAAGTCACTTCTTCATTGCATTACTCTCCAGTCCACTCGGACTCGGAAGTGTAGTACTAGTTGAGGATTAAACACATCTGTTTGGTGTAACGAGATTATGAAGGTTCTGAGTTTTGGTAGGACTACTTAGGAAAAGGAGGAAAGAGAAATGAGACAAGTGTGGAGGCTTAACAAAAAAATGTGGAGTGATGCACAGTGATTTGACCGGGGCATGACCCCCGAATGGAGAATTGAAAGCCAACGCGAAGTTTCGGGTGTTGACCGGACCGGAAGTCACGTGGTGACGTGGAACAACGAACAACAAGATCGTCCTCTTTTTGATTCCACAGCGTAGGATTCGACGGACCTCTGTGTCCCTATTGTTGGATCACAGTTAAACAGTTGTCCTCTCTCTCTCTTTCTCTCTGCCTTTCTTCCTCTCCGAAACACCACGAGACGAACCCGAAAATAAAAGCTAAGCCCGCGGGAAGATATATCTCAAGCGTTGTATCTTTTTTTTTATCGACAAGACGACCGCCGCGTAATAAATACCTTTTAGTGTTGTGAATTTGGAGGCACGTTGACAAGCCCTGCTTAACAACATTATCGCTTGTTGTACTGTGACCATATATTACTACGTTACATTGGGATCATGTTTAAAATGATTTTGAACTACATATATACATTGGCTCTTAAGCTGATATTGCCTATAACCACAAGGTTCCTAGTTCGATACGGCCCTCGCAACTCAGCGTATGAGTTGCACAGGATATGTGCGGTTAAAAGTAAGGAGCTGGTGGTAGGTGTGGCGCCCCACCTCAGATGCAAAACAATCTCCTTGTCTAGTGCTAGTGAAAAGTGATAGACTACCCCCGGATTGGCTGATACGACTTTAGCCACCCGACAACTTTACTTTTTTTAAAGTGTTTACCTGTTTAAATGATTGTGAACTTTATTAATAGATTGGCTCTTAAAAAGTTGATATTACCTTCTAAGTATTAAAGTGTTTACCTGTTTAAAATGATTGTGAACTTTATTCATATTTCGGCTCTTAAAAATTGACTTTTGTGTCGCATCATGCTCGTGCGGAGGGTTCGGTAAATACATACTACGCTTGAAAATAATTGCCCTGTGTCACATCCTGTTCGTGCGGAGGGTTTGGTAAACACATGCTGCACTTCGGTTAATGAGACACTGCAAATCCTGACGCTGATCGTTCTGATTTGAAACGAGGACATTATCCTTCGAATTGCGCAGATGATTTTGATATAGTAAAACTAATTCCTTATTTGATCTGTGAACTCAACAATGGAAATTTGATCCTCTATTTGAGCCTTCCTTTTTCTTTATCTTGATCGAACAACTCAAGCTCAACTCAATAACTATCAATTACCCACCATATTAGTTAGGCTTTTTGAATTAGTCTGATAACCAGATTAATTGATTAACAGATTACCAGTTCGTATGGAATGTGACAATATATAAATGATTTATTACGATAAACACATTGTTATCAGAGATATTTTTGTTGCTAGTGTAGTGAACAACTACGCAAGTCGTATAGTCACAAGAGGGCTGTGTTAGTTTCTTTCTAGGCTCGTGGGTTCTTTTTCAGAGAGAGAGGAGAGAGAGAGAGGAGAGAGAGAGAGAGAGAGAGAGAGAGAGAGAGAGAATGAGAGAGAGAGAGAGAGGAGAGAGAGAGAGATCAAATTATTCTGTCGTAAATCATGTTCGGTACTATTATGCAAAACACATCACGGTGAACTCGGGAAGCCCGTCTGCCACTTACGAAGGCCTAGCCGAAAAACATCGATTTTTTCTCTCTTCCATTTCTCGACACGGGGTGAAGAGGCCACCCACTTCCGCTTCCGGTCAAACCAGAATCTTCCGTTTTTATTTTTAAATCTCGTTCCGGGTCCATTCGTCGGTCAATTGCTGCCACCCGCGTTGAGTTGTTTACACTTCTATCTTTACTTTGTTCTTATTTCCTCCTCTCTTTCTCAGAAATCGAAATACCGTTTTCTTTTCAATCCCAAATTCCTGTAGACCACAAAAATTACGCTACATTTTCTAATTTGTTTATTTTGTTAATAGCAAGATTTTCATTAAAGGAATTGATAGATTTCTTGTCAGATTCGAATCTTTTTATTTATTTTTTGTTGATTGTTTGATTTTTAAGGTGGGTAAAAAATAATGTAATTTTGTTTAGGACAGTGTATAATTACCAACACAGGAACATGTATCATACATCAAAATAAAGGCAGTCCTCAGTGGATCACATCCTACTCTTCCACATAGTCACCGTTTCTTTCAATAATAATATCCACCTTCGATGAAAACATGTATCCCTGACGCGTCAAATTTTGTTGACTGTTCTTGAGCCACTTTTCACTACATATTTTACGCCCTCGTCACTGGAATAGTATTGCCGCTCTAACATCTTTCATGGCACTTCCAAGAGGGTTTGAGAGCAATATATTATCCAGTGACGTATCTTTTTTCTTCATTTTCTTTTTTTCTTCTTTCTCTCTTTTTTTTCTTTCTCCTTTCTTTCTTTTTTTCTCTTTTTCCTTCTTTCTTTCTTTCGTCTTTTTCATTCATTCTTTTCTTTTTTTCTTATTCAGTTTTCTTAATCATTTGTCTTCCGTTATTAGTTTTGTTTTCTTTCTTTCTTTCTTTTTCTGTTTCATTCATTCATTCATTCTTGTTCTGTTCTTTCTTGTCTTTTTTTATTTGCTTATTATTTGCATTTTGATATTTCTTTCTGTCTTTCTTTCATTCTGATTTTCCATTCATTCATTCGATTTTCTTTCTTTCAGTTTTTATTCATTCATTCATTGTGTTCTGTTCTCTTTGTTCATTTTTTCTTTATTCTTAGTTGCATTTCATATTTCTTTTTTTATTCTTTGCTTTCTTTTCTTTTCTTTCTTTCTTCTTCTTTCTTTCTTTTGTTTTTTTCTTTTCATTCATTCCTTTATTCATTCTTGTCAGTTCTTTCTTTGTAAATTTTTTTGTTCATAGTTTCTTTCTTTCTTTCTCTTCTTTCTTTCTTTCTTTCCTTCTTCTTTCTTTCCTGTCTCCTTCTTTATACTCATGTTCTTTTCTTTCTTTCTTTTTTCTTGTGTTAGATTTACTTTGTTATAGTCAAATATTTAGTTGTTCCTATATAAGTTTCTTTCTTTCTTTCTTTCTTTCTTTCTTTCTTTCTTTCTTTTTTCTTCCCAGTCTCCTTCTTATACTCCTGTTCTTTTCTTTTTTCCCCATTCTTCTTTCATTCTCTTTTCATTTATTCTATTCTTGATCTTCTATTTTTGTTTTGTCATATCATCTGTATTGTTGTTATTGTTGTTTCTTTTTTTTATTTGTCACTTTTATTTTCTGTATCATTCATTTTTTCTCATTCATTCGCGACCCCCCCACTCCATTCTTATCTCTGTGTATAGAGATGTGGAGCTCATCAACAATCTGTTCCGTATCATTATTTTTCTTCCTTCTTTCTTATAATTCGTTTATTTCTTTTTTATTCATTAATTTTCATTCATTCTTTTTTTTCCTTTTTTTGTTCAGTTCTTTCTTGTCATTTGTTTTGTATTCATTAGTTTTTCTTTCTTTCCTTTCTTTTTCATTCATTCTGTATTCATTTATTTGTTATAAAATTCATTCTTTTCTCCATTTGTTTGCCTTTTTCCCTATTCACTTGTCACTTTATAAGTTCCGTATAATCTTTCTCTTTTTTCTTATCACCCGCCCCCATTTCTTATCTCTGTGATCTGGAGCTCATCAACAAACTTACAACGAGATGTAGATCTCTTGCCAGATCTGTTAACGTATCAAGTCATTGGTGTCTGATGATTTCATTAAAAAGAATTGATAGATGCTTTTTTGATCCCGATAACTGAATCTTTTTGGGGATAAATGGGTTAAGTAATTACATATCACTCAATGTTTTTACGAGGGTTGTATTGTAAATAAGTCTCCAATCCTATGAAATAAGTTTGAGATCAAATGGATTAATGAATCTGTATCAAAAGATGATAACGAGACTTGGTTTTAATAAATAGGGTATCCAATCCTATAAAATAAGTTTTAGGTTGGGTAATCTGAACATTAGCATACATACTCCGCTTGTTTCTTTCACTTGAGGAAGCCTTAGTGATTTGGTCGGCCATTTTTATTCATCGTAATCTACACTGAAATACAATTTGTTCGATATCCAATACAACTGCATGTTTTAACACGAAAATATCTCGTGTTGTTAATTATGCTCTGCGTACTATTGAATGAATTTAATTGTTATTAAAAACACGTTTTATGATATTTTCTGAGTAGGAAGCTCTAGAACTCATTTTATCGACAAAAATAGATTACAAAAGTTGCCATTTTTCGTGAACCACATCAAATTTTGAGAGCTAAAAATCGACATAACTCCACCATTTTGAAATTGGAGCTCAATTTTGGGATTGTCTAACTTTAACACAGTCCACACTGTACACAATTTCAGAAAAATTAAAGTGATAAGTGGGTTGACGATTTTATTTTTTCTAGATTGATTTGACATGGAATTGTCCCAAGAATTTGGACGTTCCAAGTGCACCAACTACAATTGGTATCTCTTTGACCTTCAATAATCCAGAGCTTTTTCAATTCTTTGGCATGTATTTGTCCCTGTTTTCGTTTTCCTTCAGCTTCACCTGTGATCTCTGGAACCGCAAAGTCCACCAGTTGACACGTTCTCTCTTGTTGTTTTTTGTAATCAACACTAGGTCTGTCTCTAGCTGATTATTATTATTATTATTATTATTATTATTATTATTATTTATTATTATTATTTACTCCTTTTAAATTTTCACATCAGCATTAGCTGATGGTATATCACGGTGGAGTCTGAGTGACAGCAAAGTCTCAGGACCTTCTGGTATTCTGGCAGATTGCAGCAGTGCAGTGTTCTGAATGGTTTCATCCTTCCTTGATTTTTCAAACTTTCCAAACCCTTTTCTAATCCTTTTGGGCTGTTCCAAGTGCACCAACTACAATTGGTATCACTTTCACTTCACATTCCATAACTTTTTCAGTTCTCTGGCAAGTCTAAATATTTGTCATTTTTCATTTCCTTTAGCTTCACCTGTGATCTGCTGGCACTGCAATCCACCAGTTTGGCAAGTCTTTCTTTTTGTTTATCAACACTAGGTTGGTCTTCTTGCTGGGATAATGTGATCCGTTTTTATTTCAAAGTCCCAGAGAATTTTATTTTAAGAGAATTTTAAGAGATTTATTATTATTATTATTTATTATTATTTATTATATTTATCATTATTGTTGTTGTTTTATTTTATATTATATTATTATTGTTATTGTTTTATTATTATTATCATTATTGATTGTTTGTTATTTTATTTTATTATATTATTATATTGTTATTGTTATTTTTAATTATTATTATTATTATTATTATATTATTATTATTATATTATATTTATTAATTATTATTAAATATTATAGTTAAATTAGAAAAATGCAAAGTGTACAAAGCTGATTGCGATCTCAGTGATTTAATGCTGGACTTCAACAAAAATCAATGATGAAAAGTTACTGTATAATTTATGGTGAGATATCTGCACATGATAGGGAAGTTAAACGTGATAACATGTCACAACTGCGGGTACTGAAGCGAAAAGGCGATCAAAGTGTGCCATAATAATCACATAATACAAAGAAATCTAAAACGGCCTGAATCCTGTTTAGCAAGACCAGAAATCATACGAACCGCNAGAGGAGGAAATTAAGAAACAAAAGGTTAAAGATTAGAAAGTGTAAACACTCAACGGGTGCAGCAATGACCGGACGAATGGCCCGCGAACGAGATTTAAACATAAAAACGGGAAGTTCTGGGTTTGACCGGAAGCGGAAGTGGGTGGCCTTCTCACCCCGTGTTCGCCAGAAATGGAAGAAGGAGAAAAACGATGTTTTTCGGCTAGGCCTTCGTAAGTGGCAGACGGGCTTCCCGATTCACCGTGATGTGTTTTGCATAATAGTACCGAAACATGATTTACGACAGAATAATTTGATCTCATCTCTCTCTCTCTCTCTCTCTCTCTCTCTCTCTCTCTCTTCTCTCTCTCTCTCCTCTCTCTCTCTCTCTCTCTCTTCTCTCTCTCTCTGAAAAGAACCCACGAGCCTAGAAGAAATAACAGCCTCTTGATGACTATACGACTTGCGTATGTTGTTTCTACTACTTATGCAACAAAAATATCTCGATAACAATGTGTTTATCGTAATAAAATCATTTATATATTGTCTACATTCCATACGAACTGGTAATCTGTTAATCAATTAATCTGGTTATCAGCTAATCAAAAAGCCTAACTTAATATGGCTGGTAATTGATAGTTATTGAGTTGAGCTTGAGTTGTTCGATCAAGATAAAGAAAAAGGAAGGCTCAAATAGAGGATCAAATTTCCATTGTTGAGTTCAACAAGATCAAATAAGGAATTAGTTTTACTTATATCAAAATCATCTGCGCCAATCGAAGGATTAATGTTTCCTCGTTTCAAATCAGACGATCAGCGTCAGGATTTGCAGTGTCTCATTAACCG
Source organism: Doryteuthis pealeii (assembly GCA_023376005.1). Classification (NCBI taxonomy): domain Eukaryota; kingdom Metazoa; phylum Mollusca; class Cephalopoda; order Myopsida; family Loliginidae; genus Doryteuthis; species Doryteuthis pealeii. The sequence continues at coordinate 69,675,099 of CM042167.1, forward strand.
AAGTGCAGCATGTGTTTACCAAACCCCTCCGCACGAACAGGATGTGACACAGGGGCAATTATTTTCAAGCGTAGTATGTATTTACCGAACCCCTCCGCACGAGCAGGATGCGACACAAAGTCAATTTTTAAGAGCCGAAATATGAATAAAGTTCACAATCATTTTAAACAGGTAAACACTTTATACTTAGAGGTAATATCAACTTTTTAAGAGCCAATCTATTAATAAAGTTCACAATCATTTTAAACAGGTAAACACTTTATAAAAAAGTAAAGTTGTCGGGGTGGCCTAAAGTCGGTATCAGCCAATCCGCGGGGTAGTCTATCACCTTTTCACTAGCACTAGACCAAGGAGATTGTTTTTGCATCTGAGGTGGGGCGCCACACTACCACCAGCTCCTTACTTTACCGCACAGATCCCTGTGCAACTCATACGCTGAGTTGGCGAGGGCCGGTATCGAACTAGGAACCTTGTGGTTTAGGCAATATCAACGTTTTAAGAGCCAATGTATTAATGTAGTTCAAAATCATTTTAAACATGATCCCAATGTAACGTAGTAATATATGGTCACAGTACCAAAAGCGATATATGTTGTATAGCAGGGCTTGTCAACGTGCCTCCAAATTCACAACACTAAAAGGTATTTATTACGCGGCGGTCGTCTTGTCGATAAAAAAAAAGATACAACGCTTGAGATATATCTTCCCCGGGGCTTAGCTTTTATTTTCGGGTTCGTCTCGTGGGTTGTTTCGGAGAGGAAGAAAGGCAGAGAGAAAGAGAGAGAGAGGACACTGTTAAATTACTGTGATCCACAATAGGGACCAGAGGTCCGTCCGAATCCTACGCTGTGGGAAATCAAAAAGAGGACGATCTTGTTGTTCGTTGTTCCACGTCACCACGTGACTTCCGGTTCCGGTCAACACCCGAAACTTCCGGTTGGCTTTCAATTCTCCATTCGGGGGTCATGCCCCGGTCAAATCACTGTGCATCACTCCACACTTTTTTGTTAAGCCTCCACCTTGTCTCATTTCTTCTTCCTCCTTTTCCTAAGTAAGTCCTCCCAAAACTCAGAACCTTCATAATCTCGTTACACCAAACAGATGTGTTTAATCCTAACTAGTACTACACTTCCGAGTCCGAGTGGACCTGGGAGTAATGGCAATGAAGAGTGACTTCACATTCATCAGATCTCCTGAACTGGAGTCTTATCACCAGATGCAGGTTAATGTCATGCCCAATATCTTATTTCATGGGGAAGGGATTCTTACCCGTATGCAGTCATCATATTCTAGGCCCCACCAAAATCGTGGCTAGTTGGTGTGATTCACAAATCGTTGTGTCTTCACTTAATCCCCCCGGATATGGATTAAATAGTACCACTACTGTTCTTCTACAAGGGTGGCTTTGGCATTAAATAACCCACGAAGGTTGATATGCCATTAAACAAGGAAACCAAACCAAACATTTCTCTAGTCAAGGAGGAATGAAGATAACTTCCCAAACATACCAGCAGATAGACAAATTTATATCTAAATATATGTGGGCATAAGTAAGGGATCAATTTTGTATTATAGCCAAGTTATAAAGTGGTCCCAATTTTTGTTGTCCCTGACATTTCTTTAGTGAGGGAGTCCCTTAAGGTGTAGGGAAAAGTTATGAACCCTAATGGGTTGAATAGTAGTACTATTGTTCTTCTACAAGAATGACTTTGGCATTAAATAACCCACGAAGATTAATATGCCATTAAACAATAAACCAAATCAAACCATCATTCATTTTACAGTTGTAATGATTTGTATCAAGCTTATCTTCATCAGGTAGAAGGTCAGTGAATTGGTGCATCGAGTGAAAATCAAACTATCTATGTTATAATGATCCAATTTTTGCATATCCAGGGCACCTTTTGGGGGTGGGGAGAGGGGGGTCTTACCCCTCTTCAAGGATTTGCAGTTTGGTGTGTTATGATTGATAATACCTTAATTATCAATTCTTATCGTTAATTACTTTGTCACCTTAGAAAGTACAATCAACATGGGAAGATAATGAAAAAAGAAAGAAAGAAAGAAAGAAGGTATGAAAGGAACCATGGGAAGGAATGAAGGTAAGAATGAAAGAAGGAAGCATAGAAAGAAGAAAGATTTATAGAAAGAAAGAAAGAAAGAGAAAGAAAGAAGAAAGAAGAAACCTGGGAAAGAAAGAAAGAAAGAAAGAGAAAGAAAGAAAGAAAGAAGAAAGAAAGGAAACCATGGGAAGGAAGAAGAAAGAAAAGAAAGAAAGAAAGAAAGAAAGAAAGAAGGAAGCATAGAAAGAAAAGAAAGATTTATAGACAGAAAGAAAGAAAGAAAGAAGAAAGAAAGAAGAAAGAAACCATGGGAAGAAGGGAAGGAAAAAGAAAAAAGAAAGAAAGAAGGAAACCAAGGGAAGGAAAGAAAGAAAGACAAGAAAGAAAGAAAGAAGAAGAAGAAAGGAAACCATTGAAGGAAGAAAGAAAGAAAGAAAGAAAGAAAGAAAGAAGGTACGAAGGAACCATGGAAGGAAGCAATGAAAGAAGAAAGAAGGAAGCATGGAAAGAAGAAAGATTTATAGAAAGAAAGAAAGAAAGAAAGAAAGGAAACCATGGGAAGGAAAGAAAGAAAGAAAGAAAGAAAGAAAGGAAACCATGGGAAGGAAGGAAGGAAGGAAAGAAAGAAAGAAAGAAAGAAAGAAAGAAGGTATGAAAGGAAACCATGGGAAGAAGGAAGGAAGGAAAGAATGAAAGAAGAAGCATTGGAAAGAAATAAAGATTTGTAGAAAGAAAGAAGAAAGAAAGAAAGACAGGAAACCATCGGAAGAAGGAAGGAAGAAAGAAAGAAAGAAAGAAAGAAAGAAAGAAGGTATGAAAGGAAACCATGGAAGGGAGGAAGGAAAGAATGAAAGAAGGAAGCATGGAAAGAAAAAAAGATTTATAGAAAGAAAGAAAGAAAGAAGAAGAAAGAAAGAAAAATATGAAGGAAGGAAAGAAGGTAAGCGTCGAAAGAAAGAAGGTATGGAAAAGAAAGAAAGAAAAGAAAAGAAAACATAGAAAAGAAGAAAGAAAAAATGGAAAGAAAGAAAGGAGGTATGAAAGGGAAACCATAGGAAGGAAAGAAGGAAAGAGGAAACATAGAAAGAAAATAAATAAATAAATAAATAAATAAAGAATTATAAAAAGAAATAAAGAATGAAAGAACATGAAGGAAAAAAAGGAGTAAACATCGAAAGAAAGAAAGAAGTATGGAAAAAGAAAGAAATTAAAGAAAATAAAACATGAAGGAAGGAAGAAAACATGGAAAGGAGGAAGCATGGAAAGAAGAAGAAAGAAAGAAAGAAAGAAAGAAAGAAAGAAAGAAAGAAAGCATCGGAAGGAAAAAAAGGAAGCATGGAAATTAAAAAGAAGGACAGTATTGGAAAAAGAAAGAAAAAATAATTTAGGAAAGACGAAAGAAATGAAGAAAAAGAATCAAACAAATAAGAAAGAATATAAAAAAAAAACAAAGAAATAATGTATGGAGGAAAGGCATGAAGAGAAAGACAGAGAAAAGCCAAATAAAGCATGGGAAGAAAGAAAGAAAGAAAGCATAGGAAGGAAGGAAGAAAACATGGAAAGAATAGAAAGGAAGAAAGAATAAGAAGGAAGGAAGGAAAGAAAGAAAGAAAAGGCAGAAACGAAGCAAAAAGGAAAAGAAAGAAAGAAAACATAGGAAAGGAAAAGAAAAAATAGAGCGAAGGAAGAAAGTATGAGACAAAAACATGAGAAGAGAGAAAAAACGAAAGAAAGCTTGGGAAGAAAGAAAGAAAGAAAAAAAAAGAAAGAAAGAAGGAAAGCATAGGAAGGAAGGAAAATTGCATGGAAAGAAAGAAAGAAAGAAATCATAGAAAGAAAAAAAAGAAGGAAAGAAAGAAAAGAAAGAAAGAGAGGAAAGCATAGAAAGGAACGAAAGAATGAAAGAAAAAGAATGAAAGAAATCATAGAAAGAAAAAAGAAAGAAAAAAGAAGTAAAAAAAGAAAGAAATCATAGAAAGGAAAGAAAGAAAAAAAGAATTCATAGAAAGGAAAGAAAGAAAGAAAGAAGTAAAGAAAGAAAGAAATCATAGAAAGAAAAGAAAGAAAGAAAGACAGAATCATAGAAAGAAAGAAAGAAAGAAAGAAAGAAAGAAAGAAAGAAAGAAGAATCATAGAAAAGAAAGAAAGAAAGAAAGAAAGAAGAAAGAAAAGAAAGAAAGAAAGAAGAAAGAAAGAAAATAGAAAGAAGAAGAAAGAAGAAATCATCATAGAAAGAAAATCATAGAAAGAAAGAAAGAAAGAGAGAAGTAAAGAAAGAAAGAAATCATAGAAAGAAAAGAAAGAAAAAAAGAGGAATGAAATCATAGAAAGGAAAGAAAGAAAGAAAGAAAGAAAGAAAGAAGGAAAGAAATCATAGAAAGAAAAGAAAGAAAGAAAGAAAGAAAAAAGAAAGAAAAGTATAAATCCTTGAAAAAATGAAGAATGATTCCAAACTGTGCAATGAAAAGAGGAATTAATCCCGTATTGGCTGCAAATCTGATGACCTATTCGGCTTAATGACCTCTCTTAATCCGATAGGGTCATTAGCATATTTCTAATATTTCGCTTTTCCTAGGTCATCCGAAAAGGTTACGCATATCCAGTGTGCAACATGCAACAGCCATTTTGTAAGTGAATTTCACAGTGGTACATAAATTATTCACCAAAAAGGGGGTCAAGAATATTCCATTTATCTGTCCCTACAACTAGCAGAGTACCCATCAAGAATTTATGGGGTGGATTGACACTGCTGAAAGGCTATGGGTCTGATATAGTTATTTAGTTTGGTTAGTTAGATTGGCATATCAACCTCGGTGGGTTATTTAATGCCGACAAAGTTGTGAAATAAGTTCATTCTTAATGCATAATACAATTTTGTTTATAAACTCATGTTTTTCTATTCAACCCATAGATGTGACCCTAACAGGTACTACCACTCCGGGTCAGAGTGGACCAGGGAGCAATGGTGATGAAGAGGTGCTCCACATTCCCCAAACCTCCAAAACTGGAACCTCACCATCAGATAGAGTTTAACGTCATTCCCAGAACATGTACACCCTCAGCCACCGCCTACTAGCACCCATATGATAAGAAGGATAGGGGGTTGCCATAAGGGCAATAGGGTTGGAGCAATCATATAGGTGCTAGGGCTTGACGTGGCCAGCCGATTGATCGGAGGAGCCTCCGCGACCGCCCGTCTAGTCCAAGAAAAGCCTAAAGTGGAATATTGGAAGTCATGGTGTTTGAATGAAAACTTTGGGCCAAAAGTTCAAAATTATACAACTGCTTTCCGTTCTGCCTAAAATCGGTCGCTAACAAAGCAACCCACTATTTTATTCTAACGACGACGACGATGATGATGATGATGATGGTTTGTTATGTTACGAGGTACATTTTATTAAAAACAGAAAAACACCAATTGTTTTTTTTTATTTGTTTTCTTTGTTTTTTGGGGTTTTCTTTGGATTTTTTGTTTTTTCAAACAAAGAAAAAACAAGTCTGCGAATAATTCGCTTGCTCCAATATTTATTTAATTCGTAGCCTTTATCTTTTCTATTTTTTTAATTTTAATTTTATTTATTTTTTTTAATATATTTTTTTTCTCTAATTTTTATATTTTCTTTATTTTCAGGCCGTGGAATTAAGAAAATGCGATTTCTCGTAAGTACAGACTTTTAAAAAAATTCTGTTCAATATCCTGGTTATGACTCTAAACTGCAACTGGTGATGAGGCTACAGTTCTGGAGATCAAGGGTGCGCGGAGTCACCCTTTGGTGCCATTAACACCCAGGTCTACCTGTGGTTGTACACAGAGATACCTATCTGGAATACTTAGCTTCTTCTTCTTCTTCTTCTTCTTCTTCTTCTTCTTCTTCTTCTTCTTCGTGTAGCGTATCGGCTCTCATTTGTAAGGAAGTCAATAATAATAATTGTGTAATACTTATCTTTATCCCTGTTTTACTTCGAGAGGCTGGAATCTGGTCGTTGGAATGATGTTGAGTTGGCTTAGTTTAATCATCTTGAAATTGCAGGTAGGTCTTATTTTCGTGGATACACGGTACCAAAACAGAAGCGACCCCTATATATATATATATATATTGCTTCAAGCAAATTATAAAACTCTCTTATATATATATATATATATATATATATATATATATATATATATATATATATAAGATTTATCCAAAACTTGGTAGTAAGGGATGATTCTATATGTTATTTCTAAGATCCACTGTATTAATATTGATGATCCAGTATGTATAAATA
>CM042167.1:69688929-69693929 GCA_023376005.1 Doryteuthis pealeii
GATTTTAGATATACACTTATATATATATAATATATATAATATATATATATATATATATATATATATATATAAACAAACAAATTGTTTTAATCAGATGCTGCATTTTTCTTTCTTTTTCGCGATAAAATATATTGATTTTTTTCACTATTATTACAATTTATTTTGAATAATAATAATAATAATAATAATAATAATAATAATAATAATAATAATAATAATAACATATATATATATATAGGGTAGGGCAAAGTTATCATTGGTGTATTAACTCCTCGTGTGGAGAGGTTCACCAATACCTGGGAAGAATAAGAGAGTTCATACCTTTCCCAAGATTATTAGTCCGAAAGTGAACGTAATAGTGAGACTGGAGTTACAACTCACAACAATGTCACGGCTGGGACAGAAAATACATCGACTGCACCTCTGCAGAGGGGTAAAATCTCCCAATGGGGCCACCTGTTGGCTATGGGTCAAGACCTGTGATGCTTGAGGATAGAACTCTGGTGGCTAAGCAGTCCATCATATGCAACACATTGGCCTTTACTTAGACTAAACGGCGGGCAGAGAAGAGCCCTCCGACCTATCGGCTGGTCACGTCAAATCCTAACACCTCTAGGACAGTCCCGATAGCCCTAACCCTTTTATCATATATGTGCTAGAAAGCAGTGACTGAGGGTCTTAGATAATGGATAAGACAATTCTTATCAATTTTATGATGGCTATCTGACGAAACTTGACTTTTTTATGAAGTTACCGACTGAAATAAATTTATAATAACCAAATGACGGTCTATTTCTCTGATTTTTTTAGATGAGGCTTGATAATTAGTATTATTTGTATTATTCGGACTATTGTCCTCATCTTCATTGTTATCTGTACAACGTTTCGGCCGATGTGCCATCCGGCCTTCTTCGGGTATTTCTTGTCGGACTCGGGAACCTTCTCGGATTCGGAAACCTTCTTGTCGTTTCGGGAACCTTCTTATTGTAATCGGAGGGCACATCGGCCGAAACGTTGTACAATGAAGATGAAGAGAATAGTCTGATAATACAAATAATACTAAATGACGGTCTCTTGTGTTTTTATTTGTTTGTTTTTTGTTTTGTTTTGTTTTTTGTTTTTTGTTCGTTTTTTTTTAATTTATTGGAAGCATAAATTTTTCTTTGAATATAATTAATTCTTTAATCACTTTACATTGCGCTCTCTTAGGAACTTGAAAGTCTCGTTGTATAAATCTATAGGTGTGCATCTGCATGAGAATGCAGTGTGGATATACGGAGGATAGAGATGATCTCAAATAGAATCATCCTCAATTTACCGGTCTATTAGATATTTCGATCTATCTATCTAGACATCTGTCTGTCTATCTATCTATCTATTCTTATTTATATACTCTTACGGCGTAAAAAGAAATCTCAGTACTATAATTTGTAATTAAAAGATACAAATTTGTGCCTGGATATAACAAAGCATAAAGAATAAAAGACCAAAACATGCATCACATGGAAATAATCAACTGGCACTGGTCAAAAGAAAAAAATACGAAACTGTTATCTAAGTTGAATATGCTAAAGTGCTCAATACACAAAGTAGAGCAAATATTAATAGTAAAGCCTAAAGAATCAGAAACTACCTACCTATGTTTCTCCTGACGGATCATATATATATATATATATATATATATATATATATATATATATATATATATATATTATATATATATAATTAATATTATATATTATGGATTTAAAATCATCCGTAGCTAAAGTTTCATGCTTACTTGCAATCATCAGACGGTCAAAATGTTAAACTTACTCTGCTATTTTAGCATTGAGCACCTTCATATGCCAATATTTTTCTCATTCATTCTCCATATATATATATATATATATATATATATATATATATATATATATATACTATAAATTTGTCTGTATTTGTCTGTAATCGAAACTACGTCACTGCTTACGTCACATTACCCAAAATCGTCAATACATAGGATAAAGAACAACCTTGTATTATATACACAAAATTTGAACATGCCACCTTAGACGTCCTCATTGTTTTAATAATACACGTCCGCTATTATATATTTATATATATATTGTTTTATTTTAATATATATTCAAAGCTATCAGAGTAAGTTTCCATTTCAAATTGTTTTATTTTATTATTCCTTTAATAAATTTGATAATTTTACTTACTTATGGTGCAAACTCTCTGACATTGAATTTCTAACTCCCATCCCTTCAGGCAATATCTTTTTAAAATATCAATTGTTACACCACCCGAACGGTGTGTATATATATATATATATATATATATATATATATATATATATATATATATATATATAATTTCTAAACTCAGACAGTATTTAAAAAATCCAAACTTATCGTCTGTAATTACACAATACAAACTTTTTTGCTAATATATATATATATATATATATATATATATATATATATATATATATATATATATATAATTTCTAAACTTAGACAGTATAAAAAAACATCCCAACCTTATTGTCTGTAATTACACAATACAAACTTTCGCCTGGAGAAAATAAATTATAAAAAATAAAAGATTAAATCATATGCACCTCCTGAAAATAATCAGATGGTAATATTAAAATGAACAAAAGAAAAAATACTGCAATATATAAGTTAATATACTAAAGTGCTCAACAAAAAAGCTAAAGCTAATAAATAATAATTAAGGGTCAGAATTATCCTGATAATGCGTTAGGTAAAACCTAGATAGATATTCTCTGACTTGAACCCTAACGAGGCGCCTGAGAAGTATCAATGGCTGCAGCACTATAACTGAGAATAAGCTAGATGGGAGCTGTACAAGAATGCTGCATGTGGTCTTGAACATGTTGTGGAAACAGCAACCCACAAGGAAGCAGCTGTACGGCCACTTACCCCCTATCTCACAGGCCATCTTAATGAGACGGACAAGACAAGCTGGACACTGCTGGAGGAGCAGGGAAGAACTCATAATCAACGTTCTTCTGTGGAAGCCAACATGGACATGCTAATGTGGGTCGCCCAACAAGGACCTACATTGACCAACACTGTATGGATACTGGATGCTGCGCAGAGGACATCCCTGGGAATGAATGATAGAGAAGGTTGGCGAGAGATTGTCATGGATATATATATATAAAATATATATATATATATATATATATATATATGGGAGAAATCAGAGGAAATTAATCCGACATTATGTGGAGAAAGGTAGACAAACACGGGATGTTGTAGAAAATGGATGTTTATTGTAGGTAGTGATGTCGACGTTGTAACGTTTCGGTCTGTTAGACTTTCTTCGGGACGTTGGATTGAGTTCATGCTTGATGAAAATGTTCACCATGGAAGCAAGAACTCAATCCAACGTCATGAAGAAGGTCTAAGACCGAAACGTTATAATGTTGCATAGTGCCTTTTCTTTGACGGTACCAAATAGGTATATATTTGTTGCACACCTCTTTACCGGCACTATATATCTATATGTTATATACTTCCTTACGTCTTACTCTTATTCTGGTCGTGTATTCTTCTGGCTGGATCTGGTATATCTTCTATGGTCTCGTCTGGTCTTCTATTGAGGGTTCCAGGTCTGGTTTCTGTTGCTAGGGATCATTCTTATCAGAAGCCTTGTGTCATTGATAGCTTTTAGTAATAACAACAAGACTTCGATTTACTCTTGATGTTACTTTATTCGTAGCTAACTGAGTTGCTTACTCCTTAAACCGGAAGGGCTTTCTATTGCCTTCTGATTCTCACGATCATCCCCATAACGCAAGGTCAGAGTGAGGTCAAACGTTGTCACTCACTCTCAAGGCCATCAGCTGTACTGATCGCCATAAGGATTTCTATACTACCTTAAAAAGATATTAGGGATCCATAATTATGTAACAATAACGTCGACATCACTACCTACAATAAACAGCAATTTTGTACAACATCCCGTGTTTGTCTACCTTTCTCCACATATATATATATTCAAAAATAGACTTTTAAAGTGTACATGATATATGATTTGGAGTGACGGATCTTTAGAATATTTGTGAAACCAAAATAACGAAAACACTTTTGATACAACCTGATATTTTTTATCCTCTAACTGACATATCTAAAAAAAACACAATTTTAGCAGCGATGCGGGGGGGGGATTTTTTTTATATTCAGTCAGATATTGACGAAGAGTGTTTGTTTGTTTTTGGCTACCGGAACAGCAACCCAAACCAAAAGTTATATCTTTTCATCAGTTACATATATTTAGATTTCACACCAGACCTACCTGTTTAATCGATAATACTTATCTTAGGTAGCAAGGTTATACGGCACTGCCCCGATAAAAAAAATGATGATTTAAAACCATTATCGATCGAAGACTGGTGACAAGATATTTATATAACCTGTGATTTGTTTTACGAGTAGGAATTAATCCAGAAACTAAACAACCTGTTGTAACAGCGATCCGTGATGATATCGATGTTTCTATTTAGGGAGGATTCAAGGATTCTAATTAATATTTCATAGCTGTCTGTTGACATTACTTATAGTTGTTTACCTATTTAGTCGTACGGTTGCCTTATTTTTAAAGATCAAAAAGACTAAAATAAGGTACAATATTGCTCATCTAGGCATTTTTATGACTTTATTCGTTTTCATAGCTTAATCTTTTAAGGGTGTGTTTAGATTTTGAAGATCAAAAAACACTAAAATAAGGTACAATATTGTTCATCTAGGGATTTTTATAACTTTATTCGTTTTCGTAGCTTAACCTTCTAAGGATGTGTTTAATAGAAGAGAAAACAATTAATTGTACTGAAATCTATAGGTGTGCATCGGCATGGGTATGCATTGTAGATATATGGTGTATAAAGAAGATCCCAAATAAAAGGATCCCCGACTTAACCGTTTATTGATATATATATATTACTGCTTTATATATATATAATTTTTTTTTTGGGGGGTACACAATTT
>CM042167.1:69696429-69703929 GCA_023376005.1 Doryteuthis pealeii
CTCTCAATGAGTCCGGATTAAAAACAAGCTCTTACTTCATTTGCATTTTATTTAACCTACAAATGTGTCAGATCATTGTTTCTTTACTTCATTTGCATTTTATTAAACCTACAAATGTGTCAGATCATTTTGCCTGACCCTGTACTTATATACATCCCTATAGCACGAAGAAAAATGGACTGGAAATTGCTTTATTCTCTAATTTTAAGTGAATTACTCTAATAAAGATATCACTGGGATGTACCATTTTTGAGGGGTTCAGGGCCGGTTTTAGCTCAGTCGGTAGAGCGTCCGACTAGAAACCACAAGTTTTCGAGTTCGATACCGGCTCTCGCCAACTCAGCGTATGAGTAGCACAGGGATCTGTGCGATAAAGTGAGGAGCTGATGGTAGGTGTGGCACTCGACCTCAGACTCCAAAACAATCTCCTTGGTCTAGCGTTAGTGAAAAGGGGATAGACCCCCTCGCTAGGCCACCCCAACGACTTTACTTTAGTTTTTTACTTATTCCATAATATTTTCATCTGGTCGGATTGGGTTTTACGGCAAGTCAAGCTTAATTTGAGGTACGAACGAGCTTCAGATACGCTTAAATTGATATGTTCCTTAAAGTTTCCAAATTCATTACGCCAAAGACAAATATTATTCATGAAAAAAATAGGGTGTTTGTTTGAGAAGATGCTGGAACGCATTAATGGCATTTCAGTTTATTTCAATGGCGGAAATTGATTTAATATACGAGAAAATTGAGTTACGAAAGGAACTAATTAAACTCGTTAGTCAAGGTACCTCTGTATTAACTTCGCTCCTACAGAATTCAACGAAGAGTTTACTGTTCTTTTTTGTTTTGTTTTTTTTTTTTTGTTTTTGTTTTTTGGGTTTTTTTGTTGAGGGTCTTTTTTTTGTCATAGTAATTTTTCCATTTCCATTCTCTGATAAATGGAGTTATAGACTTTTATTTTAATTGTTTTTTAGGCTAAGTTGTGATTCTTTTTTCGTTTTAATGCATGATTAAGGTTAAAATTTTGAAAGGATCGTGACGTCATTTTTTCTCCTTTCTGTCATCCAATCGTTAGCGTTTATTTTATTTTTTATTTATTTTTTCCCCAATCTTTTGATTTAATTCCATTCATCTATTTCTGAATCAATTCGACTCCGCCCACTTTCCCTCTTCAATCTTTCCCTCGCAATTTTTGTCGTCTGCTACATTCATTTTTTTTCTTCGTTTTTCGTCTTTTTTTTCTTTTTTTCTTTCCTCTTTTTTTACCTTAGCCCGTTTCCATTTTCATAAGTTCTCAAAAATCTATTTTCATATTTTCCAAAACTATTTCAGCTGAGTAGAACAAAATTTCACCGGTAGACTAAGTCACGATAGAATTCGAACAATTCACGTCACTTAAATCCAGTATTACCTTTCAGAGTAAAGAAAAGTAATTTAACTCACTAGTTATTCATTTACTTGAATATAACGTGACTTCAAAAATAAGAAATTCCCCACTTTTTGTGAATATGTCAGCGGGATTTGGTGTTACATAATTCATAAGCAGCTTATGATTTATGTATGTACCTGTAGTAAGAATATTTGAATAAAGTTCGTTAGAGTCAGAAGATCGGGTGTTCAGTGGAAAGTTACCATGGCCGATGATTGACAAACGATGACATTTCGCTGACCTTCCGGTAGACGCGATTAGGCGTGAGATAGTTTAACTTCAGATGTGAGCCGGCACCCAATGAGAGAAGATGTCTCTCAGGGATCACATCTTCCCCTACGGCGGATGAAGATGGACTGGGTTGTTAAAAATCTTTAAAAGAAAATAACCAAGTCTTTTTTGTTAAGTAATTAAAACAAGAAGAAATGATCAGCCCGAGAAATAAGACTGAAGAACATGGCGACCATTGTCACATAACTTATAAGCATCTTATGATTTATGTACGTACCTGTAGTTAGAATATTTGAATAAAGTTCGTTAGAGTCAGAAGAATGGGATTTCAGTGGAAAATTTACCATGGCCGATGACTGACAACCGGTGACATTCCGCTGACCTTTCGGGAGAAAGCGTGCGATTAGGCGTGATTTTTAGATCAGATGCGATGAAGATTTCAGAGCGAGTGACTAGAAGTCGCTCGCTCTGAGAGTCGGTCTTCCCCACCCCCGCGGCGGATGAATATGGGCTGGGTTGTTGTAATAAAGCTTTAGAAGCAAACAAGTTTGCTGAGTTAATATTAAACAAGAAATGGCCAGCCCAAAGAAATAGAGAAGAACCAACCCCTAACAGAAAGCCCTGAAGATCAGTAAGCCGAACAAGAGAAGATGGCGACTGAGTTAGAAGTATTAGAAACATCATCTTATCCTATCATCTCTATCTACTCTGCCTGTCTGTCTCTCTCATTATTATATTATTTCACTCTCTCTCTCTCTCTCTCTCTCTCCTCTCTCTCTCTCTCTCTCTCTCTTTCTCTTTTCAATGACATTTGACTCTAATATCTACCTTCTTCGATTCCATTAATCTCTCTCTCTCTCTCTCTCTCTCTCTCTCTCTCTCTCTCTCTCTCTCTCTCTCTCTGATTATGTATCTGTATCTTTCATTATTTCTTTCTTTCACTCTCTCTCTCCCTCTCTCTCTCCCTGTCTCTCTCTTTCTCTCTCTCTTTCTCTCTCTCACTCTTTCTCTTTTCAATGACATTTGACTCCTAATATCTACCTTCTTCGATTCCATTAATCTCTCTCTCTCTCTCTCTCTCTCTCTCTCTCTCTCTCTCTCTCTCTCCTCTCTCTCTGATTATATATCTGTATCTCTAATTATTTCTTTCTTTCACTCTCTCTCTCTCTCTCTCTCTCTTCTCTCTCTCTCTCTCTTTCTCTTTCTCTTTCTCTTTTCAATTACATTTGACTCCTAATATCTACCTTCTTCGATTCCATTAATCTCTCTCTCTCTCTCTCTCTCTCTCTCTCTCTCTCTCTCTCTCTCTCTCTCTCTCTCTCTCTCTGATTATATATCTGTATCTCTCATAATTTTTTTTCTTTCACTCTCTCTCTCTCTTTCTCTTTTCAATTACATTTGACTCCTAATATCTACCTTCTTCGATTCCATTAATCTCTCTCTCTCTCTCTCTCTCTCTCTCTCTCTCTCTCTCTCTCTCTCTCTCTCTCATTATTTCTTTCTCCTCACTCTCTCTCTTCTCTTTTCAATTACATTTGACTCCTAATATCTACCTTCTTCGATTCCATTAATCATTTCTCTCTCTCTCTCTCTCTCTCTCTCTCTCTCTCTCTCTCTCTCTCTCTCTCTCTCTCTCTCTAATTATATACAGTCAGCGTGTTCTAAGACCCACAGAGTTGACAACATTTTTGTGCAAAAATAAAATAAAATTAATTCAAGCCTAAAAATTTGCAATGCACATTTGTTGGTTGGTTGGTTGGTTGGTTTTTACAGTATATCAACCTTTTCTCGAAATTATTTTAGATGAGTCCTGATTATTAGTATATTTGGATTATTCGGACTATTGTCCTGATCTTCATTGTTATCTGTACAACGTTTCGGCCGATGTGCCCTCCAATTGGACACATAGCCTAGTGGATAAAGGAGTTAGGTTAAGACAGTTCTAAGTGGCATTTATCTCTAGACTGCAGGTTTAATCCTGGTCAGGGGCAGCAGTAACATAGAATAATAATTAACACAGCTTAACACCTGTACCCCAGCTATTGTTAGTGGAATGAGAACAGGATACTCCCGTGGATTGAATGAAAGGTTAGGTTCAAAGTTCCATGATGGCTCCCGATTACGACAAGAAGGTTGCCGAGTTCGAAAAAAAGGTTCCCGAGTCTGAGATGGTTCCTGAGTCCAGAAGGTTCCCGAGTCCGACAAGAAATACCTGAAGAAGGCCGGGGGGCATATCGGCCGAAACGTTGTACAGATAACAATGAAGATGATGACAATAGTCCGAATAATCCAAATAATACTAATATCAACCTTTGTTGGATATTACTGGTTCTTTAACCACGTGTGGGTAAAATCACGGGCGTCGATCCCAGGGGGCC
Organism: Doryteuthis pealeii; assembly: GCA_023376005.1. Taxonomy (NCBI): domain Eukaryota; kingdom Metazoa; phylum Mollusca; class Cephalopoda; order Myopsida; family Loliginidae; genus Doryteuthis; species Doryteuthis pealeii. The sequence continues at coordinate 69,700,468 of CM042167.1, forward strand.
ATCCCCCCAGGCAACACCTGCCCCCTCGATTTAATGCCCAGTCCCTGAGGTGCCCTCTTGAGGGGGAATGCCGAGGGGATCGACGCAATCTTTTAACCCACCACCAATGAGTCTCGGCTTGTAGGTGGTCCCACGTTAATAGGGCCTTGTGCCTGACTTTGTACAAGTGGGGTAGGAGGATAATATCTGGATTATTTTATGCTGAAGACATTCTGTTTGATTCATTCTTGATGGGTATTCAATTTTTTTTCTAAACAATTAGAATAAAAGAGACGGGTTCATGCCTTTCATAAGGGCATTGAACTGGAGATGAAACAAACTGCCTTTGTAAAGGATTTGAACTTGCAATGTGGTAAGTATTTACCCAACCCATTTGCAACGAGTAGGATGTGACACAGGGTCACAAGGAACTTACTTGCGAGACACACCTTGTATCTGAAAAAAAAATAACGTTCCATTCATTATTTTTCAGAGTACAAGGTGTGTCCAAAAATACCAAGTTTAAAGCTGTATTTACCAAGACAGAAATGAAGAATGAGTGGAACTTTTTTTTTCAGAATACAAGGTGTGTCAAAAAGTATATAAAAAATCTCGATTCTTTTTTTACATACTTTGTATATCTTTCCCAAGTTTTTTTTAATAATATTTAGAACCTAAGTTTGTTGGGATATTTTTTTTCTTTCTGTTGAGTCATTTTTGGCATATATATATATATATATATATATATATATATATATTTACCAACCCCTCCGCACGAGCAGGATGCGACACAAGGTCAATTTCTTAAGCGGAGTTTAACAGGTTTGAATTCAGAGTTTTCCTTCTCCTAGACTGGTTACCTAGCCATGGTTAAAAAGTCCAGTCTGCCCTGCTATTTACCCATAGCTGGAGGGAAAATTGGATTCATACCTTTCCCAAGGGTATTAGCGCCATGTGAAATTCCAACAGCTTCGTCCAGGAATTGAACTCGCGTTGACGAGTCCATTTCCTACGACTCTAACCATTAGACCACGCGCCTCCATTTTTGGCATATAAGGTGTGTGCTAGATCCCTGCTCATACTTATAGACTGGCCAAGGTCACGTGATTAACTCTTCTAACCAACCACTGGCAGTACTACTGGTACTGATAAGATACTTAAACCCCCATATTGGTCATAGTTCAAATTACTCTCTTGGACGACGCACATGGATTGCCGGGATCTTTACCAATACTCACGAAGGACTTATACGATTACCAGTAACTGAGGACACTTTAGTAACCAAAGGATTCACATTGTCGACGGACTCTTTATCAAGGATTCCACCAGATAAGCGCTTCTGCTATAAGGCCAAGCAATGGCCCTTAAAAATTCAGCACTTTCTTAAGACTTCATTTGAATCATGGCTGGCAATTGGCTTAAAGAGTCACGTGACCAGTTGAATCTCGTAGAATAGCGATAGAAATGTGTTGAGTCCGAGAAATCTGAATGAGGCACACGCGATTTCGATACGTGCTCGTCAACTCCTTGTACGCGCGCGGGTAATGTATCCAGTGATAAAGAAGTGTTACATACTCATACATATATACCCATGTTGGGTATATATACAATAGAAGTTATTTCACTGGAGAGGGGAGAGAGTAATACGTTGCGTGGCTTGTCACCGTGCCTCAAAATGAACGGCACTAAAAATGTATTTGTAGTATAACAAAGTACCAAAGTGTAATTGTGGCAAACTCCAGAACGATATATGTAGCCAACTCAAGCCCCAGCAGCAGTCATCATTAGTAGATAAAGAAGGCACAACAGACACGTAAGTTATATAGTCACAAGGGGCTTAGCATTTATTTCTGGCTCGTGTCGTGGGCTCTGTTTCGGAGAGAAGGAAAGACAGAGAGAAAGAGGGAGGGGATACGGTTAAATACTTTAACAAAACAAAAACAGTTAACGAATAAAATAACAAAGGAATCTATCCTCCATTCCCTACCCCCATATGTAGAAGATTCGGGCCATATGACCTTTAGGCACCCCTTTTTGATCTCGATTAAGAAATGACATGTTTTTCATTTACACCGTCAATATCTGGTTAGGGTTAGGGGTTAAGGTTAGGGTTAGGGGTTAGTTTTATAATTTTTAAAATCTAAAAATCGTCTGTTAAAATAACCGGATATTGACGGTGTAAATGAAAAACATGTCCTTTCTTAATCGAGATCAAAAAGGGGTGCCTAAAGATAAAATGGTCCGAAGATTCAATCAACTCGACCCAAAGAAGCTTAAGACTTTTACCAGAAAACCGGACCCCTGGGGCACCAGAATTAATTTTTGAAAAAATATTGCATGACTTGAAACTCTCTGGCCGGTTGCCAAACTTGTCGTGTGGACACAGGCTGGAGCTTGTCACGTGATATAACAACAGCTGTTTTGTTGTTTCTAATGATTTGGAGCCCCAAATGACCAGCCCAAAGATATTTCGCTAGGAACCGACTGTTTCTAGATAAAGAATGAACAAAAAGTCGGAACGGCTTCTTCCGTTGGATAGAAAACACTCGCTTCGAAATCTGCTACAAATTTAGCTTACACTACAACCAGAAAGTGGGACACTACTTTGTAGTGCTAACTGGTGGCATATTTCCGTTTACCAGAGACGATGGCGTAGTGTCAATTCTTTTAATTGCATCTGCTCGAGTGGCTAAATAGTCCTATTTTTGAATGGCAATCTCTGGTGCAGTGATTGCAAACAAACAGTGATACTTGCTGTTGTCTCTCTTTCCTTCTAGCTCTCTTTTCTGTGGCAGCTTCTTTCCTCTCTTTCTAACACACCGTGGGCACACCCAATACTAATGCGACATCATTTGAAAATATATCACACTCGAGAAAACACAAAATGTCTTCTTGATAGCATGCACAACATGGGAGGAAACAAATCACTCACTGCTGACCCTCATCTATCGTTCTCGATAGGAGAGTCCACCATATATATATATATTTACCAACCCCTCCGCATGAGCAGGATGCGACACAAGGTCAATTTCTTAAGCGGAGTATAACAGGTTTGAATTCAGAGTTTTCCTTCTCCTAGACCGGTTGCCTAACCAAGGTTAAAGAGCCCAGTCTGTCCTACTACTTGTCCATAGCTGGAGGGAGAGTAGGATTCATACCCTTTCCCAAGGGTATTAGCGCTAAGTGAACTGCAATTACCACGTCCAGGATTTGAACTCGGAGCGACGAGTCCACCATATATATGATGGACTCTCCCGTCGATCGACGTATGAGTGTTCATACATGAACACCCACACAGTGATTTGTTTATAGTGGTGAAGGCTTGTGTTGGACCATCCACACTTTTTGGCACAGTCGATAGGAAAGCATTGGTGCATCAAGGGTTGCCACAAACCTAATCAACAACCAACCTCAGGAATTTTGAATTCAGAGTTATCCCTCTCCTAGACTGGTTACCTACCCAAGGCTGAAAGGCCCAATCTG
>CM042167.1:69708929-69768929 GCA_023376005.1 Doryteuthis pealeii
CGTTATCCTTCTGGCACGCGCTCCCCCTCTTTTCTCTATCTATTCACTTTTTCTTTCTTTCTTATTAGATTTTTTCTGTGTATCATGTCCTATTTCCTTCCTTCTTTCTTTATAATAAAAAACGGAATGGTCCATTATTTAGCTGAGGTCATGACACTTCATAAGAAATAAGAATAACCAGTCTAGGAGAAGGAAAAATCTGAATTAAAACCTGTTAAACTCTGCCTTAAGAAATTGACTTTGTGTCACATCTACTCGTCTCGGAGGGTGGTATTATATATATATATATATATTATATATATATATATATATATATATATATATAATTTCAAAGAAAGAAAAAACTTAACAAAACCGTCATTTTGTTTTGTTTTCTTTGAAAATTAAATATGCTCTGTATTTAATCTAATTTTATTGATTATATACATTGAGCTCTCTTTAGGGATTTACATAAATCCTTGTATGATAATATGTCCTGACAGGAGCATACAGTATGATTATACAGTGAGATTTTTGAGGATCCCAGGTGGAACCATCCCTTATTAACCAGTCATTTGGATACCTTATATATATTATATATATATATATTATATATATTTACTAGCAAAAGTATCTGGTCCATGACCAGACAAAACATTTTAGGAACACCAAGGAGTGCTGATATAACTGTCAAATAGATGATATAGACAGCATGGGCAAGCTCCTGCTGACAAACAGCAGAAACACCAACTATCATTGATGCTTTTCTGAAAATCGTTTGATCTTTTTTTAATTAATTAATATCCCTTAATCAGAAAAATCAATAACAAATTTGGTCTGTGTTTCTTATTAGAAGGTTATTAAGGTGTATGCAAGATTTCCAATCTGATTGACGTTTCTTTTTTGGAGTATTATACGTCGACACGTACATACCAAAACTTTTATATATATATATTATATTATATATTATATATATATATATTATCATTATATTATTTACTCCTTTTGAGTTTTCACATCAGTGTTAGCTGATGGTCTTTCACTGGAGTCTGAGTGACAGCAAGTCTCCTCAGGTCTCCAGGACTTTTCTGAGTATCTGGCAGATTGCAGCAGTGCAGTGTTCTGAATGTTTCAATCCTTCCTCTGATATCCAAACTTTCCAACCCTTTTTAATCTTTTGGACCGTTCCAAGTGCACAACTACAATCGGTATCACTTTCACTTTTCATATTCCATAACTTTTTCAGTCTCTTGGCCAAGGTCCAGATATTTGTCTATTTTTTCATTTTCCTTAACATCACCTGTGATCTGCTGGACTGCAAAACTACCAGTTGACAAGTTCTTTCTTTTTTGTTTATCAACACTAGGTTCTGGCCTTCTTGCTGGGATAAGGTGATCCGTTTTTATCTCAAAGTCCAGAGAATTTTGTGCGTTTCGTCTCAAGAACAGATTCTGGTTTTATGCATATACCATTTTGTGTGTGTGTGGTCAAAATTTAATTTTTTGCATAATTCCCAGTGGATCACCTTCCAACCCAGCTGTCTAGTTTTGTATTCTCGTTGTGCTAGTTTATCTCTCTTCTTCGCTATGTGAAATGCCAACAGCTTCGTCTAGGAATTGAACTAGAATAGACGAATCCATTTTCCCTGACTCTAACCACTAGCCCACGCGCCTCCATATATAATATATATATATATATATATATATATATATATATTATATAATATATTATCATAAAGGTACACGGTAATAACCTACTCAAGTTTCACCATAAGGATCTTCAGGGTTAAATCCGCTGGATTAATCAAGATATTGATTAATTGCAGTTGATTTCACATGTGTATTTTTTTGCGATGAACGGTTGATTATAGGTCCGCGGTCGAAGAACGCTGATTTAAAATTCAAAAATTCAAATAAAGGTGAAGTTGCATCAAAATATTTGTCAATCCTCACGACGAGACTTCACATCCGGGTTACTCTGCACAGTTTAGTAATTCAAAATAAGGATCAAAATATAAACATTGTTAGAAATCCGCTTTGTGCTATTGTCCATTATTACTTAATCGTGATTTGAATCCTCGTGGGATGCCCCATTTAAATCCCTATGTAAAAAATAGAACTTGCATTGATCCATCTACTCTGAAAAGAAATGTTAATGTCTACTATCTGAAATATCAAATGAAAAACAAATCCATGTTTTTATCATTTACATTTTATTTTTTAATCATCTTCACAAATATAAATCAAATCTCTATTATTTTTGCCCAAAAACCAAGCCCTGGTGATATTTAATGTGTATATATATTACTTTGTCGTTAATTGTTTTATTTTCAAAGTTTCCTCTGGACATACATATACAAACAACTGCCCTTTATATATGTATAGATAAAACATATTTGTTTGAATTTTGACAGCAAATTTTTTTATGTCTTTTATGTCTATTAAAAAGAAAAGTAAGTAAAGAACCGGTTTGGCTCAGTCGGTAGAACATCCTGCTAGAAATCACAAGGTTCCTGATTTGGTACTGGTCCTCGCCAACTCAGCGTATAAGTAGCACAGGGATCTTTGCGGTAAAGTGAGGAGCTGATGGTAGGTGTAGCACTCCACCTCAGATGCTGAAATAATCTGCTTGGTCTAGCACTAATGAAAAGGGGATAGACTCCCTTGCTATATGGCTCATACGGACATTAGGCCACCGTCGATTTTTATTATAAAGAATATAAGATTTCAAAAATCTGTTTACATTTTTTACGAAAGCAGAAAATTTTTTTTTTAAACCAACTGGAGGGTGGTTATTTTGCTAGTTCATAAAATTGATTTAATGTCTATCACCGGCTACTTTATTATTGTGTTTGTTTATAAATCAAACATATACAGATAAACGTCTTTGGACATAACACTGAATGGATTTAATGTCCATCATTGGCTACTTTACTGTTGTGTTTGTTTATAAACTAATCATATGTATATATAAAGCTCTTTGAAAATATCTTAAAATAGAATTAGTGTCCCTCGCTGGCTACTTTCTTGTTGTGTTTGTTTATAACAGTCAAGGACAAACTGTAGCCCACAGGCCAGATGTGACTTGCAGTGCTTGCTCAAAAGCCTAAAAAATTAAAAAATAAAGTTTAAAATTTTAAAAAATTCTTTGTATAGTCAAATGTATAAATCAGAAACCAATAAAGTTATCTAATGTATAGAGTTTTACAAGAAAATTATTTACAAACATGAAATTGTCACCTCATGTTCTTCTACATTTAATTTTATATTTCATCATACGATGTAACTTTTATGTACATTTTTATTACTAGCAAATTCTAATAAGAATGAAAGTAAACTCTAGGGGGACACAGTTAAATCCGACGCATTTGCTCTCCCAACTGACCAAGTGTTCAGTCTGGAACAAACTCTCCCAGCAATGCTGCACTCTTCTCACCAACACTATCCAAATATCTTTTTCTCTTCCACTCGTCGCAACAGCCAAAAAGCTACTGCAGGCTTTCTCCTGGTCTGGGAGGGCAGGTCCTTAAATACACAATTACTGTCTTCATTCGGGCTCCTTACTCTGAATTGCCCATGCAGTACGTGCGACATTCATCAGCACGTGTCAATCCTCACGACGAGACTTCACATCCGGGTTACTCTGCACAGTTTAGTAATTCACATGCGTCAGGCCACGACTCACGATCAGGAGGATGTGAGTTCAATCTCCCCACTCGCCCCTGATCTCATTCTGCATGCCAAACACAGTCGTGCATGCTTCGAACCACTACATGTGTAGTTTCTCTCGCCACACAAATATATGCACCCTCCAGGTGCAAGTATTTAAGATTTAATGTAATAAAATATTATATCAAATTAGAAAGACTAATTAAACTAAATAAGAACAGATAAAAAGATTTGAAACAGAGGGGAAGGTATAATCGAAAAATAGAACAACTGAAACTTACTCTTCCATCACTCCCATTTTTCATTGCTAAATTTTCCTAATTTAACTATTTAGTTAAAATAGGAAGTAAAGAATAAAATTACACTTATTTCTTCTTGTTAATGGATTTCTTTTAAGATTTATCCTGAGATTTTTGCTTATATTCATTAAGATAAAACCAAACAATTAGAAATCAATAATACTAAGCATATATTTATCAAAATCAAATTTTTAACATCAATATGCAAATTAGCCTTCCCGTTCACTCTGTAAACCACTATTTTGTAGTATATATAAATAGAATTTTATGTTAGTATGTAAATATGGCCAACAGTTTGAATAATGTATAACAATTTTAATAATAATTGGGGTTTGAATAAAAATAAATCATAGAGAATATGATGCAAATAATTAAGGGAATTGTGACTTGAGTAGTGATATAGTTTCGGTTACAGGCAGACAGACACACAATCTCCATTATAATAAGATGGTTGGTTGGCTGGTTAGATTTATGGCATGTCAACCCTTGTTGAGTTATTTTATACCGAAGACATTTTGTTTGATTGATGGATATTTAAAATTCTTTTTTTATACTCAATTTTTTAAAAACACATTTTTTTCTATTTAACCCATAGATGGGACCCAAACAGGTACTACCACTCTGGGTCAGGGTGGACCTGGAAGTAATGGCAATGAGGGGGCACTTCACATTCCCCAGAGCTGCAAAATTAGAACTTACTTGTAGTAACCAGTCGTCCAGCAAAGATCTACATAGACTAGCTCTGTGCAGATACTGGATGTTGCACAGAGGACCTACTAGGGACAATGAGTGATAGGGACAGTTGTCGAGAGGTTGTCATGGATATCCATGCAGCTGGCATGACATAATGATGATGTTATATGAATCCAATCATTACTGACCTGTAAGCATTTTTAAGTGATACTTAAGCAATTGTAATGTTATGTTTGTATTTTTGAAATGAAAAACATTCCACATTGGCTGTGGATTTTTTCAGGATAATAACATAGGTGTCATTGTTATCATTGTTGTTGTTGACAATAATTGCAATAATGAAAACAACCACTTCAATAACAATAATATATGGGTCAGACAATGAATAAAGAGTTAGCAATAGGAAGTAATGTTTTTTATTACATGAATGTATTGGAAAGGGTTTTACTATAGGAATGCATTGAAAAAGGTTTACTATGGAATACATGGGAAAAGGTTTTACTATAAGAATGTATTGGAAAGGGTTTTACTATAGGAATGAATTGGAAAAGGGTTTTACTATAGGAATGCATTGGAAAGTGGTTTTACTATAGGAATCATTGAAAAAGGTTTTACTATAGGAATGCATTGGAAAAGGGTTTTACTATAGGAATGCATTGGAAAAGGGTTTTACTATAGGAATGCATTGGAAAAGGGTTTTACTATAGGAATGAATTGGAAAAGGGTTTTACTATAGGAATGAATTGGAAAAGGGTTTTTACTATAGGAATGCATTGGAAAGTGGTTTTACTATAGGAAATCATTGGAAAAGGGTTTTACTATAGGAATGCATTGGAAAGGGTTTTACTATAGGAATGCATTGGAAAAGGGTTTTACTATAGGAATGCATTGGAAAGGGTTTTACTATATGAATATATCGGAAAAGGGTTTGCATTGAAATGCATTGGAAAACAGTTTTACTATAGGAATGTATTGGAAAGGAATTTACTATAGAAATACATTGGAAAGGGTTTTACTATAGGAATTTACACACACATACATACATACATACATACACACACACACACACATATATATATATATATATATATATATATATATACTATATGTGTGTGTGTGTGTGTGTGTGTGTGTGTGTGTGTGTCATTGTCAAGAGAAAATGCTTTTGTGAAACAATGCTTTTATTTTTAATTTTTTTAAAAAAGTTTTCAAAAATATTTGATAAGCCGCAAAAAAGGGAATGGAAAATGTAATGGTGAAGTGTCATATTCATTTATTTTAGTGTATATATACATATGTATAAATTTATTTTATTACTATTAGCAAATATATATACACCCTCCAGGTGCAAATATTTAAGTTTTAAGGTAATAAAATATCATATCAAATTAGAAAGACTAATGAAACTAAATAAGAATGCTGATAAAAAAAAATTTGAAACAGAGGTGGGTATAATAAAAAAAAATAAAATCACTCTGAAACTAACTCTTCCATCACTCATTGCTGAATTTTCCTAATTTGACTTTAGTAAAACTAGGAAGTAAAGAATTAAATTACAATTATTTCTTCTTGTTAATGGATTTCTTTTAAGATTTCTTTTAAGATATATTTATATATATATATGTGTGAAAGGTAAAATGGATATGAATCAAACAATATGTGTAGAAAGTTTGTAGAAAAGACAAGATGTTAAAAGTTTTGCTGACAGAAATCTGTTTCGACCATATGAACAGGTCTTTATCAAAGCAACATTGTAAATGGAAAGACGAAATAAATAACTTTTTAATTTATAAAAAGTTATAAATAAATAACTTTTAACATCTTGTTTTTTTATACAAACTTTCTACATATATATGTGTGTGTGTGTGTGTGTGTATTTTTTTATTTCTAAACTCTGATAGTATAAAAAGAACTCCTGGCTTTATAGTTTGTAATTGTACAAATTTGCCTGGAGAAAAAGAATTTATATAAAAAAAGAAAAGACCAAATCATCTGCACCTCCTGAAAATAATCAGATGGTACCATTAAAATGGTCAAAAGATAAAAATACTGTAAGAGTTGCCTAAGTTAAATATACTAAAGTGCTCAATACAAAAAGTAGAGCTGATAAATAGGCTTACTTTATTATTATCTCTTTCTCTCTCTCTCTCTCTCTCTATATATATATATATATATATATATATATATATATATATATGAAGAAAAGGAAGTGAATCCGACGGTATGTAGTATATTAAGAAAGATTGAAAAAACACAGGTTTAAATGAGTTAAGTGGTGAGATAATTGGCTGACGCTGCGGTGTTTCGATCTATTAATTAGATCCTCTTCAGGGCATCCAACAAATGCTCTGAAGATGATCTAATTAATAGATCGAAACACTGCAGCGTCGGCCAATTATCTCACCACTTAACTCATTTAAACCTGTGTTTTTTCAATCTTTCTTAATATACTACATATATATATATATATATATATATATAATATATATTATATATAGATAGATAGAGATTATTTTTATTTAGCATTTTTTATGGAAACTGAGGGGTAATAGTATTTCTAACCTCATCTCAGACAAACATCTGTGGGACTAACTTTTAAAAAAATCCCTCTCTACCCAGGCGATGCTGGGTAGCTGCTGCTAGTTTTCTAATAAAACCAAGTTTCTAACAGTTGAATTCAAATTAATTCAAATATTTAAGCTTTTTCTTTTGGGAGTCAAAACTATTGTGTTTTGATTATCGTCTGTTGTAAAACAAAATTTTACAACAATCAATAATCAAAACATTGTATGATGAAATATAAAATAAAATAATAATATAAATTATAATAATGAAATAAATCATAATATAATAAATATTATAGATAAATAAAAGTTTCATAAATGTGTTTAAATATTATAAATAAATAAAAGTTTCATAAATGTGTTTAAATATAAATAAATGAAATATATAAAATATTATAAATAAATAAATATTATGTGTCAATAAATTATAATTATATAAAATTTAATGTAGAACATTATCTTTTTTTAGTGGTTTGAAGGCATTAAAATCAACAAGATATTTGTCAATAAAAACGCCTTCAAACCGCTAAAAAAACTTTTCAAAGTGGGGGGGGGTAAAATATTTACATTTACTTGTCAAAAAAACACTTTAAACATCACTTTCATATCGCATTAACTTTTTGGGAAAAAATGCCTTCAAACAGTTAAGGAGTTCTAAACTAGCACAGGTTACATTTTGGGCAGTCACCGCTTAGCATTTTTTTATGGGCAGGAGGCCAGGATGCACAAATGTGATATGCACCCAAGAATGTAAAAAACAAAACGGTATTTGGCATGAGATAAGCCAATGAGGTGACATGCTGTAAAATCCAACCAACCAACCAACCAACCACCTTGTAGCACCTATTTGATTAAAAAGGTTGGGTGTTTGCTATTAGAGCAATTTTGGTGGCACCTTTCTGTCCACTAAGGACGATGGCATTGTGTCGTCCCCCCCCAAAAAAAAATAGAAATTATCTGCATCTGCAGAAGTGACTCTACAGGCCAATTCTTGAGTGACAGTCTTTGGTGCACTGAATGCACACAAACTGTGATGCTTTCTGGGGCTGCTGTCTTTTCTCTCTCTTTCTGGCTCTCTTTGCTGTCGAGGCTACTCTTCTCTCCGCCTCACCCCTCTCCTTACCTTGCTTAACATTAAGGCGCCAGGCTGCTCTATTTTTTGCATCTACCTCCCACGTGTGTGTATCAATATGGCATATCCTTACCCCAAAAGGGTTGGGGTAATCATATAGGTGCTTGGGCTTGTCATGACCAGCTGATTGATTGTAGAGGATCTTTCTGACTGTCTGTCTAGCCAGAGTAAGGACTAAAGTGGAGTGTTGCATGTCATGGACTGCTCAGCCACCAGGATTCCATCCTTAAGCCTCACAGGTCACCATCTATGGCTAACAGTTAGGACTAAACATGTAGGTACTCGTGTTTGATGCGACCACTCGTCTAGTCCAGTAAGGGCCAAAGTAGGGAGTTGCAAGTCATGTGACTGCTTAGGTGACTGGGCCCTCACCAACTACTCAGCCACTAGGATACCTTCCTTAAGTATTATGGGTCACCACCCAGGGACAACAGTTAGCCCCATTAGAGGGTGGAATCTTACCCCCCTGCAGTGGTGCAGTTAGCTTATTCTACAACCCCACTTGACAGGGTGAGTGATAGAGGTAATAAATAAAGAAAATTACTATATCTGTTCCATAATAGTCATTACATGTGTATATAAATTTTATACTGTAAACTTTTATGGGACAGAAAATAGTAATTTTCCTTATTTATTACCCCTGTCCCATAATAGTTAATACATTTATTGTATAAAATTTATATGAAGTTGTAACAATTATTATGGGACAGATATAGTAATTTTCATTTTTATAACATCTGTCCCATAATAGTTGATACATTTGGTGTAGAAAATTTATATGGAGTTGTAACAATTATTATGGGATAGATATAATAATTTTCATTTTTATAACATCTGTCCATAATAGTTGATACATTTGGTGTAGAAATTTATATGGAGTTGTAACAATTATTATGGGATAGATATAATAATTTTCATTTTTATAACATCTATCCCATAATAGTTGATACATTTGGTGTAGAAAATTTATATGGAGTTGTAACAATTATTATGGGACAGATATAGTAATTTTCATTTTTATAACATCTGTCCCATAATAGTTGATACATTTGGTGTATAAAATTTATATGAAGTTGTAACAATTATTATGGGACAGAAAATAGTAATTTTCAATTTTATAACATCTATCCCATAATAGTTGATACATTTGGTGTAAAATTTATATGCAGTTGTAACAATTATTATGGGACAGATATAGTAATTTTCATTTTTATAACATCTGTCCCATAATAGTTGATACATTTGGTGTAGAAAATTTATATAAGTTGTAACAATTATTATGGGACAGAAAATAGTAATTTTCATTTTTATAACATCTGTCCCATAATAGTTGATACATTTGGTGTAGAAAATTTATATAAAGTTGTAACAATTATTATGGGACAGATATAGTAATTTTCATTTTTTATAACATCTGTCCATAATAGTTGATACATTTGGTGTATAAATTTATATGAAGTTGTAACAATTATTATGGGACAGATATAGGGATTTTCATTTTTATAACACCCATCCCATAATAGTTGATACATTTGGTGTAGAAAATTTATATGCAGTTGTAACAATTATTATGGGACAGATATAGTAATTTTCATTTTTATAACATCTGTCCCATAATAGTTGATACATTTGGTATAGAAAATTTATATGCAGTTGTAACAATTATTATGGGACAGATATAGTAATTTTCATTTTTATAACATCTGTCCCATAATAGTTGATACATTTGGTGTAGAAAATTTATATGCAGTTGTAACAATTATTATGGGACAGATATAGTAATTTTCATTTTTATAACATCTGTCCCATAATAGTTGATACATTTGGTGTAGAAAATTTATATGCAGTTGTAACAATTATTATGGGACAGATATAGTAATTTTCATTTTATAACATCTGTCCCATAATAGTTGATACATTTGGTGTAGAAAATTTATATGCAGTTGTAACAATTATTATGGGACAGATATAGTAATTTTCATTTTTATAACATCTGTCCCATAATAGTTGATACATTTGGTATAGAAAATTTATATGCAGTTGTAACAATTATTATGGGACAGATATAGTAATTTTCATTTTTATAACATCTGTCCCATAATAGTTGATACATTTGGTGTAGAAATTTATATGCAGTTGTAACAATTATTATGGGACAGATATAGTAATTTTCATTTTATAACATCTGTCCCATAATAGTTGATACATTTGGTGTAGAAATTTATATGCAGTTGTAACAATTATTATGGACAGATATAGTAATTTTCATTTTTATAACATCTGTCCCATAATAGTTGATACATTTGGTGTATAAAATTTATATGCAATTGTAATGTATATACAGATGTAACATCTATTCTTGGACAGAGCAAGTACATTTCTGAAACATTAGTAAATTTAAAAATGAAATGTTAAAATCCAAGTATCTTCTGATTGAAAAGAAAATTAACTTTTTATTTTAAAAAATGTACTTAATTATGGCCATTACTGCATCTCTAGCCATTCATATCTATCTTATTCTCTTTCTATCTATCTATCTATCCACCCATTCATTAAGTCATTCGTTCATTGTATCTATCTATGACGCATTCTCTTCAATCTATCTATCACAGTTTGTTCATATCTATCTATCTATCTATCTATCTATCTATCTATCTATCTCAAACTTTTCAGCTATCTATCTATCTTAGTTTGTTCATAGCAGTCAGTGTTCATATCTATCTATTATATATCAGTCTGTCTATCTCTCCCCCTCCCTCTCTCTCTACATATATATACACAGATCTCTCTCTCTCTCTCTCTATATATATATATATATATATATATATATATGACTGAAGAAACATGAAACGTCAAAACACAGTGTCTGTGGATGACTTACGTATATATATATTTACCAACCCCTCCGCACGAGCAGGATGCAACACAAGGTCAATTTCTTAAGCGGAGTTCAACAGGTTTGAATTCAGAGTTTTCCTTCTCTTAGACCGGTTGCCTAACCAAGGTTAAAGAGCCCAGTCTGCCCTACTATTTACCCATAGCTGGAGGGAAAGTAGGATTCATACCTTTCCCAAGGGTATTAGCGCTAAGTGAAATGCAATTAGCACGTCCAGGATTTGAACTTGGGGCGACAAGTCCATTTCCCATGACTTTTAACCATTACACCACGCGCTTCCTATGACTTTTACACACACACACACACATATATATATATATATATATATATATATATATATATATATATATATATATATATATATAGTATCCAATTGCTGCTTTAACCTTTTTGTTGCAGTGGCATTAGTCAATTATCCAAAATTGCTTAATATATTAAAAACATAGAGCAATAATAATAATAATAATAGTTATAGTAGTAGAGAAAAAGAGTTAAGGGTCTACCATGGTTTCAATCCAAATGATTTCATCAGGAAAAAGAAATATATATATATATATATATATTTTGTGATATGGCTATTTTCAGCCGACAATATTTGGAAGAATATGTGTTTTAACCGAAGTCGAACCTAATTTATGAGAGTTAATTAATTAATTAATAATTAATTCATTAGGCGGGAATACCTATTTTTTTAAATTTTTTTAAGGATAAACAAATCGAGAAAAATCAATCTCTGTATGTACATTTCGGCCTATTAGGCCTCATCAGCAGAGCTATAGATACCAAGGCCGCCCCGTGCGCGATTCGAAACCCGATTCTTCCATATTATATATATATATATATATATATATATAAGTAAAGAAATAACAAAAGACTTAGAGATTTAGCATTATAGGCTATTTCAGGGAGCTTAGACAAATAGTCTAACTCTCCCGACTCATCAGATGCGAATGATGAATTCTTTATTACTTTAAAGGCATTTGAAAACAGATTTTTATTTTTTATTTTTTTTATTTTTTAAAATTTTATAGTCCTGTGATATGAGTTCCAAATGAAATCCTTGATGTTGCAAAAAAAAAAAAAATTTATATATATACATATATATATATAATATACCAAGTGTGTTGGTAAATCCTTGCGGAGAGAAAAAAACCCAGCAGAAAGTTTGATTGTAAAAATATACTACCAAACATCAACCAGGAAGAAAAAAATTTTTGAAAAAAAGAAAGGACCAAGATATTCGTACCAACAAAAAATAATCTATTGGTACAGTATTTGGCCAAAAGAAAAAACAATTTATATGTATATATATGTATATAAGATATATATATATTCATATAACCGCTAGGAGAAAGCTAATAAGTAAAAAGTGCTCGATACCTAAGTAGAGCCAATAATAAAGATAATCTAATGAGTCAGACGAACCTACTATTAGTTTCGCATAAAGCTCTTCAGGGCTAAAGTCTGAGTCAGATTTTAGCCCTGAAGAGCTTTATGCGAAACTAATAGTAGGTTCGTCTGACTCATTAGATTATCTTTATATATATATATATATATATATATATATATATATATATATCTTTTCTCAAAGATATTTTTACATAGAGCATTGTATTATAAGTTGTATTCATTCTCTTTCCCTTTAAAGTGTCGAAGGAAGACTACATGCTTTATTCTTACTCAGCCAGGATTTTCCCAACAATCATTTTGAAAATTAATCACCTAGAAAATTGTTCAAGTCTTTTTTGTCCTAAAAAAATGCCATGTTTTATGCGTCAGACACATTTGATCATACTCGAGTTTTGGTGAAAAATACTTAGATTTAAGAAAAAATACTTAGATTTAAGAAAAATACTTAGATTTAAGAAAAATACTTAGATTTAAGAAAAATACTTAGATTTAAGATTTAAGAAAAATGCCTAAATTTAAGAAAAATACTTAGATTTAAGAAAAATACTTAGATTTAAGAAAAAATACTTAGATTTAAGAAAAATACTTAGATTTAAGAAAAATACTTAGATTTAAGAAAAATACTTAGATCTGATTTAAGAACAAAAAGAAAGAAAAGAAAAAAAGAAAGAACAAAAGTTTGTTTTGTGTTACTTGTGGGGATTAAAATAAATTTTAAAAAATTTTTAAAAATAACAAACTCCCATGAGCCTTCACCGGAAGAACTCTCTGCACATGTGTGGGAAAAAGGACCCCCAAGAGAATCTCTCAGTCATTTGAGTTTTGGCCTTGTCTGGGACAAGACACTACTACTGGCCAGGCAGAAATCTCCTTGCCATGTAAATCATAAAACCACCCTCTGTCTTTGTTTCTTTCTTCATCGTTCCTTGAATTCCTTCCTTGTAAGCGTGACCACCAAGTAAGATGGAGTTAAAAAGCAAACCCTAAGAACACACACCAAAAATAATGCAGCCACCTATTAAACCTAAAAACATTAAACCCCTTGCCACCCCATATACTACAGTGTAAAATTTTTTTAAAAATAGATAAATAGATCACTAATTAGGACTAAGCCTATTCTAGTAGTGACCACCCCAGCGGAGTTCGAACAGGTTTCTAGCAAATATAACTGCACAAACCGAATGAGAACTCAGATGAAAGTTGAATTGGCCTCTATGTGAACTTACAATGTGTTACAAACAAGATGGCGACATCTCTACACTAGATAAATTTGTCAATGGAGCTTGCAGAGATTTTCTTTCTTTCTTTCTTTTTCTTTCTTGCAAAAGAAAAAAAAGGAAAAAAAAACAAAAAAAAATGTTATCGTACTAAAAAAAAATATGCAGACTACCCGTATGATCTAGTACTTCTTGCAAATACACGGGGTCAATTTCTTAGGCGGAGTTTAACAGGTTTGAATTCAGAGTTTTCCTTTTCCTAAACTGGTTGCCTAACCAATGTTAAATAGCCCAGTCTACCCTACTATTTACCCATAGCTAGAGGGTGAGTAGTTGAATTCATACCTTTCCCATGGGTATAATCGCTATGTGAACTGTAGCTTCATCCAGGATTTGAACTTGGGTTGACGAATCCACTTCCTACGACTCTAACCATTTGACCATGTGACTTCAACCAAGTCCACACACCCCCTCCCGGTTTAGCTCAGTCGGTAGAGCACCTACCTACGACTCTAACCATTTGACCATGTGACTTCAACTAAGTCCACACCCCCTCCCGGGTTTAGCTCAGTCGGTAGAGCACCTACCTACGACTCTAACTATTTGACCATGTGACTTCAACTAAGTCCACACCCCCTCCCCGGTTTAGCTCAGTCGGTAGAGCACCTACCTACGACTCTAACCATTTGACCATGTGACTTCAACCAAGTCCACACCCCCTCCCAGGTTTAGCTCAGTCGGTAGAGCACCTACCTAGGAATCGCAAGGTTCCTGGTTTGATACTGGTCACCACAACTCAGTGCATGAGTAGCACAGAATGAATAATCTGATCCGTGCGGTAAAGTGGCTAACTGACAGAAAGTGTAGGTGCTCCACCTCAGTAAAAACAATCTCCCTGGTCTAGCACTACCGAAAAGGAGATGGACTCCCTCGCTGTCTGGCAGATACCGTTAATAGGCCACTCCACACCTTTACTTACAGTGTAAGTAAATAAAAGTAAAGCCGGACAGCAAGGGAGTCTATCCTCTTTTCACTAGCGCTTGACCAGAGATAATTGTTTTCATGTCAGCGATAGAACACCACACCTACCATCAGTAACCCACATTACCGCACAGATCGAAGCTGTGGTACTCATGCGCTGAGTTATCGAGGGTTATAGCTAAAATAGTAGTGGCCGGTTTAGCTGTGTTGTTAGAGCGTCTCCTTTGGAACCACAAGGTTCTGTGTTCGATACCAGTCCTATTCTAGTTATAAACCTTGCCAACTCACCACTTGAGTAGAACAGTTTGGATCTGTGCGATAAAGTGGTAGGTGTGGCATTCCACTTCAGACGCAAAAACAATCTCCCTGGTCTAGCATTAGTGAAAAGGGGATAGACTCTCTTGCTGTCTGATTAATAACTACAATAGGCCACTCTAACTAACAGTAATATATATATATATATATATATATATATATATATATATATAGATGAGAGGTATCCAAAACTTGATAGTAAGGGATGATTCTATATGTGATTTCTAAGATACACTGTATTATTATTGTATGATCCAGTATGTATAAATACAGTGAATATTTAAATCACTAAAGAGAGCTCAATGTATAATAAACTTTTTAGATTATATACAGAGCAATATTTATCTTAGAAAGGAAGGAAAAACTCAACACTATAATTCCATAATAAATTTATTTCGACCAAAATTGGGGCCTATATAAATCTAAGTTGATTTAATATAGCTCCCCAAAATTCAGTCTCATCAGATGGAAGATCAGGTTATTTTCCTATCTTCCATCTGATGAGACTGGATTTTGGGGACCTATATTAAATCAACTTGATTTATAAAGGCCCCAATTTTGGTCGAAATAAATATATTATGGAATTATGGTGTTGAATTTTTCCTTTCTAAGATACATATATATATATATATATATATATATATATATATATATATATATATAGTCATCCACAGATACTGTGTTTTGATGTATCACATCTCCTCAGTGTGGCTAGACTTAGCAGGCTACCTCCAGCTGGGATCGAATCTCGACCGATTTTTCATCATAGATCCTAAGTCCTGGGCCATCAGCACACCTACAAGAGGGAAGAAGAATTTGATTGATAAATACATATATAATATACATATACATACACATATACATATATATATATATATATATATATGTGTGTGTGTGTGTGTGTGTGTGTGTGTGTGTAGTACCTAAAAATCTGTGTGTGCCTTTTGTGGGCACCTCGCATGATTAGCCTACTATTGTTAGTGAGTTTGATTCTCACTGGGTGCACCTTACTTTCGGCCAAGCTTATATCCGCCTGTCGTCAGTTTTATTTTTACCATGTCTCATAACTAAGTAGGTTTTTTTCTTCTTCTTTTAAACCAGGAAGATGATTTCTACGAGTAATTATACGTAAATCTCAGATATTGAATTTTACGTAAATAGAAAGAGAAATATCCAATTTAAATATGTTGAATTACGTGACTCATAAAAAAATGAGTTTTCTTTTTGGTGGTGGGGGTTATGTAGGGATGGTGCTACGGAAGAAAATTAGTATATATTTTTTTCGTGGAATTGTTAGAAGAAATTTATTCTTGACGAAGTAAACTTGTATAAGTCGGGTTCCTCTTTCTCTTAAAAGAAATATTATTATTAGTAGTAGTAGTCGCATTAGTATTATTATTATTAATAGTAGTAGTATAATCATTAAGGGTATATATATTATTAGTATTATTTGTATTAGTATGGGTTATTATCATTAGTAGTAGTAGTTGTAGTATTAGTTAGTAATTTCCTTTTGGGTTGCTTTTTAGATAGGGGTACGGGAAAAAAAATTTTCGTGGAATTGTTATAGGGAATTTATTCTTGACGAAGTAAACTTATATAAGTCGTGTTCCTCTTTCTCTTAAAAGAATTATTATTATCATCATTATCAATTATCATTATTATTAGTAGTAATACTAGTAGTTGTAGTATTAGTAGTACGTACAATTATTATTAGTATTATTACTATTAGTAGTAGTATTAGTTTAATCAATAAGAAATGTATTTTTTAGTTTGTTTAGTACGTGCTTCTTGGAGAAAGAAAGTGATGAGGTAAAAACACGTGCTTTACTCACTTAAAAAAAAAAAAGAAAAGAAAGAGACTGATGAAAGGCTGAAAAAAAAAGAAAGAAACAAAAAAGAAAGAAAGAAAGAAAGAAAGAAAAAAAAATTGCTGATTGAAGGTTTAATTGACTTTCTCCCCTAAGTCATTCCAACCAGAGCGCACTGACAATTGCCTTCTTTCTATCTAAAGAGTAAAGACTATTTTCCAACCCAGTTGCTTGGATGGATGGACGGATATACATACATACATATATTAATATTATTCTCTTAAAAAAAAAATTCCCGTTAACATTCCCCGTCATATCGGATTTCTTTACGGATAATTCCAGCCTGGAGTTAAATTTTTAAACTGCGTATATATATATACATATATATATATATATATGAGCAAAGAATTGGAAGATGTACGTCAAAGAAACGTACAGTATCTATGTTTTAAAAAAAAAAGAAGAAAGAAAGGATTGTTTAAATGTCTACCACTTTAAACCACTTGCTCTTTCCTCAAAATCGTCAAAATATATTACAGACAATTTTGTTTAGATATGTCAAATCTATCTATCTAAATAAAATAAAAAATGGTAAGTAATCTCTGTGTATTCATCTATTATTTTTTTTTACGATAAAACTACACTACAAAGTTTTCATTTCATTTTGTGTATAAATCTCCGTGTTGTGGTTTCTTTAAAATACCAAAGTGGAATTTTTGACGAAACAAAAATTTAATATTTTCCCCAACTTTAACTGATTTCATAAATAATTTAAAGTCACTTTACATTAATATAAGATTATCTTTTATTTCTTAAAATATAATACTTTCTTAATACATTCATTAATTTATTCTAATTTAATTATTAACTTTCCCGCGTGTATTGTTTCAGCTAGAGTCGTTTGATTAATCTTTCCTCTATTTCGTTTCGTTTCAAATAATGCTGACAACTTTTCCTTCCGACCGAATTTCGGTTTCCAGTTTTACTGTTTTGTTGGTGGGGGGTAAAATGTCACTAAACGAAAAATATAGATATGTATTTTTGAATTATCAATCGAATTAACTGAAAATGTTATTCTATCTCTATTTCTTTCCTCCCATCTACAATCTTGAGCTTAGTGGGAGAAGAAGAAGAAGAGATTTTATTCGTTATGCAGCTTCATCATAGAACCAACTCTTCGGCAACATTTTGAGCATCCGTAAATTTACCATCATGTGAATTTTTTTTTTTTTTTTTGAAAACTCCTAATCAGCTTCATCTTTTGCTTTTCATACCATCTGATGGTATTGACGTTTTCGCGTGGGGGGTATTATGGTCGGTCTCCTCGTTTGAATTGCTAACGAAGACCTTTGACACTAACTTCGAAGATCGAAAACCCACGTGTTTCATTATTTTTGTCACCCCCCTTTTTTCTTTTTCTTACGGATTTTACATTTTTTGAGAGTACAACTACAACTGCTGTTTTGGGATGATCGCCTCGGCGTTTAATATGGAAGGCGAAAGGTGACAGGGAAAAAAAATGAAAACAACGGCCAACGTGCCTCGTTATTATTGACGGTTTGTACAAGATTATTTCTTAAATTTGACATTGCACATTTTCTTCTTTTTTTTAAAATCTTATTTAATATTTTTTAAAAGATTTTTTATTACCTATTATGTTTAAAATTTCATAACGTCGTTTTAGAAACGCTGAATAATTAAGTTATTTAATTTGAAAAAAAAAAGAAGATAACTTTCCTTCATCATTACGGAAAGATGTTCATATGTTCATGCTTGTCTTTAGTTAGCACAGTTTACGATTTAAAAAAAACAACAAAATAGATACAATTCTGCCAGTCTTTCAAGATGTTTTTAGTGGAGTTCATTTTAAATAATAATAATAGTTTCATTTATATAAACTTATTTTATTGATGATTAACTTTTAATGTTACAACCTATCCCTTTTTTTTTTCTTTTTCGTCTTAATATCATTTTCTCAAAATTCCGAATATTTCAAAAACAATTATCAGTATTTTTTTTATTCATTTACCTATAGATTTTTTTCTATTAATATAATTTTATTTCAGCCGTTTAAATATGTTTAAAAACGAGAGTTAAAAAAAACAACTTTTTTTTCCTTAGACAAAAAAAAAAAAAATTCATTCATTCATAAAAATCAAAACCTTCGCTAACGTAAAAATCGATTTCATAGTAAAATTCACAAATGAATTAAAATTTAATTTTTCCAAGGGGAAGGGCTCAACCAAACCCCAATATTTTTGATTTGAATGATTCTCTTCGCTTGGTTATTGTTATTAAGTAAGCAAAATAACTAGGATTTAAAATCCTTCTTTTTTTTTATCTGACGTAGGTGTTTTACTGTCATGGTGTTAACATCAGACAACAAACGTTTGTTTGTTGTAAAACTCTAAAAGAAAACCCCCAAAAACGACACGTCTGTTAAAAGATCATTAAATACAATTATTTACCTACCATTTAGTGACTTTATTATTATAATTATATCTATTAATGTTTCACCTGTACCTGACTAATTATTAGACAAACACGAAACACTTCCTTGTCCACCTTACATTTTATTGCTACTCACAATTAAATAAATAAATAAATAATACCGTGGCTCATTTTGTAAGCATGTCGATTTTCTTTAACTATCGTTTCGGGTTCAAGCTTTGAAGTCAGCAGTAAACATCTTTTAGAAAACCTTTATATTCATATTTAAACATTTTTTAAATGTAAATGTGATATCTGATGATACACATGGATAGACGGTTTATGTAGTATAAGTAAAAGCGTTGGTAGTAAATTTTACTAAGTAAAACGAAATGAAAATAACAAGATCGGATTTAATAAACGTACGATTCTTTGGATTATTCGGACTATTGTCCTCATCTTTATTGTTAAATAAACAATAAACATGAGGACAATAGTCCGAATAATCCAAGTTATTAAGCCTCATTTAAAAAATTCAGAGAAATAGTACGATTCTTTAAATTATTATTATTATTTATCTAAAAGGTAACTAACTACTAACTAAAAGAAAAAAAGATTATTATTATAATTATTATTATTTATCTAAAAGGTACATTATAACTACCATATCTATACTTTTTAAAAATAATTTAGGCTCTTCTCTCTTTCTTTAAGCCCCCCACCCCCAAGCTGTAATCATCTTTTCACTATATAAAACTACTTGTACTTTCCCCTTGGTGTGTGTGTGTATCGATGTCATTTTCGTTCTGGATGTAGCTCATCTGGTAAAGATGTTACTTTCTTTTTACTTTCTGACTTAAAAAAAAAAATTAATTCTAAAAAAAAAATTAAATTATTTTTATTTATTTATTTATTTATTTTTGAGTCATTTTCATATGCCCCCAAATTTAAGTCGTTTACTCGCTTTGGGGTACTATTGACTATTCGGTTTTGTAATAGGATACCTGTTGTAGGAAATGTTTGGGCGACTCTTCGCAGTAATTCGCCTCGCAGACACCATAATTTTACAACTATTAGTGAGTTCGATTCTCACTGTGTGCCCTAAACTTGGTAGAATTGACTAAACTCAAATAAAACGTTGGTTTACTTAACTGATAGTAGAATACATACAAAAATCAACGGCCTTTCACTCTTCATTTCAAGTGCTTTACCTTTGCTTTTACGACCCTCCGGCTTCTGTGGTCAGTCTAGAATTTGTGCTGGGGACAAAACGTGTATTTAATCTTCAGATATGGTCTTTTGTGCTAAGCTCAAATATGGTAAGTTTATTTATTTTATACAATCAATTAATTTATCTTTAGAAAAATTAAGATCCCCGTACCTAATGCAGTCTCTCTTTAAATGCTTGGGTAAAAAAAAGACTCTTGTCTTAAGGAAGGTTTAAAAAAAAAAATTATTATATTACTTCTCGTTAGTTTTTCACACCGGCTCTAACTGGTGGTTTTTCACTGGGGTTGAGTGACAGCAAGTCCCCTTACGTTTCCATATCTCTTGTCTTCTAAGTATTCTAGCCGATTTTTAGAAGTGCTGTGGTCTGGATGGTTTCAATTTTTTCCTCTAATCTTTAGTTCGTCAAACCTTTTTTTTCCAGATTCTTGGGGGCTGTTCCAAGGGCCCCAACCATTATCATTATTATTATTATTAGCTTTACACACCAGCGTTAGCTGATGGTGTTCCATTGGAGTTTGAGTGACAGCAAGTCTTCTCAGGTCTCCAGATTGTTGTTGTTTATTATTATCATTATTATTTTCTTCGTATTTATTCATTTTGTTATTATTATTATTATTATTATTATTACTCCTTACGAGTTTTTCATACCAGTTCTTACTGTTAGTCTTACAGGAGTCAACAAGTCTCCATAACTCTTCCAAGTATTCTAGCTGATTTTAACAATGCCGTGGTCTGTATGGTCTCAATTCTTCCTCTGATTTCCAATTCCCTCAGTCTTCTTTTCAAGCTCCTAAGGACCTTCTAAGCACGCCAATAACTACTGGTATCACCGTCATTTATTATTTATTTATTTATAATAAAAACTTTGCTTAGTCAGAATATTAGAAACACCCACGAATTATCTTTAATTTAGCGAATTGATCTGTGAGACTAACTTGTTCTATTAATCTTGGGTACAAATGCAGAATAGCGCGCAATAGATAATATCAATAGATTACGTATAAAAAGCACCGAAAACACCCGAAACCTTTGAGACGTTAGGATAAGGGTTACACAACTTCGGGAGTTTCCGTAATCTAATGCTATTTATACGTAAAATGCGATTCTAATGATATTATCTCTTGCGCGCTATTCTGCATTTGTACCTAATCTTGTCTGGCTCAAGGCTAAAATAGTGGAGTATTCAGTAATGATCGAACTAGTTGGAAAGCCTAAATTCGCTTGGTAACAAGGCACCCTTTTTATTTGTTTTGTTTTAATAAAAGGATGTAGATAGTTATCTTCTCAAAAGTAAAGGAAGGCGGAGGCTGGCTTATTTCACCATCTGGTATGATTTCTACGAAATTGAAATATACACAGTGGAAAGCGGGAATGTTTTTATTTGTATTTTTTTTATCAATGACTATTTTGGCCAGTTTTGTACCTTGTGGTAATTTTAGTGTTTCGTTATGCAACCCCTGGGTAGTATGATTTTCGTAGATAGCAGCAGTCCATGATGATAGTGATGCTTCTATTCAGGAAGGAGTGAAAGATTCTCATTACCGTTTCATAAAACCGTGGTTCGTGATGATATTGATGCTTCTATATAGTAAAGAGGGAGAAGGATTCTAATTAGTATTTCATAGTTAACAGCAGTCCATGATTATAGTGATACTTCTATTTAGGAATGAGTGGAGGGCTCTAATTTAATGTTTCATAGTTAAAACTGCAGTCCATGATGATATTGATGCTTCTGTTTAAGATCGAATGAAAGATTAATATTTCATTGTTAACAGCGGCCCATGATTGTATTGATGCTTCTATTTAAGGAGTGAAAGATTCTAATTAGTGTTTAGTTAACTGCCATCCATGATGATATTGATGCTTCTATTTAGGAAGGAGTGAAGGATTCTAATCACCATTTCATAGTTAAAGTGGTCCATGATGATATTGATCCTTCTATTTAGGAAGGAGTGGAGGATTCTAAATAGGTGCCTCACACTTCTAGCCTTGTGCCACAACAAAGCTAAGCTTAGTAAATAACTTTCATAGTTAAGTAGTCCATGATGATACTGATGCATATATCCAGGAAGGAGTCAACGATTCTACATAGTTTTTCATAGTTAACCGTCCATGATGATAGTGATGCTTCTATTTAAGGAGTGGAATTTTTTTTGTATATTATACCATTACCAACCATTTTAAGTGCATTGCGCTAAAAAAAATCTTGGTTTATGTTTGTGATCAAAAAGTATCAAGACTAAAGATTTAATTTTTAAATTAAAAAAATCAGTTAAGCTTGTCATAGGAATGGAAATAAAACATTTATATTTGAACTGAACAAGAACCTAAGCGTAGGCGAACTGCCCACTGTCTTTATCACTACTCTGCCACTTGGCTTTGTTTATTTTAGCGGTATTCGTATCTAGAAGTTTAACGCACCAAATTTTATAAAGCTAACTGGTTTGGGTGTGTGCTTGCTTGATCAGGTTTGTTGACAATAAAAAATTTTTTTATTGAAAACCAGGTATAATTAAAAAAAAAAGGTAATTTATGAGGAAGTGCGTCCCGGTCTCCTGCCTCAAAAATTGCTACCCGGTGACTATTAAAATAACAACCCCAGCTCGTCGTAATTCTTGTTTATTTATCGTAATTTGTCGTAATTCTTGTTTAGATATGAAGATGGATATATAGTTTGGAATAGACTGAGATAGATAGATAAACAAACAAAATAATATAGATAGATAGATATGAACAAATGGAGATAGATAGATATTTTCGACCAGTAAATGTATTTGGGGGGGGTCGCTTCTTTTTTTGTCGTAATTATTGTTTATTTAAACTAAAAACAAGACATTAAACAAACTGAATAAAAAAAATCATAGTATTTAAAGTAATATAGATAAATATGGAACAAATTGAGATAGATGGATAGTTTTGAATAGTCTGAGCTGGGTCGTTATTTTAATAGTCACCGGGTAGCAATTTTTGAGGCAGGAGACCGGGACGCACTTCCTCATAAATCCCCCCCCCAAAAAAAAAAATCCCCTATAAAATGACTAAAATTTTTGAAATTGCCTATTTATTTATTTTGAAAGAGGCTACCCTACTTTTATGCTTATTTTACCGGCCCTGAAAATATGTTTATTATGAATGCAAGTAATGTTAAAAATAACTACACAGATTTAACATAAAAGTTAATTTAAATTCATTCATATTTATATTTTGTGAAGGATAAAGATATAAAAAATATTCTTCAAAATGAAAATAGATACTATTAATGACTTTTATCAGACATGTGAATTTTCACAAAATTAGAAGGAAAAAAAAATGAAAGGAAATGATAAAGGTAAATTTGACAATCATTAATTTTTTCCAAAGTGGAAAAATGGCATTTTCCACTATTAATTGTTAAAACATAGAACTGTAACCCTAAACCCAACAAGGTGAATTCTTGTCAAGTACCATTTTAAGAAATTAGCTTTTAGATAAACTGTTTTAAAGTTTGTATCACAGAATTGCACAACTACTTTTTAAGCAATTAACTTTTAGTTGAGATAATCCCTGATTGCTCGTCAACAACCATTTTAATCTTTTAGCTTTTTAGATAGTTTGAAATATATTCAAATATATTTGCTAGAAAAATAGCCTGTGGTCTATTATACTAGGACCGGTAAAATAAACTTGAAAAGCATTTTACCGGGACCGGCAAACTAACCTATTCGATTTCTTTTTTACGACCCTTTTTTTCTTTTAGGAATAAGTTACCCCCCCCCCACACACACACACACACACCTCATGCAGAGGTGCAATGGGAGAGGTCTTACCCTCTGCAGGGGCCTTACGGTTAAGTCACGTTGAAAAACCGGTTCCTGTTAGATCACCGAAGTTAAGCAGTGATGAGCCTGTTCAATATTTAGATGGGTGACCATTTAAGCAACAGCAAGTACTGTAAGAAACTGAATATCAAAATTTGGCATTAAATGACCCAAAAAGGGTTGTCATGCCGTAAAATAAAACAACAAACCATCTGCTGGTGGTGCAGCCTGTGTATTAGACAGGAATACTTAATAACACTGTAAATATATTATTGATAACTTTTGCCTACTTTAAACCGCTTACAGTGGCTCTTCCACCTGCGTTTTCTACGCATACTACACTCAAGAAAAGTACAAAAACTAATGATTAGTTCATTATGATTGATCAGGACTCTGATTACAATAATAGGACTTTAATTGAATAGAATGAGTTCTGAGGTGAATCAATAGTGAACTTTAAAATATCCTATCATACAGGTAAAATATACCAAGAAAATTCCGTGCAGCCGTGTGGGGAAATTTGGTAGTGTTAAAAAGAAATAGTGCTCTTCCAATATGTGATCTACCGAAGGTTTGTGATCTACTATTGATGGCATATGATCTACTTGGAAAAAAGGGTTAGAGTTTAAGGTTAGTTTAATGGGGAAAATAATGGGTAGATCACATATTGGAATGTAAACAACTCGGTAGATCACATATTGGATGAGAAACCATTCGGTAGATCACATATTGGAAGAACACCAGAAAAAAGTTCCTTGAAAACATGTAATTGTGCATAAATTGGTTAAACTTACAAATCGTCGTCAAAATTAAAACGGAAACTTATTTGGTGGTGCTCCATGACAGTTTAACTACAGTGTATTAATGAACTTTTTGCGAATTGGGTTACGGGTTTAAGGTTGTTTTTAATTACGTATTGCTTAAAAAACAAAAGCAAAAAACCCTAAATTACTATACATTTAATGTTGAAAAATATTTTTTTAAAAACCAAGTTTAATTAAAATTATACATTGCAATACTAACACAAACAACTGAGACTAATGTGTCTACCGTTGGATTCAATAATTAATTTCAATGGTTAATTAAATGTATAGTAATTTAAAAAAAAAACTAATACGTAATTAAAAACAAACTTAATCCCCAAACCCCTAAACCGTAACTCAATTCGCAAAAATTTCATTCATACACTGTAGTTAAACTGTCATTAATCACCACCAAATAAGTTTCCGTTTTAATTTTGAGGACGATTTGCAAGTGTCACCCATAAATTATTAGTATTAGATAGGAATACTTGAAACAATACAACAACTGTGTTCAAATTATCAGTATCAGATATAGGAATATTTTATATTTTATAATCTGTTAAAAAATCTCTTACAAAATAAATACACAAATTTGAATATAAACATACAATGAACGCGATTCCCTAACCTCTGCGCAGTACTTGTATCCGTATAGAACTGGTCAGTGTAGGTCTTTGCTGGACGGTCCACACTAACGTACCCAAATGCAGGTTTCTACAGGAGAACGTCACTTAGGAGTTCGTCCTTGCTTCTACGACAGTGTCCAGCATATCTTGTTGGTCTCGGATGGTTTGTGTGATAGGGGCAAGTGGTCGTGCAGCTGCCTTTTTGTTTGGTGTTGTTTAGGTACCACCAATTTTCCCTGTGAAATTTACTCCCCCCTATATTTAACACAATGAAACTTGCATAAATGTTAATATTATCTTGAAATTTTTTTTGTCCATTCGAAAGAAGAAGCATTGAAAAACCTCCTCATTAATTTTTTTTTTCAGCTTACGAAAATAAGGAAAATTATAAACAAAAAACAATATTTGCATTTTTGCACCGTTAAATCAATTGAAATTTAACGTAGCCCCAAACAAGTTATGACTAGAGGCTTGAAAAAAAAAATTCTATGAAAAATAAATTAATGGTCCTATTTTCACGAAAATTTCCA
Organism: Doryteuthis pealeii; assembly: GCA_023376005.1. NCBI lineage: Eukaryota > Metazoa > Mollusca > Cephalopoda > Myopsida > Loliginidae > Doryteuthis > Doryteuthis pealeii. The sequence continues at coordinate 69,735,311 of CM042167.1, forward strand.
TAAATACTTACCTTTTGATGAAAATATGTCTGAAATATTTTTTTTTTCTAAAATATATTTGGGGAATTTTTTTTTCTTACGAGGTCTACTGCCCCCCCCCCCCCCAATATTTTATTTTATGAAATATGAAAAAAATGAACCGACAAAGTTGTTTCAACGATTTGTTTAAGATCGCACGTAGTATTCTTGTGCAACCCCCATTCTCTAGGCGTTTCATTGGGGTGCAAGTGGTGCGGCCATACAGCAGCACTGATACAACTACGGCATGGAAGAATTGTCAATTCAACTTATGATTGCTAATCTTTCTAAAGCAGACCGTGCATTAACATCGCTTTCTGTCGATGTGATATTACTACCCCGCTTACTTCTCTCTATCAGTAGATTGCTTTTTAACAGCAGGTCTACCCGTATCGGGTTATTTTGTGCCCAGGGGTTAGGGAATTGCGTACATGTTTATATGTTCATTTTTTGTGTATTTTCTTCATTTTTTTAAAACAGTTATATGGTATCAAGTATTCAATGATGCTTATAGCTTTTCGATTCAGTGCACCCTGGGACGCACATGTTTGCTTTGTGTCCCTGGCAAAATTAATGGGTCCCAACTAAAGTTTCTTAATAAATTTGTAGTTTTTTTTAATTTATGATCTGGGGAAACAAGTAAAGCCGTCTAACTCCTACCTTATAACCTATCCTGTGTAATTCGTTTAATATTGAAATGTATTTACAGTTAGTTTGGTGAGGGAAGAAAAAAAAGAAAACCACTGGACACATGGATATGATTTTACTACGTCTTTTTAGATTTTTATACGTCAGGGATGCAGGACGCGTCCCTATCAGCATGTCTGAGTATTCCTATCGAATACAAGTCATTTTTCAAATAGATCTATTTGACCCATAGATAGTACCTATTAGGGTCCCATCTCTTCGGGTCATAGTGGACCTGGGAGTAATGGCAATAAAGGAGTACTCCACACTGCCCAAATCTCCAGAACTGGTACCTCACTACCAGATGCAATTTCGTGTCATATCCAGGACGTCCCATTTTTAGGGGGGAAAGGGTCTTACCTCGGTATACCCCCCAAAAATCGTTGGCTACGTTTTTAAAAACGAATTAAAATTAATTAAATCTATTATTTAAGGTTAAACTTTTGTCTAAATCGATAAGTAGTAACATAATGACCATCATTAAAAAAGAAAAATATCATTACATATGCAGTTTATTTTTAATAGATTTAAAACGATTTGTTTTGGTCAATTTCGACGCGATCCGCCGTTTTGTCTATTTTTCAATGGTTTTAGGCGCTTGTTTACAATTTTAATGTAACATTCGCGATTGCCAAAAAAAAAAATTAGGTAATTATCCGATTTTAATGAAATTTTCAGTATTGGTTTATCAATTAATGAATTTTATAATGCATCAGTTATTTTATTTCGAAACTTTAATTTAGTATTTTTGCTATGAAAAATTAATATATAAAATTTATTTAAAATATGAAAAGTTAAGTTTAAAATGTTATATTTTTAGATTCTAGAAATAAATATCTATTTAATGCAAACCTTATTTTATAATATCAAAGTATACTTTTTGAAGAAAAACTCGATTGCTTTTTAAGCAGAAAAAATATCGATGTATAATTTTTCTTTTATAAGATAATAGACAATTAAATAATTATCGAAATGAGTAAAAAAGAAATCTCCAAAAAATTAATTATCTTTTATTTTTTTACATTTTATTTTTCGATTTTCGGTACTTATTTTCTCATTTCGCGTAAAAATTTTTTGGGTTTCTATTCATAACTTCAGTCTTTTATCTCTTTATTCATACTGTAATTAGAAAACTATAAGACCAACTTGAAAAAACATGTTACGCCCCCAACATAAGGGGGTGGGGGTCAAAATTAAGTGACCTGAAAAAAATGAGAAAGTTTTGAAATAAAATAAATAATGCATTATAAAGATCATTCTTTGATAAATAAACACTGAAAATTTCATTAAAATCCCTGATTTTTGGTAAATTATTTTCTGTGTGTGTGTGTGTGGGGGGGGGAGTCATTTTGTCAAAAACACAGATTAGCCTCATTTTAGGTATACCCAGTCTTACCCCTCTGTGGGGATACAATCAGCGTATTCTAAGCCCCTATCGATTGGGCATTTTAACAGTAGAAATAAAATGTATTTAAGACCATCAAAGTTTTAGATATGTCCAACATATCTAACTCCGGTTTCGACCGGGGGTCCAGTGGCTTCGGTCCTGAACCGTACAAGCTAACATCGTTGATCCCAGGGGGCTATCCCCCCCCCCAGACAATACCCGTCCCCTTGATTTAAAGGGACAGGGCTGGGTTTATTGCCCAGTGCATGAGGCGTCCCCCTGAGAGGGAATGCCGACGGGATCAACGCATTTTTTTCACCCGCCACCCATGAGTCACTGCTTGTGGGTAGTCCCACATTAATAGGGCTTTGTGCCTAACCCGTACACGTGGGGTACGTGGTAAATATCTAGTAACACTGATTTTTTTTTTTTTTTTTTTTTTTTTTCAGATTAAAATGAATAAATCGCACCCTCCCCAGACTTCACAAAAACGTTATGGGTGGCCCGAAAATCTTGTCACCCACTACTATTTTTACGTAAAATAATACAACCCGAAATTCCAGAAAATAATCTAATTAAAAAAAAAATTGTTTAGAAGTAAATTACAGAATTTACATTATTTTTTGTTTTAATAATATATACTAGCAGGACCTGTGGATATACCACAGTATGATGATTTAATTATTACAACGTTTGATATATTTACCTAAGAGCTATTGTAAAATAGTTCAATATGTAAAAAGTATAATAATCTTAATTTAACTCTATCACTTTTTCTTTTCTTTCCTTAATATCATTATGTTCCATTGAAACAGATCGGCGCCATCGCTTCCGCGCAATCACACCTCTCTATCTTTCCCTTACTCTCTTTCTTATTATATCTTTTCTGTGTAGCATGTCCTTTTTTCTTCCCTTTCTTCCTTTATAATAAAAACGGAATGATCCATTATTTAGCTAAGGTGCCGACATTCATAAGAAATGAGAATTAGGCGGATAAGTAACACCAGATAATCAGGACTTAGATTTTTACATTTCATCTTGGACACTTTGGATGGTCTCATTTTTAATCAGGTGTTGCAAGACGATAACGGTCGTACAATTAATGAACACGAGTATTAATATATAGAGAAGTTAAAAATCTGTAGGGGTGACAAGACTTTCGGACCACCGTGTAGTAAAAAAAACAAACTTTTATTATACTTCTTGTATGATTAAGACCTTTAGCTCAGTCGGTAGAGCGTTTGGCTAGAAACCACAAGGTTCCTAGTTCGATACCGGCCCTCGCCAACTCAGCGTATGAGTAGCACAGGGATCTAGGCGGTAAAGTAAGGAGCTGATGGTAGGTGTGGTGCTCCACCTCAGACGCAACCTCGCTGATTGGCTGATACCGACTCTAGGCCACGGGGGGGTAATTTATGAGGAAGTGCGTCCCGGTCTCCTGCCTCAAAAATTGCTACCCGGTGACTATTAAAATAACGACCCAGCTCAGTCTATTCAAAACTATCCATCTTCATATCTATCTCAATTTGTTCATATTTATCTATATTACTTTAAATACTAAGATTTTTTTATTCAGGTCTGTTTAATGTCTTGTTTTTAGTTTAAATAAACAATAATTACGACACAAAAAGAAGCGACCCCCCCCCCAATACATTTACTTGTCGAAAATATCTATCTACATTTGTTCATATCTATCTATATTATTTTGTTTGTTTATCTATCTATCTCAGTCTATTCCAAACTATATATCCATCTTCATATCTAAACAAGAATTACGACAAATTACGATAAATAAACAAGAATTACGACGAGCTGGGGTTGTATTTTGATAGTTACCGGGTAGCAATTTTTGAGGCAGGAGACCGGGACGCACTTCCTCATAAATTACCCACCCCGACGACTTTACATAACCTGGGCATAAATCCTGAAATTTAATTGTGTGTGTATGTGTGTGTGGTGTCTGGGGGGGGGGCTGACAAAGGTGGTTGTGCTTTCCAATATTCTGCTCTAGCTAGTTCCATTCACTGACAGATTCGTGCTAATGTGTGATTAAAGCCCCGAAAAAAACCCAAAAAAACAATAAAATGAAATAAAAAAAACTTTACCATCGTGAATGCTGTCTTTATTCCCCTCTCTCTAAAAACTTAACGACCAAGCCGAATCAACATTTTTACCAACTGAGCCGCGACTCGTAGCTACTATAAAAATCAGAAATGCCCAGCAACAATAATAAAATTAAACATTTCTTGTAACGTTGAGGCATTGGTAGACTGTGAATTTAGTAGCGTAAATATTTACCACAGTGTACCAGATAGATGTTAGTGGAATATGAAATGAACTCCAATGTGTATATTTTTTTACTGGGATTATAAAAATGAAACTCTAAGGAAAACAAACTTAATATGTTTTAAAAGAAATAAAATAAAGGACAGCCTTAATTGATGTTATATAGATTTAAAGTTGTTGCGTGGTGATTCAGTTATACCCTTATTTCTTTTTTTTTTTTTAATTACCTCAGGACTGCGAAAGTGGACTGTTTTTCGATTTTATTTTTGAAAATTTTTATTTATTGTTGCTCAGAAATTGAAATATCGTTAAATACTCGGCAAAATTACCATCGAATTTATGATCTCAATTCCCTTAAAATAACAACACCGAGGTGAACATTGTATAACTGAATCACTACGCAACAACTTTAAACCCATACATCAATTAATGCTGTCGTTTAATTTTTTAAAAAACTTATAAATGAATTCAACGTTTTAGATTAAGTTTTTTAAGAGTTTCATTTTTATTAAAAGTATTAATCCCAGTTCAGAAATTAAAAATATATACATTGGACTTCATTTTATATTCCACTAACTTTTATCCAGTAGACTATGGTAAACATTTACGCTACTGAATTCAGTCTACCGATTTTTTTTTTTTTAAGACTCGTTTTTTAATGTGACGTTTAACACTGCAAAAAAAACCTGACAAGTCTGTAAAAGTTATGTATAATTTGAAGAAAAGAAAGAGTGGGGAAAAACTTGATACATCTGCTGGTTGTTGACAGACAGACAGAAGGAAGGAATTTTAACTTCACTAGCTTCAAGAAATCAACGACATTCTCCCCCCCCCCCTCTTTTTTTTCATGGTTCCTGACTGTCACAAATTTTAAGAATTAGAACTTGTCAAGCCCTCATCTTCCCCTCACTCTTTTTTAAGGGTTAGAAAATAACCCGAAACCACTTATGGATGGGTGCTTAAATACTCTGATAGGCGGTATGGGGTTTCAAGAAAAACGACCTTCCCCCAAAAAAATCTAGGCTCGTGTACTGTCCCTGTTTTTAACTATATTTCCCTTGGGTTCAGTATAGACCGTATGGTCAATTTAACACGGGGTTCCACTGAGTGTATGGTCAAAAATCGACCTGGTCAATGCGACCACTGTTACGACGACGCCAAACTGTTTTAACCCTCTCCTTTTGGCGCCTTGGGAGATGTGCTGACATGGTTGGAAATATCTGAAACGAGGCTAGCTTTATTTTTATTTTATTGATTGTTTTAGTCTCGGCAAGAGTAACCCTTATTTCCTGTTCATCTCTCTCTCTTCTCTCTCTCTCTCTCTCTCTCTCTCTCTCTCTCTCTCTGTGATGGAGTCCATCCGAGACCTACGAAAACTTTGCGGAGGCAGTGGTCCATCCCTTTTTTTGCTGACGCTAGACCAGAGAGATTGTTTTTGCTGAGAAGAAGCGCCACACCTAGCGTCACCCCCCACCTTACCGCACAGATCAGATTACCCAATCTGTGCTACTCATGCACCGTGTTGGCGGGGATTGGTATCGAACCAGGAACCTTGCAATTCCAAAGTGGATGCTCGATCGACTGAGCTAAATATATAGTATAAATAATAAGCTTTTATAATATATATATATATATATATATATATATATATATATATATATATATATATATATGTATGTATATGTGTAATATATATATATATATATATATTTCTTCTTCTGTATGTCTGTACAACGACCGAGCGCATGTCTTTTTAGAAAGGAAAATTGGTGGATACCTACAAAGACCTAAGTTCAAAAAAATCCATACCCTATTTTTATCCTAAAGGAGGTTTCTGGTTTAAAAATATTTTTACCCCTCATTTTCCATAAGAAAATGCGAAATGAAAAATACAATAAGGGTATAAATCAATGATATATTAAAAACTAATTTTAAAAATTGTTTAAAATATAAAGCAAATTCTAAAATTTTCATTTTCATAATTACCGATCCGTATTCCATGTATAAATTCCTGACCAATGACAATCCCTTTGTTTTAATATCACAAAAGACTGCAAACAGGATTTCGACAGACACATCTTAAAGTTGTTGTTTTTTTTCTAAAATAATTTTTAAACAGATCTATGGGACCCTAACACGTCCTCACTCCAGATTAGAATGGTAATGAAGGGTTAGCTCTACACTCCACACGGCTGTGGAACTGGAGCCTCACCACCGGGTTTAGTTTAGTGTCATACTCTGACGCATGGTGGTGTAATGGTTAGAGTCGTAGGAAATGGACACGACTAGACTAGTTCAAATCCTGGACGAGGCTGTTTGCATTTCACATAGCGCTAATACCCTTGGGAAATGTATGAATCCAACTATTCTACCTTCAGCTATGGGTAAATAGTAGGGCAGACTGGGCTCTTTAACCATGGTTAGGCAATCAGTCTAGGAGAAGGAAAACTGAATTCAAACCTGTTAAATTCCGCTTAAGAAATTGTTCTTGTGTCACATCCTACTCGTGCAGAGGAGTTTGTTAAATATATACTTTGGGCACGAAAAGATAAGGGTACAATGAAATTTGAAACATTTTTTGGTTCTGCAAGTTAATAAAGATAATTAAATGATTAAAAAATATTTATATTATTAAGTACTTGCAAAAGTTACTCATGAGAAACCTTTAGTTAAACTTACAAATCGTCGTCAAAATTAAAACGGAAACTTATTTAGTGGTCCCCCATGACAGTTTAACTACAGTCTATGAATTAACTGTTTTGAGAATTGAGTTACGGTTCGAGGATTAAGGTTGTTTTTAATTACGTGTTGCTTAAAAAAACAAATTACCATACATTTAATGTTGAAAAATATTTTTTAAAACCAAGTTTAATTGAAATTATACATTGCAATACTTATACTAACAACTGAAACTAATATGTCTACCATTGAATGTAAACCCACCCAACGGGCTGGGGATCCAGTGGTTTCGGCCCTGGATCTTTACTAGTTAATAGCGTCGATCCCAGGGGGCTTTCCTCCCAGGCAATACCTGCCCCCTTGACTTAAAGGGGCAGGGTTGGGTTTATTGCCCAGTGCCTGAGGCGCCCCTCTTGAGGGGAATGCCGAAGGGATCGACGCAATTTTTGTTCTTTCCCACCCATGAGCTTGAATTTAATTCATACACTGTAAGTTAAACTGTCATGTATCAAAGTTTCCGTTTTAATTTTGACGACGATTTGCAAGTTTAACCAAATCTTTTTATTTAGATATTTTCAGTCAGAAAAAAAAATTCTGTTCTAATAAGAAAAGATTGTCTTTACTTTTCATTTTAGGTTTAACAAAATCATTCTGCCCCTATGCTTATTTGCGATCAGTCTTGTACGTATACGATCTTCATCACCTATATACTGGTCCTCGGAGTAGCGGTGGCGGGTGGTATATTGATACTGAAAATTGAATGTGCTAGCCAAGTTCGCGTACGTTCAATTCGTATTAATTTAGGTTATTTGGAATAGAATTTAAAATTCAATTTCTTCCCTGTAATTTTCACCTAAACATCTCGTTACTGTCATGTCACAAAAGTTGATTGAGAGAAGAGTCGGCCAGTGAGCTCTCATTTGAGTAAAGTAAACCTAATCATAAATACATTGTATTTCAAGAGAATAGTTGCAAACTTTTTTATAATTTTCTTTTGTTTATGTAGTTTATATTTCAGATGTTATTTTGAATAAATATTTTTTATGTACTGTGTGGTTTCATTATGTACCCTTATTTTATTGTACACAAATTTATTATTTTATTAAAACTCAATGTTTGTCTCTTAGCTTTTTTACTGTTTAGTTTAATGATGACGAAAGTTATACTAAATTATTCCTTACTTTTAGGATTGAGTTATATTTGAAAAAAATTCCGTTTTAATTGGTTCTAATTAGTTGTAATTTACAATTAATAAAAAAAACTGATCCGTCTTTTACTTCACATTCTGCTTGTCACTTTCCCCCTCTCTATGTATATATTAATTACCTCCTCGTAATATATGTTAGTTTCTTAGTGGAGAGAGAGAGAGAGAGAGAGAGAGAGAAGGTAGAGTTTGAAATGCATGTGTATGTTAAATTTCATAAGCAGCCAACCTTAGCTTAAATTAGGACAAACTTTCCGTTTCTTAGAAATCTTACAAAATGCTTTTTTTTTTTTTAAATTGTCCGGCCATATATATATATATGTGTGTGTGTGTGTCATCCACAGACACGTGTTTCGACTTATTAAGTCTCTTCAGTGTGGCTAGACATTTTGTGAGCTACCTACAGCCGGGATAGAACTCTGATCGATTCAGCAGCTGTCGGGCAGCTTAACCGCTCGGCCATCGTCACCCACAGATTGCGAAGGGGAATTTAACTGTTTTAATACACACATCTGTATGTATGTAAAGGCCGACATAGTAGTGCTCCATCCCTTTTATAGGAGAGCGTTGCGTTTACGCTTTAGTTGGCGGTCATCATTAATTTAATTCGCTTTGCAAACTCATTTTTCCCTAATCTCAATTATCTACCCAGAGCTGAATGGGTGACCCAACGAGTCACGTTTTTTCTAGTATTTCAATAGATTTATTAAAATATTTATATAGAAATGTTCTCTCTTTGTTGTTTTCTGTCTTTTGTTTATTTGATCATGTGGAATGGTTGAAATAAATTCTCGTATTCGTCCTTCAAAGTTCTTCCAAAATCATTGGTTTTGTAAAGTAGACTTGCTCCTACAACCAACCCCAAAGAAAAAAAACTCGCAGGGTGTTACATCCGGGCTTCTGGTCGACCACTCATGCAGACCACGTCTACTCATCCATCTCCCAGGAAAATGGAGATTCAGTCATTCACGAACAAAGATAGCAAACTGTGGAGGAGCACTACCAACAACAGCAACACAGATTTAATTGCAATATATTAAGGAACATACATTAAAATATTGAGAAAAATGTAACTGCACATAAAAGATGTATAAACAGTTTAAAATAGGGAGTTACTTTTCAATCACCCTGTCTAATAAACAAGTCATCAGAGATGATGATAGATACGCACCCTGCGTCACTGACGCAGAAAAATCTAAAAGGACGCAGAAAAATCGTATCCATGCGTCACAGTGTTTTTTTTTTCTTCACTTTTTTCTCTCCCCCCCCCCCCCCACACCATTTCCAGCTAACTGTAAATACATTTCAATATTTTCTTGGAAATGAATTACACTGTATAGGGTACAAAGTAGGGGTTAGACGGCTTTAATTGTTCATAGATAAAAACTCTGCAATTTATTAAGAAACTTTAGTTGGGAGAAATAGAATAAATTCAATTCAAATATTTCAAAACTTTATCTGCATTAAATGACCCACTGAGGTTGATATGCCGTAAAACAAAACAAACCAATCAATTCAAATAGATCACTAAGTAGGACTGACTCTATTCTAGTAGTGACTGGGTTTGAATTCAGAGTTTTTCTTCTCCTAGACTGGTTACCTAACCAAGGTTAAAGAGCCCAGTTTGCCCCTATATTTTACCCATAGCTGGAGGGAGAATACTTAGATTTATACCTTTCCCACGGGTATTAGCGCTATGTGAACTGTGGCTTCGTCCAGGATTCGAACTCGGGTCGACGAGTCCATATCCACGACTCTAACCAGTACACCACGCGCCTCCCCAAATTTCCCGGAAACTCGTTCAAATCAGATTCATGCGTCCCAGGACGCGCTAAATTAAAAAGTTATCAGCATCACCGAGTCATTCATTTTCAATCTTAATTTTTTCTAATGACTTATTTTTCCAAGCCATTTTTTAAACCAACATATCCCTATCAGCTTAGGAAACTAATCGCTACTCAGAAGTTATATAGCAGGCCACCCAGAAACTTGTCTGCGACAGGAAGAAGTGGTTGTTTTGGCGACACACTTTTTATGCAGAATCTGGTCCAGCGTAAACGAACGAACAGAACGGATTGCTTGCATTAGAATCTTTGTTCATCTTTGATATAACAAGTATGTCGCCGCCCCCCCCCAAAAAAAGGGGGGGTATGCTGTCACTCCCCACAGTCTGCACCATCCCATTGCACTTAAAGGGGTGGGGTCAAGGTTAGTCTGATGCTGGAAGCGCACCAGAAGAGAAATGCTACCGGAACATATCAATTTTAGACGCGTAAGGGGGAGGAGGGAGTCCCCACATTAAATTTCATCCTGCTTTCATATCCGCCTCTTGTGGGGAGAGAGAGAGGGGGAGGAGAGGGGAGACAGTTACTAATATTCCTTCTTTTTTTAGCATTGATTTTTTTGTTGTTGTTTTTTCTTTGAATGAGATTTGTCAATTGAAATTTTATTTAATCAGATCAAAATGCTTAGACTAAGTGGTGAGGGAAGGAGTCTGTCGAATTTTTTTTTATTAAGAATTAGAGGTTGTTAAAAGATATATTAATCTTCTATTTTTAAATTTTAACTTGTTTCCATATGCTTTTTAGTTTTTAGTTTTTTTTTTATTCTATATTTTTTATATTTTTATTTCATATTTATTTTTTTTATATTTGATATTTACCTTTTATAATTTCTATTTGATGTTTATTTCATCTTTTTTATTATGCTATTTTATAAAAAAAATATTTTATAGTTATTTTTTAATAGTTTTTTTTAATAGTTATTTTTTTAAATAGTTATTTTTTTTAAATAGTTATTTTTTTTTAATAGTTATTTATTTTTTTAATAGTTATTTATTTTTTAATAGTTATTTATTTTTTTAATAGTTATTTATTTTTTTAATAGTTGTTTTTTTCTTTTCTAATAGGTTTTTTTCCCTAATAGTTATTTAATGTAAATATTACATTTTAATAAATTTTATTTTTGTATACTACTGTAGACACTCCCTACGTAGGATATACTTGACAAGTACCCATATTTTCATTACCTCAGTAGTTATCTCTATTCCTGCAGGAAAGGGGATCCCCGTGGTGTAGTGGTTAATGTGCTGCAGTAATAGAAAAAAAAACAATATCACTACTGTTCTTCTGCAAGGATGGCTTTAGCATTAAATAACCCATAAAGGTTGGTTTGCCTTTAAGCAAAGAAACTAAACCAAACCACTGCGTAATTAAATTCCGTGGTCACTTTCTCTCTCTCTCTCTCTCTCTCTCTCTCTCTCTCTCTCTCTCTCTCTCTCTCTCTCTCTCCTCTCTTTCTTAGTCTCTCTCACTCACACACATACGCACAAAATAAAATTGATACTGTATTGGTGTGGGTTGGCGCGATTTTCCGAAGTCACCGAGGCTGTACCAGTTTTTTACAGCATAACGATTGTTTTTTGTTTGTTATTTTTCAATCTATTTGTTCATTTTTTTAATTTTTTTAATTATTTTTATTTTTATTATTTATTTACGCCGTTGGGTAAATCCGCTTTCTTCAGTTAACAGTAACACTAATAAAAATTTGAGAGGATATATATATCCGCTTTCCGCAACGAAAGGGTTAAAACAGCATGTAATTTTAATGTATATATATTAAAAAAAAAAAAAGAAAAGTAGAAATAAGACCTGCCGCGCCAGCTCACTGCCTCCGTGGTCACGGCCAAGTTACACTCCCCGGTATTTAAGGACGTCCCACCATGAAGGACGTAGGGATACCCAATTTTTCGTCTACTAATCATTTTAGAAACGAATTAGAATTAATTAAATCGATTATTTAAGGTAAACTTTTTAGAGTAAGTTGAAAAGTCGTAACATATGAGCATCAAAAAAAAAAAAAAAAAAAAGCAGAATAATATTACACATGTAATTTATTTTTAATACATTTAAAACGATTTTTTCGGTCAATTTCAATCGCGTATAGACTGAAACGCTGTTTAAAAATGGAGTATTTACAAAATTAATGTAACATTCGTGATTGAAAAAAAAAAAAAAAAAAAAAAAGAAATTACCAAAAAATCAGGGAATTATCCGATTTTAATGAAATTTTCAGTATTGATTTATCAATTAATGAATTTTATAATGCATTCGTTATTTTATTTCAAAACTTTAAGTATTTCTGCTATGATAAATTAATATATAATATATATAATTCATTTAAAATATGAGTAGCAAAATTTTAAGTTTAAAATATCATATTATTAGATTCTAAAAAAAATATTTTTTTAATAACTACTTTACTTTAGTATCAATCACCCATATTTTTTTGGGCGAAAACTGATTTGGAAATTTAGCGCCTCTCTTTTTAAATGGAACAAATATTGATGTATATTTTTTCTTTTATAGAATAATAGCCAATTAAATAATTATCGAAACGAGTAAAAAAAATCTCCCAAAATTATTTTTTCAATTTCTATTTTATTTTCCGATTCTCGGTATTTATTTACTACCCGAGCAGATTCTTAAAAAAAATTTTTTTCTTCTATTCACACCTTCGGTCTTTTGTTTTTTTATTTATGCAGAAAACAGTATCAATCATATCTATATATATACTGCACCGATATTTTGCGCCCCCAAAACAAGGGAGGGGGTCAAAGTTAATTGACCTGAAAAAAATCAGAAAGTTTTGAAATAAAATAACTGATGCATTATAAAATTCATTCGTTGATAAATCTACACTGAAAGTTACATTAAAATTGGATAATTCCCTGATTTTTGGTAAAAGATTTTTTTCTATTCTGGGCTGGATAATGCTTGTTTTAATATTCAATTAACAAACAAGACTTAGTTATTTCTTAATAAAGCTTTATTTTCGCAATCCTGCCCATATTTCTACCACGTTAGACCAATCCACCAGAGCTGACAATATCGTCTGCGCTCCTTGAAAGTCTGGTCAGATCTAAACTAAACTAAACTAAAACTTATTCTCACGGCACCCAATCATGCGCATTCAAGGGGTTAAGGTTATTAATCGTCAACAACTATTGGGTAACTTTCCATGGACCCCGTTATTCTGAATCTAATGGACCCTATTCAAAATATTCTAACTACAGGTAGGTTCATAATTTATAAGTTACTCATAAATCATGCAACAATATTGGTTTATTTTTTATTATGTTAGATTTTTCATTAACGTCATATAAACAAATTGTGTAACAAGATGGGGATATTATCCTGAGCGAGAACTACTATATTGAAAAAGGAGGAAGAAGAAATAAGAGATGATAAAGGTTTAAAAAATAGTGATGAGCACAAAACAGGATGAACGATGATTTGACCGGGCGTGACCTCCGAATGGAGAATTGAGTGTCAACCGGAAGTTTCGGGTGTTGACCGGAACCGGAAGTCACGTGGTGACGTGGAACAACAAAGAAAGGTACCGGGCCTTTTCGATTTGGGACAGCGTAGGGTTAAGACCTGCCCTTGGTCCCGTGTGGGATTACGGTAGTTTAATAGTTCTCTCTCCCCGTCTCTCTGCCTTTCCTCCTCTCCGACACAACCCACGAGACGAGCCTAACCTGGAAATAAAAGCTTAAGCAGCTTGTGAAGATATATTTCTCGCGTTGTACTTTTTTTATCAACAAGATGACCGCCACGTGCAAAACACCTTTTTAGTGTCGCGAATTTGGAGGCATGTGGACGAGACCCGCTATACAACGTTACTTATATCAGCTTTGGGTATCGTGAATACAACAGATACCACAACGTTACAATTGGTGGAAATAAATTTTCATTAACTTTGTGTGTATCAATAAATTAGAAAAAATAACAATGTATATTAAGAAACTAGTGGTTATGTTAGATTTTTCATTAACTTCAAGCCTTGTCTCCTGGGATTTTAGAATACACTGACTGCGCCTTTGCAGAGGGGTAAGATGCCCCACCCAATGGGGTCACCCGTTGCTGAGCAGTCAATGACATGCAATACTCCATTTTGGCCATTACTTAGGCTCGATGGTCGGTTGAAGAGGCCTCCTCTGATTAATCGGTTGGTTACGTTAAGCCCAATTGCATACCACAATAAAGATGAGGACAACAGTCCGAAAAATCAAAATAAGTCTTTTTTTTAATTTTATTTTTTTACTTGAATTAGTTAGCAATACCTAGAAGAAAATAAGTATAAATAAAATCATAAAATTTTGATTTATTTAGAGCTTTATATATTGATTTTTCTCGATTTGTTTAGCCTTACATTTAAATAGGTAAATCCCGCCTAATTAATTATTAATGAATTAACTTTCATAAAATTAGGTTCGACTTCAATTAAGCATATATTCTCCCAAATATTGTCGGCTGAAAATAGCCATATCACAAACATCGTCTGTTTGTTTACTTCTCATATATGTGAGAATATATCTAAGATCTTAGCCCTGAAGAGCATTAAGCGAAACTTTTAGTAGGTTCGTCTGACTCATTAGATTTATCTTTATTATTTGCTCTACTTAGGTATTGAGAACTTTTTACTTATTAGCTTTAGTCTCTTGGCAGGTTTGTATGAATATATATATCTTATATATATATAAATGCATATAAATTGTTTTTTCTTTTGGCCAAAATATTGTACTAATAGATTATTTTTTGTTGGTACGATTATCTTGGTCTTTTCTTTTTTACAAAAATTTTTTTCTTCCCGGTTGATGTTTGGTAGTATATTTTTACAATCAAACTATTTGCTGGTTTTTTTTCTCACCGCAAGGATTTACCAACAAGTTTGGTATATTAAATTATATATATATATATATATATATATCTATATATATATCCCTATCCACTTTTGCCTGAGGATCCCCACTATAAATTCAACTGTCTGTCACATTATCTCCTAGCGCTGATATCTTCAACAACTACTCACTATCCTTTTATCTACTCAAATACTATTCACTTCATTCAACTGCTTAACAACATAAAAATCTGTTTTTAAATTATAGACTGGGTTATTGTATTCATTTTGAGAGACCCTCATGATTTCCTGTCTCCCTTTCTCCAGTCTACTGACCACACCTCTTAGCCATGTTTGCTCTAAGAATTTAGACCGGGTATAGGCAGTGGAGGGGGGGTTAATCCCCATGGCATAGTGGTGAATGTGTTGGATATAAGGGGGTTCGAACTCCAGTTGTGCTATTTATGTTCACTCATGGGAAAGGAATGAAACCCCTATTCCTGGTAGCTATGTGTTAAATAGTACCACTACTGTTCTTCTACAAGAATGGTTTTGGCATTAAATAACCCACAAAGATTGATATGCCTTTAAACAAAGAAACCAAACTGGGTATAAGCAACCTTCTTTTTTTTTTTTTTTTAATTTGAAAATGAGCGTGATGTAATGTTGTTGTGCCAGCATTTACCTGGGATGGGTTGTGCCGCCTCCCTCTATAGAATTTACTCGGTCCCTCATAAAGGCCAACCTTGCCTGGTGATCTGATGCAAATGAATAGGTGATCTCCAGCTAGTCACAGTTCCAGTGGTGCAATCTGTAGACACAAGGGCCTATTATTTCATTCCAACCCCTTCTCATCGATGCATATCCTGGTCAGGGAAGATGCTCTTGTTTGCCGTGGATTTTCCACAAACGCTGTGACCAAGTATACGAGAAGCCGTTGATTCTTGACGATGATGGAGACGCCCTTTGGATTTTCACCAAAGCCCTTTCTGTCCTTGTTGTGGCCCTAATAGCACTGGGTGCTAGACGTGTCTGCCTCAGGTGACCCTACCAGAAACTTAGGTTCCTGACAGCATGGCCCTGATACTACCAAGTTTACACAGCTCTGCCACGATGAGAAGGGGTTGGACTTTAGAAATAATATGCTAGATGGCCATTGTGGAAAGGTCTTATCTTTCATTCTGCAGTGTGTCTAGCCCCCCTCTTCACCATCAAAATCTGTAGGGATACCAATTTAGTCACTGATGATCCATCTATGAAATAGGTAATACTGGGTTACATAGTACCAGTAGCACATTGACCGATATGACTTAGTTAAAAACATTTTAGTGGCAACTGAGGCAGGTGCTTAATATATTGCACTAAAGTTGGTATTTACCTAAACCATTCACCACAGGTAGGATGCCGTCCTGTTGGCTGGGCCGTTAGAATGCACTTCTACAGAGGGGTAAGACTCCCCCAAATGGGGGCCACCTGTTGGCCGTGGCTGGCGAACCGTGATGCTTAAGGACAGTCTTGGTCATCCACCAAGTTGGTGGCTGAGCAGTCCATGATCTGCAGCACTCCACTTAGACCCTTACTTAGGCTAGATGGGCAGGCGGAGAGGCCCCCTCCGATCAATCGGCTGGTCACGTCAAGCCCTAGCACCTATATGATTACCCCAACCCTATTGCCCTTATGGCAACCCTTTTTATCATATGGGTGCTAGAAGGCAGTAGTTGAGGGTCTACATGTCCTGGGAATGACATTAAACTCTATCTGATGGTGAGGTTCCAGTTTTGGAGGTTTGGGGAATGTGGAGCACCCCTTCATCACCATTGCTCCCTGGTCCACTCTGACCCGGAGTGGTAGTACCTGTTAGGGTCCCATTTATGAGTTAAATAGAAAAATGTACTTATAAAAAATTGTATTATCCATTAAGAATTGATTTATTTCAAAACTTTATCGGCATTAAATGACCCATTGAGATTGATATGCCGTTAAATAAACCAAACCCGCTTTTCAGTAATATGAAACCGAGACCATTACACCACGATGGGACGCCCTTTTTTCCATCTCTTTTGCCACAGGTAGGATGTGACACAAGGTCTTGTGTATAGGGCATTCAGCAAGGATTGAACTCGCTTTTCACTACTACTGAAACTGCAAGACTAGCTTGTTAACCATTACACCCTGAACAATGTGACACCCTTTTTTCCCCAACCCATTCACCACGGGTAGGATGTGACACAAATATAGGGCATCCAGCAAGTATAGCCAATATTACACATGTAAATTTTGGTGCATATTGCGTGAATGTGTCCTGGTCTCCTGGCCTTAAAAAAAATGTTAAGCAGTGCCTGCTGAAAATACCAACTTTTCCCGAAATGCGATATTTTACCCCCACCACTCCCAAATCTTCCCCCCCCCCGGCAAGTAAATGTGAATATCCCCCCCACTTTTTAAAATATTTCATTTTAGATATTTAGTTATTTTAAAGGGTGGGTGTAAAATATTTACTTGTCGCTAAAAAAAAAGACCTGGGGGTGGCTTATTTTTAACGCCTTCAAACCACTAAAAAATGTTATTTGTCGATAAAAATGCCTTCAAACAGCTAAAGAATGTATGCGATATGCACCTAAATTTTGACCTACCCTGTATACGCAAAAAAAAAAGAAAATATTTTTGAGACTTATGATAAAATATTAAAGTCTTTTTTTATTTTTAGTGTAGACATTATCTATCAAATATTCATAATTCTTTATATACAAAAACTTATGCCAAAAATGAATCATCTAACGACTTACTAGCTCCATTCCATAATAATCTGTAGATAAATTTTATACACAAAACGTTGAAGGAGTGGTAGTACCTGTTATGAGTTAAATAGAAAAAATGTGTTTAAAACAAATTGAATACCCATCAAGAATGAATAAAACAAAAACGCCTTTGGCATAAAATAACCCAATAAGGGTTAACATGCCGTAAAACCCAAGAAAACCAAAACAGTTTAACTCTGTTGGTACATCGTCCGCTGAGGAACCACAAGGTTCTTGGTTCGATACCAGCCCTCGGCAACTCCGTACAAGGATCTGTGCGGTAATGTGAGGAGCTGATGGTAGGTGTGGCGCTCCATCTCAGATGCATAAACAATCTCCTTGGTCTAGTGCTAGTGAAAAGTGGATAGACTTCCTCTCTGTCTGGCTGATACCGACTTTAGGCCACCCCGATAACTTTACTCTATTATAGTAGCAAATATATGCACCCTCCAGGTGCAAGTATTTAAGTTTTAATGTTATAAAATATTATATTAAATTAGAAAGTCTAATGAAACTAAATACGAATGCAGATAAAAAGATTTGTAACAGAGGGGGGTATAATTGAAAAACAGAACTGAAACTTACTTTTCCATCTCTCCCGTCTTTTATTACTAAATTTTCCTAATTTAACTCTTTAGTTAAAATAGGAAGTAAAAATAAAATTATAGTTATTTCTTCTTGTTAATAGATTTATCCCCGATTTTTGCTCATATTCAATAAGATGAAACCAAACAATTAGAAATCAATAATACTAAGCCCATATTTATCAAAATCAAATTTTTAATATCAATATGCAAATTAGCCTTCCCGTTCACACTGTAAACCGCTATTTTGTTGTATATATAAATACAATTGTATTTTATTAGTATGTAGTGGCCAACAGTATTAATAATGTAAAACAATTTTTTTAATAAGTGAGGTTTAAATAAAAATAAAATCATGGAGAATGTAGCGTAAATAACTAAGGGAATTGTGACTCGAGTAGTGATCTAGTTTCAATTACAGACAGACAAACACACAATCTCCATTATAATAAGATATATAATACACACATACACACTGTGTCTGAAGTTATTGAAGTTTGTGATTTGCTTAAATTCAAATTTGGTTTGAAAAAAAAAAAAAAAGTCACATTTTAAACAATCAATTTAAGATGTCAAAACAAAACTTGAGTTAAAATTTTAGGTATCAAATTTTGTTTTATTGAATTTATTTGATCTATTTGGTATTAAAAAAATTTCATCTGAAGTTATCAAACAAAAATAAATGATTACGTTTTACTTCTATAAAAATGAAATAAAATAATCAAAAATTGATCAGCACATATGAAAGAACAAATAACAAATACATATGATAAGTGTTTGTATCGTTTAGATTTTAATATGGTAGCCCTTCTCAATAACAGACAGTAATCTATTACATACTGATTTATTCATTTATTTAAATACTAGCAAAATAAAAAAGACATGCTCCGGGCGATGTAAAAAATAATTTTTTGAAAGATATTGCCTGGGGGATGGGAGCTGAAATTTTATTTGCATAGAGTGTGTACCATAAGTATGTAAAATCGTCAAATTTATTAAAGGATTAAAAAAAAAAAAAAAAAAAAGAAAGACAATTTGAAATGGAAACACCTCCAATAACTTTAAATATTATATTAGAATAAAACAATCTATATATAAATATATAACACCGGGAATCTATTTATTGAAACAATGAGGATTGTCTAACGCTGCATGCTCACATTTTGAGTATATTTATTCTATGTTATGACGTTGGATTATGTGTTGGGTAATGTGATGTAAGCAGTGACGCAGTTTTTGTTACAACAAAAACCGGAAGCGAATCTCCATTATTAATTTATATATATATATATATAATATATATATATATATATATATATATATATATATATATATTTTTATATATATCGGCCTCACCATATTTATATATATATATGTATGGGTGACCATAATGATGGACCGCCCTGTTGGCTGGGGCCACCTGTTGGGGCGAACCGTGCTGCTTAAGGATAGAGCCCAGGTGGATGAACAGTTCATGACTTGCAATACTCCACTTTGGCCCTATCTTGAGCTAGACGGGCGGTCGGAGAAGCCCCCTCCGATCAATCAGCTGGTCATGTCAAGCCCTAGCACCTATATGATTTTCCCAACCCTATTGCCCTTATGGCAAGCCCCAACCCTTTTTATCATATGGGTGCTAGATGGCGGTGACTGAGGGTCTACATGATCAGGTTCCAGTTTTGGAGGTTTGGGGAATGTGGAGCACCCCTTCATCACCATTGCTCCCTGGTCCACTCTGACCCGGAGTGGTAGTACCTGTTAGGCTCCCATCTATGGGTTAAATAGAAAAATGTACTTATAAAAAAATTTGTATTATCCATTAAGAATTGATTTATTTCAAAACTTTATCGGCATTAAATGACCCACTGAGGTTGATATGCCATAAAACCAAACCAAACCATAATGATGGGACACATTTTAAATGCTATTTTCTCAGATTATAAAAACGACACAGAGTACTAAGCATATTTACTACATAAGTGATACACAGGAGTTTTACATGTAATTTAAGATTTGAATGTTCTGACAGACATGTGGATGCAACAAGGTGCTGTCACTTGCCATATATCACGTCTTTTAATGACAACACTTCGCAAATTTTCCTGGACATCTCATTTCGAGATTCGGTGATATCCATTGGCCATCCAGATCACCTGATCTAACCCCAGTAGACTATTTTCTGTTGGATTACCTGTAAGATCGGGTATACGCAGGCAGGCCCCACACGACAGTGGAACTGAAAGAAAGCATCCGTAGAGAGATAACAGCTATTCCAGTTGATATGCTAAACCACTCATTACGTGATATGAAAAATCGAGCTCTCGAATGTTTTCGTCATGATGGTGACCATCTCAAGGACATAATATTCAAATCTTAGATCACATGTAAAACTCCTGTGTATCAGTTATGTAATAGATATACTTAGTCCTCTGTGTCGCTTTTGTAATCTGAGAAAATAATATTTAAAATGTGTCCTATCATTATGGTCCACCCTGTGTGGTGTGTGTGTGTGTGTGTGTGTGTGTGTGTATATATATATATATGTATATATATATATATATATATATATATATATATATATATGATGCACAAAAATCTAAAAGGACTCAGTAAAATCATATCCATGCATCCCAGTGTTTTTCTTTTTTCTTCCCTCACCATTTCAAGCTAACTGTAAATACATTTCAATAGTTTCTTAGAAACGAATTACACAGGATAGGTTATAAGGTAGGAGTTAGATGGCTTTAGTTGTTTCCCTAGATCATAAATAAAAACCCTACAATTTATTAAGAAACTTTAGTTGGGATCCATCAAATTTCCTGGGACTCCTTCAAAGCAAATATGTGCGTGTCCCAGGATGCACTAAATCAAAAATCTATCAGCATCACTGTATATATATAGTAGTCATTCACAGACATCGTGTTTCAACATATCACGTCTCTTCAGTGTGGTTAGACATTTGCAGGATACCTCCAGCCAGGATGGAACCCAATCGATTCATCATCAGTCAGGCTTCTTAAACCCTCAGGCCATCGTCCCTACAAATTAGGTGGTGGATTTTAACTGATAAATACACACATCTGTATATATGTAAAGGCCACCAGAGAGTGCTCCATCTATTTTATAGGAGAGCGTTGCCTTTAAGCTTAGTTGGCGGTCGTCAGCGAAATCCCCTCCACTAGGGGGTGTGGAGCATATAACATGGTCTGTTTTGAGGGAAATCTAAATGAAATTTTAATAGAAACATTACTAATAAATAAGACTTATTCCATGTCTCAGTTGGTGGAGTGTTCGGCTAGAAACCACAAGGTTCCTCGTTTGATACCAGCCCTCGCTAACTCAGCATATGAATAGCATCGGGATCTGTGCGGTAGAGTAAGGAGCCAAAACAATCTCTTTGGTCTAGCGTTAGTGAAAAGGGGATAGACTCCCTCGCTGATTGGCTGATACTGACTCAAGGCCACTCCAACGACTTTTTTATTCCATGTATTAATAATTTGGACTATAAATTAGATAATCATTGATAAACTTGATGTTAATTCCTGAGGGTATTGTGACGTAAGCAATGACATAGTTTTGGTTACAGACACAGAATCTTCATTATTATAATAAGATTTGCTTTAGTGAGAGGAGATTGCCTTGGAGATTTTTTTTTTTATAGATCCCAATTCACAAAGCATTCTACATCTTTTGTCATTCTTGTCTCCAACAATTCAAACCTTTTCAAAGATCTTAGTGCTGCTCAAAAGTGACTGTTTCACTCTAACTCGTTTTAGTTTACATTCATCTCAAGGAAGCAGGTTCTTAAAGACTTTTCCTTTGCTTTGAGTTCTTAACTTTGATATATTTTCAACATCTTTCTTTATTGTCCTGTAATCTCTCTGCAAATCTCCATTGATATCTTATCATATGGGTGCTAGAAGGCGGTGACAGAGGCTCTTCATGTCCTGGGAATGACGTTAAACTCTATCTGATGGTGAGGTTCCAGCTTTGGAGGTTTGGGGAATGTGGAGCACCCCTTTATCACCATTGCTCCCTGGTCCACTCTGACCCGGAGTGGTAGTACCTGTTAGGGTCTCATCTATGGGTTAAATAGAAAACATGAGTTTATAAACAAAATTGTATTATCCATTAAAAATGAAATTATTTCAAAACTTTGTCGGCATTAAACATTTTTGAATACCAAATTACCAATAGAAGTATTCGGCATAAAATAACCCAAGGGGTTGACATGCCGTAAAACCCAACCAAACAAACCATTGATATCTCCAATGTGGATGTTCCGTCACTCAATAACTTTATTTCTGTTTTTTCAGCATTTCTTAGATCATTTCCTTTACCAATGTTTCAACGTGTATTATGGACAAAGAGAAAACCGCCCTGTCGCCTGGGGCGTTAGAATACACTGACTGCACCTCTGCAGAGGGGTAAGACTCCCCCTATAGGGCCACCTGTTTGCCGTTGGTGGCGACTCGTGATGCTTAAGGACGGAGTCTTGGTGGATGAGCAGTCCATGACATGCAACACTCCACTTAGAACCTTACTTAGGCTAGACAGGCGGTCAGAGAGGCTAGACGGTCTGATCAGTCGGCTGGTCACATCAAGCCCCAGCACCTATATGATAGCCCCAACTCTATTGCCCTTATCGCAAGCCCCAACCCCTCTGCTAGTGTGCATATATATAAATAAATAAATAATAAATATATATATATATATATAAAATATAATAATATAATAATATATATATAATATATATAATCTCATTATAATGGAAATTCGGTGTCTGTCTGTTTCCAAAACTACGTCACTGCTTATGTCACAATGCCTCCAGGAATTGCGTATGTTTATCAATAAGTATTTAATTTATAGTCAAAATCATCAATACATAGAATAAATCTTATTTATTAACGATGTCTCTATGAAAATCTGAGTTAAAACAGCCCATGTTATTAGTGCGTTTAAAATTGTGCAAAGTGTGTTATATATCACTATGTACCACCAATTTTCCCGGTGAAATTTACCCCCTCCCCTTTATCTAACAATGAAACTTGCATAAAGGTTAATATTATCTTGAATTTTTTGTCCATTACATTACTCCTGGTGATTTTTCAGCTTACGAAATAATGAAAATTATGAACGAAAAACAATGTTTACGTTATTGCATCAATTGAAATTTAACGTAGCTAAAAACAAGCTATGACTAGAGGCTTTTTAAAAAATTCTATTAAAAATCAATTAATGGTCTGATTTTCATGAAAATTTCCATAATTACTTACCTTTTGATGAAAATATGTCTGAAATAGTTTTTTTCTAAAATATATTAGGGGAATTTATTTTATTTTATGAAATATGAAAAAATGAACTGACAAAAAACAATTTTTACTTTTTTTCTATAAAGATAAGAGTCTGAATAATTATATCAGAAGATTTTTATAAGTTTCAATGTGAAAGTAAAAGAACCATGAATACAGAATTCTGCTTAAAAAAAAAAAAAAAATCCATAAAGAAATTGACCTGTTGTAAAAAAACGGACTGTTTTACTTATTTTTCAAGATAACGGTGAGTAATTTTCCCCCAGTCGGATAATTTAATTTTTGAATTAACAGTTTTTCTTTGTAATAACTCTTTATGTTCGTTATTTCTTTTTTGCGAGAAAAAAGTTTAGATATATTTAAATTTCTTCCTTCAATATGGCCTCAACTGATCACGTGACGTATTTTGGTGGTACCTATATCACGAATATATAAAGGTTTACATAATATATTGTGCTGTTAATTTACATACTGGGTTTGATAGATAATTACTTGGTGTTATTGATCTCTAATATTATTGCCTTATTCTCCAACGTATTAAAATCAATCCTATGAATGATTTTATTCAAAAACCAATTATAATATAATTAAAATAAGTGTAATCTTTTTATATGTATTCTTATTTAATTTTGTTAGTCTTTCTAATTTAATATATTTCATTACGTTAATGCTTAAAT
The DNA here is from genome assembly GCA_023376005.1 of Doryteuthis pealeii. Lineage (NCBI taxonomy): Eukaryota > Metazoa > Mollusca > Cephalopoda > Myopsida > Loliginidae > Doryteuthis > Doryteuthis pealeii. The sequence continues at coordinate 69,759,624 of CM042167.1, forward strand.
ACTTACGCCAGGAGGGTGCATATTTTTGCTAGTACAAATAAACTACCTAGAAGTATTATTTGTGTGTCACACTTAAAGTTATAAATAAACTTGCAGTGCCAGCAGTTTTTGTGACACGAAATGTTTTAGCTTAGTCTGAGTGAGTGGAGGTCGGAAGAGAGTCATTTAAAATATGCCACTGGTGGTCTGTGTGTGGTAGGGGGGCTGGGGAGAAGCTGAGACGGAGTATATGAGGAAAGAAGAGCTAAATAAATTCTAACAATAGTCAAATAATTTGAAATCTTTTTAAACTAAAACATTTAAAAAATGCTGTGTTTTATTATTCAATATTTTTCCCGGACCAATGTTCTCATTTTGGTTTTGAGTTGGTTGGATTTTACGGCATGTCAACCCTTGTTGGGTTATTTTATGCTGTAGATGTTTTATTTTATTCATTCTTGATGGATATTCAAAAAATTTTTTAACTGAAATTTTCTAAAAACTCAATTTTTTAAAACTCTTTTTTTTTTGTTTAACCCATAGATGAGACGCTAACTCAGAATTAGTGGGCCTGGAAGTAATGGCGAAGGTATTTAAAAAAGAATTGAGTACCCATTAAGAATGAATAAAACAAAACTCTTTTTTTCTTTAAACTCAATTTTTTTTAAACTATTATTTTTTCAAACTACATTTTTGGTAATCAAGGACTATTTGCTCGTAAATTCCTACCATAAAATAAACTGAACCCCATTTTATGTCCGTGTTTTTGCAATAAACGTTTTATTTTTCTTGCACCGTTATTTACAATACTAAATATATTTCTTTATTATTTTAATATTCACTTCAATGTGTTTTTTATTTTGTGAGAATGGTTAGTTTTAAAGTTGTGGTTCGAATCCTCTTATCGTAACTTGTTTTTAGCTACGTTAAATTTCAGTTGATTTAACAGTGCAAAAATGAAAACATTGTTTTTCAATCATAATTTTCATTATTTCTGTATGCTGAAAATTTTTTTAAAAATCATCAGGAGTTTATTTTATGTTTTTTCTTTAAAATGAAAAAAAAATTTCAAGAAAATATTAAATTTTCTGTAAGTTTCATTGTGTTAAATATAGTGGGGGTAAATTTCACAGGGTCAAATTGGTGGTACCTAGTTTTTACACTTCAACTTTTTACTCGTAAATTCCTACGATAAAATGCCCAAGCCTAATTCTATGGCAGGAATTTACGAGTAAAAAGTTCAATATTACTTTTTGTTGTTATTTCTTTTCTTTTTGGCTTTGGTACTCTAAAATAAAAACGTCAGATTTTAATCATCGTCGACGAAAAAACAAAATTACGGTCATAAAAGAAGGATCCAATTTATACCTAAATTGTAAAACGAGCCCCCACTTTAAAACTAACCATTCTCACTAAATAAAAACTTTTAGAATATGCACATTGAAATATTAAAAATAAAGAAAATATATTTTGTATTGTAAAATAGCGGGTGCAAGAAAAATAAAACCTTTAATACAAAAACACGGACATAAAATGGGGGTTCAGTTTATTTTATGGTAGGAATTTACGAGCAAATAGTCCTTCATTACCACATTTTTTTTCTGTTCATCCCATTATGGGACCCTAACAGGTACTACCACTCCCAGTCAGTAGACATGGAAGTAATGGCGATGAAGTTGTTTTAAAAAATTGAGTACCCATTGAGAAGAATGAATAAAACAAAACGTCTTTAGCATAAAATAACACAACAAGGGTTGAAATGCCGTAAAATTCAAACAACCAACTGACAGAAAACATGTGAAACATTAGTAATAATCTTCTGTTACTAAACAAATATCTGATTATTTGTTGATAAAACTTAATTCTGCAGATTATATCAGATTCCATAGATTGAAATATGAGATTTTGCAGTGGACAGTAAAGTTGTAAAAGAAAAAAAGAAAACAACATATCTTATCTATCCTCTTTTCTTTTAAATACAGAAAACATTTTTTGTATTGATTAGATTTTTTTTTTCTAACTGTTGTCTCTCTTTATTGTTATACTAGAAGCGGACTACCAGCGTCGCCTGGGTAGCTGAGGGGGGGGGGACCAAAAAAGTTAGTCTCACAGATCCATTATTACTGAATCGGAGTTAGATCCTCACAGGATGCCCCGTTAAAATCCCTATGTAAAAAAAAAAAAAAAAAAACCTTGCGTGGTGGGGCGTCAGAAAAAAGTACACAGACACGCTGAAAAGAAAAATTCATGTCTCCAATTTAAAATATTAAATACAAAAAAAAAACCCTTGCTGTTACTATTTAAATTCTATTTTTTAAAATTATTTTCGCAAATATAAAAAAATTTGCATTATTTTTGCTCAAAAAGCAAGATCTGGTGATAGTGAATGTATGTGTATATATATATATATATATATATATATATATATATATATATATATATAATGAAATAAATATTTTTAGAAAAAACAAACAAATGAGGTTATAATTTGCTGACAGAAATCTGTGTCGACCTTTTATTAAAGCGGTCTTCATCAAGAGCGAAATTTGTTTGTAACGGTTTACTCACACCGTCTTTCTATCATAAACATTTCGCTCTTGATGAAGACCACTTTAATAAAAGGTCGAAACTGATTTCTGTCAGCGAATTATAATATCATTTGTTTGTTTTTTCTAAAAATATTTATTTCATACTGTCGGATTCACTTCCATTTACTTTTCATATATATATATATATATATATATATATATATAATATATACTTTGTCATTAATTGATTTCTTTTTGTACTTTCTTCTGGACATACACCCTGTAGAATAATCATATTAAGCTCCAATTACCGTCGAATTGGTAACACAAGGCAACAAGTAGCCGTAACTCAATACGGATCGAATCTTGTTGCAATCCTACAACAGAATGCCAGAGTATTTATGAAGCCTCATAATATCATAGAAGCCAAGCAGCCATACATACATACACACACACAACTGCCCTTTATATATGCAGAAACGGACATACATACACACACACAACTGCCCTTTATATATGCATAGACGGACATACACACACACAACTGCCCTTTATGGATGGAAATAAAGAATTGAACATTTTATAATGGCAGCAAATAATTTAAAATGAAGACTAAATTTTTTTTTTTCGGAAAAAGTGCACACTGCATTTAAAAATTCAATCGATAAGAGCAATATTGTTGTTGTTTTTTAAAATTTTTTTCTCATCTTTTCTTAATTTTTATTTTTTTAAACGATTTCTTCACAGATAAAGGATATTTGAGGGTTTTTTTTGGGGGGTGGGGTGTCATTCGTCAAATAAGCAATTCATAAGAATAAAATAAAAATAATTTATTAAACAAGAATTCTTAAACATACATACATGTAAATTTACAAATTCTGGATGTATCTTCTTATTATAATGGAGATTGTCTGTAACCAAAACTATGTCACCACCAGTGTCACAATTTCCTTAGTTATTTACGTTATATTCTCAATGGCTATTATCAAATAATAATTATTTAATCTTAATTAGAATCTCATTTATTAACAATGCCTCTATAAAGATCTAATTTCATTAAAATTGGATAATTCCCTGATTTTTGATAAATTTTTTTTTCAATTGGGTGTTAAATTTATTTTGTAAACACAGATTTTACCATAATTCCGACATTATTAAGTTATATTTTGAGCAAAATTGACCGAAAAAATAGTTTTAAATGTATTAAAAATAAATTACATGTGTAATATTATTATTTTTTTAATTTTTTTTTTACTGATGCTCATTTTCAACTTATTACAGAAATTTTACCTTAAATAATCGATTTAATTAATTTCAATTCGTTTTTAAAATGAAAAGCCATAAAGCTGTCCTTTGTTGAGTCAGTTGCTGTTGTCCAAGTCAACAGTATCACCACTGATTGACTTCAATATACATTCACACAACTGCCCTTTATGTATAGACGATGGTTGAGCGCCACACCTACCATCAGCTCCTCACTTTACCACACAGATCTCTGTGCTACTTAGTTGGGGAGTGCCGGTATCGAACCAGGGACCTTGCGATTCTTAGTGTAGTCAGTCCCCTTTTCACTAGTGCTAGACCAAGGAACTTATTTTAGTGTTTGAGGTTGAGCGCCACATCTACCATCAGCTCCTGACTTTACCGCACAGATCTCACATGCTGAGTTGGTGAGAGCCAGTATCGAACCAGGAATCTTGCGATTCTTAGTAAAGTGCTCTACTGACTGAGCTATTTTTTTTTTCCTCTTCTAAAAAATGAGGTCTTCAAAATGTGACCTACATGCAGATTTGATATAGGGTTTCCTTAATTTAAATTTTTTTTTTTTTTTTTTTTTTTCCTGTTCAAAAATTTTTTTTTTTTTTTCATCTCTGAAACTTGAGAACTTTTAGCCTAGTGTAACAATTTGTCAGATAGATACTGAAATTAGAGACTAAAAGTATATCTTTTTTTCTTTTTCTTCTTTTTTTTATTTCGGAGGGGGGGGAAGGGGGGGGACTGTGCCATTTTATTTATCTAAAAAAAAAAAAAAACTAAAAAAAAAATCTATGCAGGGTGTCTCATTTGTTCATCTACTTCCAGAGAATAAATTGGAGACAAAAATGAAGTATATCTTTTCCTTTCTTTTTTTTTTTTTTTTTTTTTTTTTTTTCCCCGGGGTGGGGGAGGTGAGGAAGAGGGGGGGACTGTGTCATTTTATTTATCTAACTCCAACCCCACCCCTCCTCCGAAAAAAATCTATGCAGGGTGTTCATTCACTCATCTACTTCCAAGACCTCTCGGTTTTTGAATGCCTCTGCCCTCCATGAAGTCTCTTCTTTGTACAACCTCTATCCACCCTTCCACCCTTCCACCCCTATCCGTTCCTCTCTGAAAATGCCAATGAAGTTTGCAGTTAGTTAACTTTCCATTCCTATTTCTACGGATGTTCCAGGCTGACGGTTGACAGCACGCGGGGAACGGAATCGGTGAACCAAGTTCAAATTAAAGTTTCTTTTGACTTGGCATTGATATTATGTTGCGTAATTGGAGCGTCTCCTCATGGTGTAACGATTAATGATCTAGTTTTACCGAACCATTACTACTAAATAGTGAGTTCGATCCTTGCTGGATGCTCCATACTTGCAACCTTGTGTCACATCCTACTCATGGCAAATGGGTTGGGTAAAGAAAAGGTGTCCCATCATCTTGTAAGGGTTTGCAAGCTAGTCTTGCAGATAGATTACTACCATATAGCGAGTTTGATCCTTGCTGAATGCCCCATACTTGCAACCTTGTTTCACATCTTACCCATGCAGTGATGCTGATAGCTTTTTGATTTAGTGCGTCCTGGGAACACATATTTGCTTTGAATGAGTTCCCGGGAAAATTTATGGGTCCCAACTAAAGCCGTCTAACTCCTACCTTGTAACCTATCCTATGTAATTAATTTCTAAGAAACTATGAAATCTATTTACAGTTAGCTTGAAATGGTGAGGGAAGAAAAAAGAAAAACAGTGGGATGCATGGATATGATTTTACTGCATCCTTTTAGATTTTTGTGCGTCAGGGACGCAAGATGCATACATATTAATATCCCTGCCCATGGCAGACAGTTTCAATTAAAAAAAAAAAATTTTAAAAATCCATCCTATGGTGGTGTAGAGGCTTTTTTTTAAAAAGAAAGACATCTCCACACTCGACGGTAAACCTCTTAAGCCAGTAGAACAATTCACATACCTAGGTAGTAATATCTCATCCACAGAAAGCGATGTTAATATACAAATAGGAAAGGCATGGTTGGCCACAAACAAATTATCAGTCATATGGAAATCCAATCTCACTGACAAGTTAAAGCGATAATTCTTCCAGGCTGTGGTTATATCAGTACTGCTGTATGGCTGCACCACTTGGATCCTAACAAAGCGCCTTGAGAATAAGCTAGATGGGATCTACACAAGAATGCTGCATGCAATCTTGAACGAGTCGTGGAAACAGCACCCCACAAGGAAGCAGCTGTATGGCCACCTGCCCCCCCATCTCACAAACCATCAGAGTTATTGAGGTCAGGTAGTCTACTGTTGGTTTGAATAACAGCAACTAGCTAAGCACAACTGAAGCAGTGTCCAAGACAGTTGGTATTTATAGAAATCAAGAATGATCCATTCATGCATTTGGGTGATTCCATTCCTTGAGTTCAGATTGGCTGCTTGGTTTCAATGATATTGTGGAGTTTTATAAATACCCTGTCAATCTGCAGTAGAATTGCAACAAGACGGGTTTGTATTAAGTTACAATCGCTTGTTGCTGTGTCTTACCAATTCAACGGTAATTGGAACTTTAGTTTGATTATTCTTCACGAGTGAGATGAACTAGGCATGCAGAGCACTGTGATGTTCTCCTGTGGTAACCAGCACATGGACATGCTAATGTGGACCGCCCAACTAGAACCTACATTGACCAACTATGTGAGGATTCTGGTTGCTGCACAGAAGACCTCTCCGGGGGCAATGAATGATAGTGAAAGTTGGCAAGAGATTATCATGGATATCTGTGCTACTTGCACGACATGATGATGATGATGATGTTGGTGGTGGTGTGTAATTGTTTACAACTTAGTCTTTCATCTTTTACTAATGAATAACGAGGAAAGGGACTGTTCACAACAGAAATAGACTCTCTCAAAAATTTATTTAAAAAGAACAATTTAGATATTGACACCAATATAGAAAAACACTTGTTGGAGATTACTGCATCTTGCTTGATGCATCCCACCCTCAGCATCAAGGCCATAGTCAATTTTCTTTTCTATGCACCAGTTAACGTATCTTCATCTAATGTAGCAACAGCTGTTGTGATATATTGTTTCAGATTGACGAGAAAAGGAGAAACAAATACTGAAAACATTTAATTATTTTTATATATATATATATGTATATATATTAATAAGTCATCCACAGACACGTGTTTCGACTTATCAAGTCTCTTCAGTGTGGCTAGAACATTTTGTAAGCTACCTACAGCCGGAATTGAAATCCGATCGGTTGGGTGTCAGTCCGGCACCTTAACCATTAGGCTGTCTTCACTTACAGAATGGGAAGGGGATTTTAACTGTTTTAATACACACATCGCTTTGCGTGTAAAGGCCGTCACAAAGTGCTCCATTCCTTAGAAGATATATATATATATATATATATATATATATATATATTAATAAGTCATCCACAGACATGTGTTTTGGCGTTTCACGCCTCTTCAGTGTGGCTAGACACAACTATCTTTGGCTAGGGTCGAACTCAGACTGGCCGTTTGGCAACCTGATATCTTATCCCCTCAGCCACTTACAGCTGTAGCAGGACTGGTGTTTTTAAATTATTAAGTAATTTATTTTACAGTAACAGAGAGATCAAATTTCCGGGGAAACGATATATATATATATATATATATATATAATATACAAATCAGAGATGAAATATTATAGTGTTAATTTTCTGTAACTGCAGTTTCATGCATATATGCATAATCTTTAGACAGTCAAAAATATTAAAATGGTGGTTTGTTCAGCGTTTATACAACATGAAGCGTGCTCGCAAAATGGAATGTTATAATGTAAGACTTATATTTAAAAACATGAACACTCTTAGGTCTTAAAGCACGCAGCATCCAGATAAAAAAATAAATGAATAAAATTAAAATAAATTAATCAATTAATTAAAATTAAATAAAAATTAGATTTATTTATTTATTTTTTTCTAGATTAATAGAAGGCAAAAAACAATGGGATTAATTAGGCTTGGCATTATATTTTTTACATATTGAATTATTTTACAATAGCTCTTAAGTAAACATATCAAATGTCGTAATAATTAAATCATCATACTGTGGTATATCTACAGGTACTGCTAGTAACTAATATTTTTGCATAGAGCACTACATTTTACTGATACTAGTGGTCTTCTACAAGAATAGCTTTGGCATTAGATAACACATGACAGTTGATGTGCCATTAAATTTTTAAAAAAATGAAGTATGATATTGCTCTGCATTCTTGTGCATAGAGCACTACATTTTACTGATACAGTGGGTTTAGCAGTAAATTTTAATTGTAACCCAACAAAAACATCTTTGGCATAGAATAACCCAACAAGTGTTGACATGCCGTAAAATCCAACCAACCAACACGTCTTATTAAGACTTTTATTAAGCAATTCACTTAAAACGCTCTAACCTTGAGACTATTGCAATTTCCAGTTCAATTTTCCAGTTCAATTTTCCACCGAATATTTTTGTGGGGTCTCCGTTCACAATGTAATTTTTTTTCTCTTTTAAACAGATAATTAGATTACCTTCACTGTTTTCTAAATAGAAGGATCTATATCACCATGGACAGCTGTTACTCAGAGAATCCATTGGATTTACTAGTTGCCTAGGTAAAATAATATAGATCTTTTACTCAAGATTGTTTTATTTATTTATTACAGCTTTAAGGATATATATATAATATATATATATATATATATATATATATATTATTCACTCCATTTAAAAAAAAAAAAAAAAAACTATTCTGGTAAGAAATATTTGTCTACATTTTATTGCTTTATTTCTTTGGTTTTTGGTTTTTTCTTTTTGAGTTTTCCAAGGTACCACCATCTGTTACCTTAAGGAGTGGGTATTTATTTATTTTTCTTAGTTAACTGCAAGCAATTACAGCAAGGACACCAGGTGTTGGTTAGACTATGACAGTAACTATACTTGAGAATTTTATGGAGCTCTCTTTTCTTTTTCTTTTTTTATGACTGGATAAATTTATGGGGGACACAATTTTGCTCCTTTTTTCTTTTTTTTTCTTTTCATTTTTTTTTTCTCTTTTTCTTATAGATAATTTTGTTTTTATTTAAAAAAAAAAAACCCATCTTTTCCATTCCTTTTTAAGGGAGTTAAAAGAAAAGTAGGTTTATTAATATAGGAAAATCACACATGTTTTGGTTTATTATAAAATGTTGATCAGTAGTGTTGGAATTCCTTTCAAAATGAAAACAAGAGATGAGAAAATATTAGTTTGGTTTGTTTTGATTTTTTATGGCATATCAACCTCAGTGGGTCATTTAATGCTGATAAAGTTTTGAAATAAATCAATTCTTAATGGATAATACAATTTTTTTATCAACTCATGTTTTTATATTTAACCCATAGATGGGACCCTAACAGGTACTACCACTCCGGGTCAGAGTGGACCAGGGAGCAATGGTGATGAATGGGGTGCTCCACATTCCCCAAACCTCCAAAACTGGAACCTCACCATCAGATAGTTTTAACG